>QANY01012084.1:4754-147273 GCA_003255025.1 Datisca glomerata
ATATATATATATATATATATATATATATATATGATTTCACTTTGTTGATAATTAAAATATTAATTTTTTGTAACTTCGATGTTCGTCGGTAGCGTAGAGTTCTCTAAATTGTATCATCTCATAATTTATGTCAAATTTTAGTACGGTGTAGCTATTTTGTGTTTTTATGTTTAAATCTTGATATTTGTGAAGTAATAATCATGTATTGTATGCATATAATGAAGTAAAACTAATTTTAACATATGGTAAAACAATTGTTTACAGTATACTTACGAATACTTGTAGACATCAGATTTACGTTATGTCTTAAACCGACCACAGTCCGCCTATGATTTCTAATTACTACTCTCTTTATTATGTCCTTTAGGGAATAAAGTTTTGTTTTTTGGGTTTCTCAGATATTTTTGTAGTTTTCTTATACAAAAAAAGTGGTTGATAATATGTTTACGATATTTGTAAACATCATGTACATTACTTGTAAACTCAGTATTGTTTTCTTGTAAAGTCAATATTATTTTTTTACAACTCCATAATCAATATGTCGAAAACATGTTTTCAATTTTCTTACATATATTTAACCAATATTTATTACAACTTAGTAAGATCTATGTGTATTTCAAGCAAAATACATAAAATTCAGTAACAAATATGCAGCAAAGTACATTGCATCTCCCGACACAACCGGTTAAATATATGTTTATGAGTCGCAAATATATATTGAACGAGACATTTTTTTTATTCAAAATAAAAGACACAATAAGAGTATGTTGCAGATAGTTTACCTATTTTCAGGGTAATAGCGGTTAAATTTAAATAGAATAATAGCGGTTAAATTTAAAATATGTTTTCAATTTGTTGACATACAATTAACAAAATGTTTATTGTTGAAATATTGCGAAGACAATATCAAAATTAGTTACAACTTAGTAAAATCTATATGAATTCTAAGGGAAAAAATATAAAATGCAGTAACAAATATGCACAGAGTACACTCCATCTCGAAACTAACCATGTTAAAAATATGTTTACAGTCATAAACATATATTTAACAAGACACATTTTTTATTTAAAATAAAAGGGACAGTACCAATTATGTATATATATTTCAAATAAAATCTATATGTATTTCAAGGAAAAAACATTAAATGTAGTAACAAATGTGCACAAAGCACACTGTAATTCTTGACTTAACATGTTAAAAATATGTTTACGACTTGTAAATATATATTTAACAAGACATGTTTTTTATTCAAAATAAAAAAATAGTAAGAGTATGCTACATATAGTTCTCCTAGTTTGAAAACACAGAACAATACATAAATTGCCAAAACAAATATTTTTAATAAGAAGAACTAGCAGCTAAATTTTTAGGATTCATGCACATCCTTTTATTATGACCAAGACGGTCATATGAACTATATTTCACCTGAAATAAACATAGAGAATACTAGAAATTATAAATGTTACACTTCACCAAAAATAAAATATTTCTTTTACATATAGATATAGGGAGAAGTAGACATGAATTTTAAGAGTTACTGTATACATTCAACTTTAAAACAACACGATTGTTTCAATTTTATCATCAATGGTTCTCTTTATATTTGATCAATTTAATATAGATGCATTCATTATATACACGTTCACAATTATCACATCCATCAAATAATATTCTCATATTGACAGTGGAAAACATAAAAAATTAATAGCTAGATTTGACACTTATGAGGCCTACCTAACTCAACATACAACAAAAATAAGTTTAATTTATTAAAATAAGATTAATATATCCAAATGCCCAAGATTTGTAATTATGAGCCTTACATGTCTAAACATAGCTAAAAGAACAAGTTTATTTTAAAATAAGAATAAAAATCACATGGCCAAAGTCAAATACGTGAGGAAGATAGACAAAGAAATAGAGAGAAACAGAGTATCGTACCTCTCTTTATGCAAAATTCCAGTAAAAGACTCACCTAATACTGAAACAATAGAAAAATACAGAAAGGGAGAGAGAGACAGAATCACATAACAAAGTTCAGTTAAAAAAATGCACACATCGATCGTTCGTTCCCTTTATTAATCAAAGGTTTTACTGAAACTTACCAATGAAGATGGTCGTTGGAGGAGATATTGATTCAAGGGGAGGAAAAAAATTGGAGCCGATACTTGAATATGAATTTTTTTTAGTTTCAATTTGGAGTCTGCAGTATTAATTTGCTATTGAATGTTCTAGAATAAGAGGTTGAATGTGAAAATCTTGAATTCTTTGAGCTGTACATTTGGTTGAAAACACGCAAAAAAAATGTTTGTGGTGGAGATTGAAGAAGATATGCGTGGGTTTTTATTTTTATTTTTTGTAACAAAATAATAGCGGTTAAATTTTAAATTTTCAAATAGAATAATAGCGGTTAAATTTTAAATATTTTTACATAAACTTACGAATACTTGTAGACATCGGATTTGCATTATGCCTTAAACTCACCAAAGTCTCCCTGTGAGTTTCAAATACTAATTTGTTTATTATCTTTCAAGGAATAAGTTTGCTGTCTTTTGGGTTTCTCAGATATTGTCAGTTTGCTAGTTATGCTTTATTCTTTATGTGATTTGAATTCTCTAAATCATGCCACTTTCATTAAAGTATTTTTAGCTTATAAAAAAATCATGATATTTATGATGTAATAATCACATAGTGTATGTATAAAATGGGGTAAAAATAATGTTAACAGATGGTAAACGTAATGTGTACAATATACTTACGAATATTAGTAGACATCAGATTGCATTATGTCTTAAACTCATCACAGTCCATCATTTCAATTACTCTTTGTTTATTATGTCTTTTTAAAAAAATAAATTTCTATTTTTAGGACTTCTCAGATAGAGGAAAGGATAAAAAGTAAAATTAGGACATCATAAAAGACCCACAAACTAATGATCATCGGCCTATTTCACAACCTCTATACATACACAATATCCGCCAATGGGTTTATACATGGGAGAGCTTCTGTATCACTGCACAGTTTTAGAATTAAAGTAGAATTTCAATAAGACTAATTGAACAAAGCCCCACTCTTATTACTAGCTAAACTCTTAGGGAATGGGGAATCAAGATGAGCTAAACAGGTGGGGTAATAATCATGTATTGTTTTATATACTATTTTGTGTTTTTATGTTTAAATTCTTATATTTATGACGTGATAATCATGTAATATGGGCATATAATGTGGTAAAAATTATGTTAATATTAGGTAAAAATAATATTAATATATGGTAAAAATAATGTTTGCAGTACACTTACGAATATCAAATACTAAAATAATATCAAACTTACCAAACATATTTTCAATTTTAAATTGTTTAAAAAAACATATAGTTGTCTTTGTTTTCTTATTTTAATTAAATATCCTAAAAATTAATATTTTTATCATTAAGAAAACTCTACCACAGGTTTTTAAACTTAAAAGTAGATAAATATCATTACATAGAAAATGTGTAAAGTATATCTTCTATATTGTACAGAAGTTAATGGTAGCCATTGATCCGTTTTTAAATTTAGCTAAGGTGTTTTATTCCTAGGTATGGTACCCTATCATGTACCTTAACACAATTCTACCACACATTTACTATTTTTCAATAGAAAAGAGACACGTGTACCTAATTTTCCCTATCTTCTTCTCTCACTTTATCTTTACCTTCGTCCCTATAAAACCCTCCCCACATCCGCCATTTTATTTCATTTGCGAGCTTCTCTTCTCCACGATCTTCTACTGCTTTTCATCTTTTTTTACATATCCTTAGTAATAACGATCGTCGCGGCCCGTCGTGTACCCCACCCCACCCGCAAACGACCATTTTAGTTCATAAGAAATCTGGATGAAGTTTATGTCCCGTTGGACTTCCAACGACGGTAGAGGAGCAGTTTATGAATGAGTGTCGTTGGATGTCTACCATGAAAAATGTAGAAGCAACTTCAAAAATCTTCACCAAAAAACCCAAAAAAAAAGAAATTAGATGAGTCATGGTTGACATGGGTTTTAGTTTTTGGTTTCTTTGGTAACAAAAATTAGTTATCAAGGGTGAAATAGTAACTTCAATATAATTAAAAAATCTTAAAATTAAGTAAGGTTATTTTTGCATGTACTACAATTGAGGGTCATTGTTGCTCCCTACTACAATTTCCCATAACTTTTTAAGGGGACCATTATAGGAGCTACTGGGCTCAGTATTTGGATATATTCGGTACATATGGGATATTACACTTGAGTCATCCGTTTATATTTAAATGAATATGATCGTTTTTTTAAAAACTAAAAAATATATTCAAAAAATTATCTTTTGTTGTTTGCATTTATATATTTCATATCAGATTTGATCCCCAGGTCCTTTGCTATTGTTACTTTTCTTTTGCTATTATTTCGTGATGTGAAACACTATAATCAAGAAACTATTGCAAATAGAGGTTTAATCATGTGTGATGCGTATGATCATATTTAGTTAATTGACAGGGAAAATATACAACATATCTAATGCTTTTAAAAGAAGCTTAATTCGGAGAGACATTTCAAAAGAAGCTTAAGCTCAATTTTTTCTCATCGATTCAATGAATGTACGCTCACAGTGAACTATCCTCACTTTCCTCGACAGTCTCTTTTAATTTCCCTCAAATCCCTCTTCCATTCATCGTCGATGACTTTCTCAAATCATTTTTTTCAAATGAAAATTCACAAAGACCCAAACTAAAAATGAAAACTGCGAAGCAAAAGAGGCAAATAGAGTCAAGCAGAAAGAGTATGGAGTTCAAGAGCGAAGAGAGAGAAAGACTTTATAAATCACACACAAGGTTTTTGTTCTCTTTTCTCTCGTCTCTTTTTATCTATATTGTACCTTTTTTTTCAGATTCAGGACAAGGGAGAAAGGAGAAGAGATGAGAAGGAACGTATGTGTTTCTCGACATGAATATAGTATTATAGTACAATCAATCCATTGTAAATAATAACGTATTTATTTATTAAGTACACTCCGATTGTAGTAAAAATTTAATTCATCCTGTTTTTATGTCAATAGGAATCTTTTGAATTAAAACTAATTAGTTCAAATTGATATTACTCTACTCCCTAAAAAATTGTATTAGTCCATAAATTTCTAATAACTTATAAAACAAATTATGGGTTGATACTGAATTTATAGTTGATATTCAATTTAATTCTAATTCTATCAATGAGATCAAAAGTTAAAGACCCTTGCAAAGATAAATGTAACTCTAATCATGTCTGTAAATTACTTAAATGATATTTTGTGTTTTTCCATACATCAATACCTAAATTTAGGTTTGATTTTTCTAGCAGGTGCTTTGCACATAAATTATTAAATAAATTTAAAATAGAGAAGAAATGGAGAAACTATTTTTAACACTTTTGTCTATTTATTAGTCTTACTCTCTCTATATTGTACTTCTAATATACATGTGATGCTTAATAATTATTAATTACTTTTTAATATTGTAATTACTTTTAAAAAATTCGTTGTTTTTTTGTCTTTGAAATTCACTCACCTCTTAATCCTTTAAAAAAATGATGAATGTACATGCAAAGAATGTGCGATGTGTATTAACACTACATTAGGTAGAAGGTAATGTTAAACAAAATAATAGTAATCATGCAAGTTGTTGCCTACGGAGTGCGATTGTTAGAGACTAGCAGATTGCTTAGCCCTTCATCATTTCGAATAGACTTCTTTGTAGGTAAACATTAGTTTAATTATTATATTTCATATTTTCTTAAATGCATTGTCCATAGTCATATTCTATTTGTAGGACGATCTTGGCGAGTAAAATGTTCGATTCAACAATTAAATTTCTTTTATTTTCACATTTATTTTCTAATGACACAACAATGACGATAGGCATGTTCTGGGATTATTTCTCATTTATATGAATGGTAGGATTATGTTCCCAAATTATGAAGATATGACGTGAAAATTGAATTGTTTCAACACGCTATCATTATGAGCTATGCACGCGTGATTTTACTAGTTATTTAAAAGAATGTTATACACTTAAAATTCAATCAATAATAATTAAAAGTTGTTTGATAAGAAATTAGTGATAATTATTTAGTGAACACCCCTAAATAAAAGAAAGCTTTCTCCAATCCTTAATTACCTCTATATAATTATTCACTACTCCCGTACTCCACCATGATGAACCAACATCACTTCCTTCTCATATCTTTCCCCGTGCAAAGCCAGATAAACCCTTCCCTTCAATTGCCAAACGCCACCTTCACCTTGGCGCTCATGTCACCTTCGTCACCACCGACACCGCCCGCCGCCACATGGTCAATGGTTCGACACCCATCGGCTTATCGTTTTCTACCTTCACTGACATCTACAATGAGGGTTTAAAACCTGACGACGATGGAAACCACTACTTGTCTGAGTTTAAACGTCGTGCCTCCCTTACTCTCACTAATCTCATCATGGCCAGCGCGAACGGGGGTCACCCAATCACTTGCCTAGGATACACTCCGTTGTTGCCTTGGGCAGCTGAGGTGGTGTGTGAATTTCAAGTGCCGTCAGCTCTACTTTGGATTCAAGCTGCCACTGTTTTAGATCATCTACTATTATTATTTCAATGGGTATGAGGGCGTCACCAAGAACAAGAGCAACAACAATGACCCCTCAAGTTACATTAAACTACCAGGACTTCCATTGCTAACCACCACTGACCTTCCTTCATTTTTATAACCTTCAAACCCGTATGGCACCGTAGTTGCAATATTCAAGGAGGAGATCGAAGCTTTGGGTAAAGAGACCAACCCGAAAATACGGGTAAACGCGTTTGAAGAATTAGAGCCGGAAGCATTAAAAGTAATAGAGAGGCTGAATTTAATACTCATTGGGCCTCTAATTCCCGATGCTTTCTTGAACGGAAGGGATTCCCTGCAAGAAAAGTCGTCTTTAGCGACTAAATTTTTCGTCGCTAAAATAGTCTTTTAGCGATAAAATTATAATTTGGTGACTAAAAGTCATGTTTTTTGTAACGAAATTTATTCTCTTCGCCAAAAGACTAACCCACCACGAAAACTGGAATTCGCGCCAAAGTATTAAAGGCTTTTGGCGAAAAAATTAAACTTTGATCGGTAAAACTTTATTTTTATGGACAAATTTAAATTATCGTTAGTAAAACATATTTTTTTAGGTCTTTACCGAAGAAAGAAGTGTCATCGGGAAAGAATGAGGTTTTAGCAACGGATATAAAAATTTCATCGCTAAAAGTTGTTTTACCTTGTTAAAACAACATAGTTTTAACAAGGTATACAGCTCATAAAAAAAAGAGGAAAGAAAACCCTCTCATTCCCATAGCTCCTCACCCTGCGACAGAGAACCCCCCCCCCCCCCNCCCCCCCCCCCCCCGACACAACAGATCTCCTCCATTTGTCGTTGATTGTCCGTGTAGGTAAGCAAACCTCATTTCTCTCTCTCGCTTGGTGCTGCTCCATTTGTCACCGAGCTCTGATTTTTTTCTCTTCTCTGCCGAGGACCCTTATTTCTATGTTCTATAATGCTAGGCATAAGTAATTGTGTGTATTGTTGTGCGAAATAGCTGTTTGTTTTGGGATGTAAAAACAAAATGCAGGATTAATGAAGTATGGGTTTTTGGGGGTTAAAAACAAAATGCAGAACTCATAGGCTAAAAAGACCCAAATTAGTTTGAAAAGAAGAATAAAACAATTTAGTTTTTATTACTTAGTTAGTTGGGAAATGGTTTATATTTATGTATCTTGTTTATGTTCTATATATTTAGGTACCTATTTATGTGTGTTTTCTTATGTTTGTATCTATTTGTTCTGGAAAGGGATATAGATGAAGTGTGGATATTTTACTATTTTGTGGAATCTAAGAAAGACCCACTTGATGATTATCTTATGCTTTGGTTAACTGATTGCCCTAGTTATTCTGCGTTCTCTATTCTTGTGTAAGGAAATGATACTTTTTTTTCATTTTCTTATGAAAGTCCATCAATCCATTGACTTGCGGGGAACCTAAGTTCATGTCGGAAGGCATGTGATAGGTTTGGGGGTGAAGTGCTAATGTAGGATTAGTTTGGGATGTCTTATAGTTCTACTTGATATGTATTTTAGGCGTTGACTATATTTGAAAGTTGATTTCAGTGAATTTGAAAGGTTCAAAGATTCTTTGTTCTTTATCTATGTTTTTATCTCTGTTTTTTTTATTGCTAAATTCTATTTGGCTTAGTTTCAAAGTTTTCTTTAGATTGATTCCTTATATGTTTTACAAAATCGATCCTTTAGTTGATAGGTTATCATCATCTCCACTACAACAAATAGAATAATAGCGATTTAAAGATGGAGACATGTTTGTACTTTCTGTGTAATGCATAATATTATAGTTAAGGACCCCATGTGTTTTCTACTGCTTTTACTACTTTATATATTTCAGAAACTCTGATTTTAGGAGAAGTTCATAATAGTATAGATGTTCTATTTCAGTATTTTGACATATTTTGTTTTGTGATTTCAATCTTTTGTCTGTAATTTCTGAACCAATTGGTAAGTGATTTTAGATTGTTAAGTCTTAGTTTTGAATGTCACTGTAATGGGCTATTATGCTAACTTGCTCCTAGACATTTAAATAGTTTCTTCAAATATTTTTTTCTATATATTGTTTAAATTTATAGAGTGACAAAAATGGACAAGAGTTGGATAAAAAATCCTAATAGATTGTCCAAGGAGTATATTGATGGTATTTCACAATTTATGAGGATGGCTAATACTTATGTCAACCAAGAGGGAAAAACTCGTTGTCCATGAAGAAGTTATCTTAATGCAAGACAAGTGTCTTTAAAAGAAGTTAAAATGCATATGTTCCGATATGGAATGGCAATAAGCTACCAAAATTGGGTGTTTCATGGTGAAGAGGTCATGCGTTGGTGGTGGTGGTGGTGATGGTGATGATGATGATGATGATGATGATAAGATGACGGAAATGTTAGTTAACATGTTGGTTTCTGGTGAGATGGAAAGGAATGATGAACCAGTTGGAGATGATAATATTGGTCGAATAAATCTATATGATGAGGGAATAGTCAATTTTGGTGATTTGTTTTGTGAAGCTGAATAATAATTGTATCCCGGCTGTCGAAAGTTTTCTTCATTAACTTTTCTTGCGAAATTGATGCATGTCAAAGTGCTCAATCATTGGAGCAATAAATCAGTTGATCATTGCTTGAAATTTTAAATGATTCTCATACACATGGCATGAAAATTCCAACATCATACTATAAAGTGAAAAAGAAATTGTGAGATATAGGGTTGGGATATTACACAATTCATAGTTGTAAATATGATTGTGTACTATTCTAGAAAGAAAATGAAGGAAAAGATAAATGTCCATAATGTGGTGAACCAAGATTTAAAATAGATGATGGGAAGGGTTGGAAAGTTCCACATAAGGTTTTGTGTCACTTTCCTATTATACTTAGACTCAAGCGATTGTTCAAGTCCAAATACACATACTCTGATGTGAGATGGCACAAGGAGACATGTGTTAACGTTAAAGGTGTTTTGAGACATCCTACCAATTCAGAAGGATGGAAGGAATTTGATAAGTAATATAGTTGGTTTGCAGAAGATTCTAGAAATGTGAGATTAGGACTTCCCACGGATGGATTTAATCCTTTCAGAAATATGAGCAACTCATACAGCATGTGGACTGTCATATTAGTACCTTATAACCTCCCCCTTGAAAGTGTATGAAAGAACCATTCTTCATGATGTCGTTACTAATCTCTGGTCCAAAGTCGCCTGGTAAAAAAATTGATGTGTATTTACAACCATTGATAGTGAGTTAAAACAACTTTGGGAGGGCGTACATTTGATGTAATATTTGGACAAAATTTTTCTATGCATGCTGCTGTTTTGTGGACAATAAATGACTTTCCAGCTTATGGAGATTTGTCTGGTTGGAACACAAAATGATATTTAGCTTGTCTTGTTTGCAATGAAGATACATCTTCGTTGAGGTTACGAAGTACAATATATTACATGGGACACCGACGATATTTACCTAGTGATCATATCTGGCGAAGGAGTAAATTACATGATGGCAAACAAGAATTTCGCGATGAATCAAAAAATAATTATGCTTACCTAGAAGTCACCATATTGCTTCTCTCACTTTTTTCCCTTGGTGAATTTCATTGTTGAGTAATCAAGCTGTTTTTCTTCTCTGATGTGGCTGTCTCTCTTTGTTTATTAATATTTGGGTTGTTGTTGTGTTAGATTAGAGTTTTCTTACATCGAAATCGCGATAACTCATCTACTTGAATATAGCTTTTGAAAATATTTTTTTGAGGCTTCTTGAAAGTTTGTTTATGTTTAGAAGTTTTTTTGGGTCATTAATGTGAAGTTTATGCACAATCCAAACATGATCATGATAATATGTACTTCTTTATCTATGTATCGCATTCTTTTCTTGTTTCTTTTTTGTCTAAAACTTGGTCTTGAAAAATTGTGACCAAAGTTCTAATTGGTTTAAGAATTTTCGCCGACCAAAACATATGAAATTATGAAAAAAAAAATTAAATTAGTTTATGATTTTTAGTGACCTTGCATATTCATCACCTGAAACTACAGCGAGGAAAACTATTTTGTTGCAAATACTTTTAGTGATGAAAATAATATTCATCGCCCGAGACAAGAGAGACAAATAAGATTCAGAGACAAATAAAATAAATTCATCGTCAACACTTTTTGCGACAAAAAGATTTCTTTTTGTTGTCAGCAACAACAACAAACAAAACTTTCATCGGTAAACCTACAACGACGAACAAATATTTTGTCGCTAAAAGTTTTACCGGTGAAATATTAAATTCGTCGAGAAAGGCTATCGCCACGCACTTTTAGCCGCGACCCTCGCGACGAAATTCTGTTCGTTGTTCTTATAGTGATTCTTATTATAATTCATTCGACGGTGATCTTTTCCAAGACACAAAAGGTTACACCAAATGGTTAGACTCTGAGCCCAAATCATCAACCATTTACATCTCTTTCGGAAGCATCACATTTTTATCAAAAAGGTAAAATGAATAAATAGTTATGGCTTTGTTGGATTGTGGGTGGCCCTTTCCCTGGGTAATTAGAAATGAAGAGAGAAGAAGAAGAAGAAGAAGGAGAAGGAGAAGGAGAAGGAGAAGGAGAAGGAGAAGGAGAAGGAGAAGGAGAAGAAGGAAGAAGGAGTAGGAGGAGGAGGAGAAGGAGAAGGAGAAGGAGAAGGAGAAGGAAGGAGAAGGAGAAGAAGAAGAAGAAGAAGAAGAAGAAAAAGGGAAATTGAGTTAGAAGAAGAAGAAGGGAAATTGAGTTGTTTGGAGGAATTGGAAAGCTGGGGAAAATTATACCATGGTGTTCACAAGTGGAGGTACTATCGACATATTCAAATCTTGTGTCGTTTGTCAATGAAATCAGTAAAAGTCAATGAAACCTAGTGTAGCACATTATTTTCAACATCCTATTTACATCAATTTGTTGGATTAACATGGCACCTTTAGAGCAGAGGTGAGACGTGTGTTTTGAGTTTAAAATATGAATAATTTCAATCAATCAATGTGAAGTAATTATGCGAGTTGTTTGGAGGAATTGGAAAAATTGGGGAAAATTATACCATGGTATTCACAAGTGGAGGTACTTTCGACATATTCAAATCTTGTGTCGTTTGTCAATGAAATCAGTAAAAATCGTTGAAACCTAGTGTAACACATTAGTCTCAACGTCCTCTTTACACCAATTTGTTGGATTAACACGGCACCCTTAGAGTAGAGGCGAGCCGCGTGTTTTGAGTTTAAAATATGAATAATTTTTATCTATCAATGTGAAGTAATTATGCGAGTAAATATACCTAAAAATTAAATATTCGTGTAAGAATGGATAGAAAAATCAGACATAATAATTTTTACGAGTTCTAGTAACATGTGTCTACATCCACAGTCCAATGTTACTCCTTGAAGAATCCACTGCAAAGTTTTTCTTCGCGGGTGAAGATAAAACTTTTATAGTCAATTATTTTTTACGGGTACTCATGCCTTTCGTCGACTACTTCGGTGGGCTACAATCAAGTCTTTCATATATGTTTTATAAATCATGAGATTATAATCAAAACTCTCTCAAATAGTAGTTATATACATTTTGCTCTCATAATCAGATGTAGACTTCTTCTCACAAAATATAAGAAATTGGTGCTCAATTTTTGTCTTTAAAGGTCCATTTTTTGAGATCATACATCAGGGATCGGACCACTCTTGGCCACTATCGGTTAGTTCCTGGTCCGTTAGAGATTAAAAAATAATCTTTTTTTATCTTGATGGCCTCAGCATTCGACACCTTATCCAGTAGTGGCTCACTGTTTGTGACAGATGGTACCATTACCCATATTATTAATTCGCCGTTTTAACTATCTAATTTGAACTAGATATGCGCGTGTGATGCATGGATTTATATATAATGAATATTATATTAGGTTATGATATATAAATACAATCTAGAAATCTTAAGCATGAATGTATAGATAAATTTTTTATTTATTCTTAAATTAATTTTATCCATGATATGTACACATAAGTTTTTAAAAAGATACCATATTAATCATAATGTGTATAAAAAATATAAATATATTTACTAATCATTCAAGGTTAACGAGAGGTTCTGTGCTTCCTGTGATGATTAATAAATATTTAAAAACACAAAACAAAATAGAGGAAAAGAAAATTCCAAATTCACTATATTTTTCTTAATAATTTATGGATTTGTTAATAGTAATGAGATCTATATAAAAGTAATTGAAATTTCATGACCCAAAAGGATTTTTCCCTCAATGGGAATCTATTCGCTGACTTGAAGACGTCCAACAATGGGTGAAATTTTCTTATGTTAATGAACATTTTTCGAAAAAAAAAACTTCACCTTTCAAATTAAGAGAAATATGTATCCCAATTTACATAAATATATACATGCACGATAAAAGAATAAAATCTAGAATATTTTGTAGTCAATAACATGAATTTCATACTTTGCATTACCTAAAAAAACAAAAGTCAAAATTTGCAGAGCATTTAGTCTTTTGGAAATCTAATTTGCCAACAGTTGTTTTATATCTTAATCTTGGGTTCATCTCTCATGCTGTGAGTTTTTAACAACCTGAATATTGGGATTAATTTCTGGTCATTGGATTTGACCAGTATAATCCCAGCGTTGGTTTAAAGTCCCCCCCCCCTTTTCTTTACAACTAATTCAACCTGTTATCATTTGCTCTCTTCTTTGAACAAAACACATCATTCTCTCTCTTCTTCAAAAAATTCTCTCTCTTCTTTCTCGAAAACACAATCTCCATCTCTATTCTCCATTCCTCCTCTTATCATGTCTTCAATCGAGCTCAGGTCGACTCCACCACCACTGCAAGGTTGCATGCACTGCAGCTTGGCTCAGAGACTTCGATCGAGCTCTCTTCTCCAAGATTTTCTCACGATTTAGGGATTTGGTTCAGTAAGTTTGAGAATCCTTCAAGTTCAACGATACTCAGGTATGATCGAGCTCTCTACCATAGATCGTTTTTCTTCATCTTATTGGAGAAGTTTCTGGATTTGAATGTTTCTGATTTAGGGACATTTTTTGTTGCGACTTGCATGCTTCTTATTTAAGCATTTGGTTCCAATTTGCATGTTTCTGATTTAGGGTTTTCATTGTGATTTGTATTTTTCTCTTGTTGCGATTTGCATGTTTCATGATGTAGGGTTTCGTTAATTTTTTTACCTTCTCTTTATAGCTCTTATTGTGTGACTCTGAGATTGACATAATACTTTTTTTTTTTGTATTTTCTTTATAGCTCTTATTGTTGCGACTCTGAGATTTATATTTTCCTCTTGTTGCGACTCTGAGATTGACTTAAGTATATTTGTGTGTGTGTGTGTGTGTAAATGGATATTCTTAAAATTAGTACTAATTTTAGAACATTGAATTGAATTTTTTTTGTCTTTCTTTTCCTAATAAAATGACAAAAAAAGAAGTGATGGTGGATATATTTATCTGGGATGTGGATGTCAAGTTTGAAGTTTCTTGTCAGTTGTCACCATTCAACCTCAACTATAATATTTTCTCTAGTCTCAACTATAATAATGACAAAAAGAAAGATGTCAACATAGTATATTTCTTTAGGTTTTTATGCTAGAAGTTTGAATAGGTATGACATGTTTTAATTGTGTACATTTCATACTTGGACACAGGTATATGTCAAAGACAATTAACTGGTCCCTTTTGATGTCATTGTTCACTATAAGTATACTAAAACATTCTCTTTTCATATGTTTTCTTTTACTATTCAATATCATGCTTAGTGTTCTAACTTCTACGTCAATGGCATCTCACTTTCATTAACAAAGAGCTATTTTATATTGGTGTGTTGATATGCTTATATATTGAAAACTGGTACAACTTTAACCATACTCTGTTGTTCCTAAATAATGACTTTTCCCTTTCTATCTTTTGAGTAAAACTTTTGATTTGTTATTATGTGGACTATGGTATATACTGCCTTTTGAAACTTTGGAGGTTTTATATATACTAATTGATTTGTGTTTTTCTTTGTAATAACTTGTCAGTTGTTAACTATACAGGCTTTGTGTTCATTCCATATTTAAAATTAAAACGGTGTTTCATACATACCCTATTAGTCCAATTTACCTATTATGTGAGTTTTCTCCTACCATACTGGAAGTGCTATACTAATCTTTTCGTGCCTTCGTGTTCTACTTTAATGTTATTTTACAGATTATGCCTGCAGTATGTGATTTTGGTTCGTCATGGACAGATTGGCAACGTCTATTTGCACATACAAAGTAAGTAATCTCTGTGTGTGCGCATGCGCTCACTCACTTACCTATACAGATCTATCCTGAATCACTTGTTGCTTCTTTTTTTCTTTTTATCTAATTAAGGTGGGAGCAAGCATATATTGACTTTTGTTACCTGTCAATTGAATTGCATAACATGTCAATTGGGCTTATAGATTATATGGTATGTTTACCAGCACATGGAACAGTTATTGGAGCATGGTTTGGTGTTTGGCCTATGCCTCTTGATTGGGAAAGTCCATGACAGGTCATCTTTTATTTTCAATGCTCTCATTTATATTTTTGTGTATGTTGAGGGAGGGCATATTCTTCACTTAGTTCAATCCCTCTAGAATTAACTCAATGGTTATAGATACATGTAGGTTTGAAAAACATAGGCCATCAAACTTCTTTGTTTTCGGCTCCTTTTCTTCGTTTTGGATCTGAAAATGGCCAAGGGTAAAAATTCTAGATCTTCAAATTCTTAAATTTGGACAACCAATTTTATGTTTATTACTTAATGTAAATCTCTTCACTACTTCATATTATTGATTTTATTATATGAATGTTGTGCCAGAAACGTGAATCGAAGAACGAGAGAGATTTTTCATCATTGAAGAAGCGTCTAGATTAATATCGTTCAGTAAAGGAAGCAATTGTCGATCCATTCTTCAGCGACTTAATCGTTAAAGAATGTTGCATTCTAAAACAATGTTTTGAGAAAGTGATGCAATGATAGTCACTTATCCTTTGAAATGGTTCCAAATTTTTTGAAATTATAGATTCCTAAAACCATCAATTTTTTTTTAAATTATAGTGAACTGAATAAATAGAAGAACCTCTACCAAGAGTAGAGTACAGATTGATATGAGAACACACTGCATATGTAGTTATACCAATGAATGATATACTTTCAGGGCCGTATACGAATTGATGAAATGGAAGAACCTTTACAAAGAGTACATATTAAGTGAAAAATTAAAAATGACTAAGTAAATTTAAAATGATCAACTGTGCGAAAATGATAAATGTAAAACATATTTATATAAGGCTAAGTATGTGTAAGTAAAAATGGTTAAGTGTGTGCAAATAAAAATGTCAAATGATAAGTGTGAAAATGAAGAAGTACATGAAAATGGCTAAGTGTGTGCAAATAAGAATAACTAAATGTGAAAATCACTAAGTGTATGAAAATGAAGAAGTGTTGCAAATAAGACTGGTTAAATGTGTGAAAATTGCTAAGTGTGTGAAAATGAGGAACTATATGAAAATTACTAAATTTGTGAAAATTACTAAATTTGTGAAAATTACTAAATTTGTGAGAATAACTAAGTGTTTAAAAATAAATAAGTTTGTGAAAATTACTAAGTGTGTAAAATAATTAAGTGTGCAAAGTTACTAAGTGTGCAAAGTTACTAAGTGTGAAAACTACCTAAGTGTACGAAAATATGACTAAGTGCATATAGGTGACTAAGTGTGTGAATATAACTAAGTGTGTAAAAATACCTAAATGCATGAAATATGGCTAAGTGCAATTATATAAGGCTAAGTACATGTAATTAAAAATAGCTAAATGTGTATAAATAAATATGCTAACTGCGTACAAATATGAATGATTAAATGTGTGAAAATGGATAAGTGTTTGAAAATGAAGAAGTGTGTGAAAATGATTAAATGTATGAAAATAACAAAGTGTTTGAAAGTAAATAATTGTGAAAATTGATAAGTGTTTGAAAATAGCTAAGTGTTTAAAAATGACTAATTGTTTAAAAATAGTTAAGTGTGTGAAATAAGCAAATTTATGAAAATGACTAAGTTTTAAAAATGACTAATTGTAAAAATTACTAAGTGTATGTGAAAATGAAAATGACTAAATGTGTGCAAGTGTGTAAAATAATTAAGTGTATGAAAATTACTAAGTATGAAAATTGCCTAAGTGTAAAAAAATATGCCCAAGTGTTTGTGAAAATAGTTAAGTGTTTAAAAATGACTTAATGTGTGAAATTGGTTAAGTGTGTGAAAATGGTTAAGTATATGAAAAATAGTTAAATTGGTTAAGTGTATAAAATTATTAAATATGTATAATTGTTAAGTGTTTAAAGATAACTAAGTGAGAAAAAGGTACATAAAAGTGGTAAAGGGTTAAAAAATTACAAGTGAATGAAATTGCCAAGTACGTGAAAAATATTTTACTTGATACTTGTCATAAAATTATAACAACATAATCAAGAATACGTTCTTAAGCGTTTATGAATAAGTGTTTAATTATTTTAACAATTTATGCACTTGCCTAAGTGTAAAAATATGGTTAAGTGCATGAGAATAACTAAGTGTATCAAAACAAGTACATAAAATGACAAAGTATGAAAAAATTACTAAGTGGATGAAAAATGTTATGTGTATGTGAAAATAAAAAAATGACCAAGTGTATGAAAATGGTTAAGGGTATGAAAATGGTTAAGGGTATGAAAATGACCAAATGTGAAAATAAATACTAAACCACTGTTATAGACACTAAAACCGCCGCATTAAGTAATACAACCGTCGAATAGACTAAAACCGCCGCAATAGATACTAAAACCGCCGCAATTGACACTAAAACCACTGGAATAGACATTAAAACCGTCAGTATTGAGGACCTAAACACCACACTAGGGCCAAACACCACAATGAGAACCTAAACGCCATCACTATACAGTGAGCGCCATTCAAGACTGGCGTTTAGGGCCTGCTAGTTGTGTCTGGGTCCCAAACACCAGACACACAGGCGTTTGGTCCTAATATTCCCTATTATGCTTAAAAAACTTAGATGGATAAATAAAAAAATACATTTATATGCTTATTAATTAAAACATAAATAGGTTATTTTTCAAATTTTATGGGGTTATAATTTATAAAATAAAAGGTTAAAAATTCAAAAAATCAATATTTAATTTCAAACTTTTAGCAGATATGCTCGATTTAAGGATATAATCCAACCTTAAGGATTATACGTGTTCGTCAAATAGATAAATAGGATTTACCGACCATCATAACATCACAGACTATAATTATATATGGTGAAAACTCGTCTCGCTCGATACCTGTCACAAAAGCACAACAACATTATCAATGATAACTTTTAACGAGTTTATGAATAAGTGTTCAATTGTATCTGAAATCCTTACTTAATAAAATCTAATTTAACCTGATAAGTGAATATGGTGAATGTTTGCATTTATATAATGACTTTGTCTATTTTTATCGATGATTAGTCCGGTGTACGGTAATTAATTAAAAAAATTATATATTTTAGAAATTTAGTGAAAATGGTGATTAGATCCACAAATATGGTGATTATAGTAAAATAAATGGCGTTTAGGAGACACATTAGCGATCGCCAGTTATGAAATGGCATTTAGGGTGTTGATTGGTGATTGGAGCCATTAAAGTGTCATTTATCAACAAAGGATGGTGATTTTCACTTTCAGGATGACGTTTGGTGGATAAAGAATGGCGCTTGAAAGCTGAAGAGTGGTGATTGGGTTTTTTGGTGTTCACCAAATTCGTAGTGGGGTACAAAGGGAATTTGAAGGTGTTCACCAAAATATTTCACGTACAAAATCAATAATTCTTTTAGGGGTTCACCAAAATTACCTTTGTATTTTGGTGTTCACCAATTTCGTAGTAGGGTACAAATGAAATCTTGAGGGGTTCACTAAAATATTTCATGTACAAAATTAATAATTCTTGGAGGAGTTCACCAAAATAGAGTTTGTATTTTGATGTTCACCAATTTCGTAGTGGGGTACAAAGGAAATCTTGAGGGGTTCACCAAAATATTTCACATACAAAATTAACAATTACCGACCATCATAACATCACGACATATAATTATATTTGGTGAAAATCCGTCTTGCTCGATACTTATCATAAAAGAACAACAACATTATAAGTAAGTGTTCGATTGTTTCGAGAATCCTTAATTAATCCAATCTAATTTCACATAATAAGTGAGTATCATGAATGTTTACATTGAAATAATGAGTTTTTTCTATTTTTATCAATGATTTTCTCGGTGTACGGTAAATAATTATAAAAATATTAATTTTACGGTTGATTTTGAAGATTGGTGATTAAAGCCATATAAATGGTGACTAGGACCAAAAAACTGACGATTGGGAGGGAGACAAGCGATCACCTATTTATACATGGCATTTAGGGAATAAAACAGGTGATTGGAGGCATGAAACTAGCGCTTGACTTTGACGATGTGATTAACACTTTTAGGATGGCGTTTAGGGGCTATTAATAGGCGATTTATCTATTAGGTATGACGATTAGGTTTTACGTATTCGGTGAACCCCAATACGTAATTGGTGAACCCCATTACGTATTTGGTGAACCCCTCCAAGAATTATTAATTTGTGCGTATTTGGTGAACCCCACTATATAATTGGTAAACCCCAGTACGTAATTGATGAATCGTAGTACGTATTTGGTGAACCACTCCAAGAATTATTAATTTGTACGTATTTGATCCCCATTACGTAATTGGTGAACCCCAGTACGTGATTAGTGAACCTCAGTACGTATTTGGTGAACCCCTCTAAGAATTATTAATTTGTACGTAATTGGTGAACCTCACTACGTAATTGGTGCACCCCAGTACATAATTGGTGAACCTCAGTACGTATTTGGTGAACCCCCTCCAAGAATTATTATTTTGTACGTATTTGGTGAACCCTCACTACGTAATTGGTGAACCACGGTACGTATTTGGTGAACCCTTCTAAGAATAATTAATTTGTACGTAATTGGTGAATCCCACTATGTAATTGGTGAACCCCTTCAAGAATTAGTAATTTGTACGTAATTGATGAACTCCACTACGTAATTGGTGAACCCCAATACGTAATTGGTGAACCTCAATCCGTATTTGGTGAACCTCTCCAAGAATTATTAATTTGAATGTATTTGATGAATCACACTACGTAATTGGTGAACCCTAGTACATAATTGGTGAACCTCACTACGTATTTGGTGAACCCCTCTAAGAATAATTAATTTGTACGTATTTGGTGAACCTCACTAAGCAATTGGTGAGCCACAGTACGTATTTGGTTGAATCCCTCTAAAAAAATATTAATTTGTACGTAATTTGTGAATCTCACTACGTAATTGGTGAACTACAGTACGTATTTGGTGAACCCTTATACATATTTGTGAATAAAAAAACTTATTACCCGTCCGACTTTGTGTGACTCAGATTACTCCAAAAATAATTTAAGGGCCACAATAACTCAACATCAACGTCATAAATAATTTCCCAGCATCAATGCCGGGAATAATTTCCCGGCATTGTAAAGTTTCCCTTAATCTTTATTTCTGTTACATTTTGGTGCTTATTGCAACCTCACTTTTCATTTTCTAACGCTTGTCTTTTGCTATAACTTCTATAGAATCTATATCCATTACCTTTTGTTGACATGTAACTTTCTTCTTTATTAAATCTTTTGATTTTCTTATATACTTAAGAGATGTCTCTTCATATTCTATGAGTTTCATTTTGCTTATGCAATGTAATAGAAGTTCAATGACAGTTAATGAAGACTTGTCAAAAAATGAAAGTCAAGAAAAAATCTCAAAATAACCTAAATACGTAAGGTTTTATCTAAAAACTATGTTATTTTTTATTTAAAAGCTAAATTTGAACCTTTTATGTAAGTGTAACACAATACTAATGATATTAAAGGGGAATCAGATTGGATTGTTAAAGTAAATGACTCATGAGTAATATATACATACTCCAGATATGTTATTTTACAAAAATGTTCAAAATGCTAAGATTATATAGATAATAAAATGGTGGTATTCATTCTCAAGTTAAAATTATATATGGAGTGACTTTAGATATATCGAATTAACAAAGCTAATTAATTTGTTTATGTTGTTACTGTGACAACCATAAAATAAATTAATCATCTACTAATATAAGATCATTTAACATTTTATGTCAATTGTATTTGTAAGCAATAAAGGTCTCTGCCTTATGTATTTACGTTAAAAATCATTAAATTAATTACAAACAAATTAAAAGTTATAAATGTAGTTTATTCTTATTAATGAAATGACACTTAGTGAATATTGAATATGAACAGATAGAATGTGAAGTGTCCATAACCAACTTTATAAATCCATATGTAGTTCGTAACAGGTATGGACGTTCGTAAGATAATTTACGTCCCGAACTGCTTGTTTGGCCAATTGTCCAGCACTTTTATGAATCAAAACCAAAATTTACATGTAAAAAGTTTGAGCCCATAATAATGCTAATATTGTTGCCCACTTTTTCCAGTTTCAACAAGTTACTACAGCTTTTTGCAGTGATCAATGCAAGTCTAACTTTTTCCTCAAATGCCTCAACAATCCTTGTTTCAAACTAGTAGAAGATGTTACATTTCGTGTTTGTCATGATTAAAAAGTACTTGTGCTTCATGTTGGTAAATTGTTGCTATGAAAAATATCATAAATATAAGGGTTCGGATGTAAGTTAATGTACGGACGGCCGTACCAGAACAAAACTCTATAAATAATATATATATATATATATATAGATTATTGTTGTTTAGTCGTTGGGACTCTTTGACGGTAGGGTGGGGTGGGTGTGTTAGGGGAGAGGTGGATAATTTACTATGGATACATTAACATATTTATCCACTGCACTTTATCGTTATTATTCAATTGGACTTGTTTTGAGGTTGAATTCTATTAGGTTATTCATGCGAGAGTTATTGAAGGGATTATTCGGTTGATAGGGAAGCCATTACGTTGAATTTTGGTAACAACATTTGGAACTTAACCCTTGTATGCTCGGATCACTTCTGTGAAGTTGAATTAATGTTGATGACTTAGAAATGCAATTAAGTTCTCTTCTAAATATAAGTCATACAATGACTTGAGGCTATGCAATTGACATCCAAAGTTTGAAGATTTTGGTTTTAGGGCTGATGATACTTTCGGTGAACTTTTAAGATTGAAATTACATATTTCCATTAAATCAAAATATAAATAATATAATGCTATAGCATAACTTTTGTCCTTCAATTAAGTTATGCCACCTTCAATCACTGTGAATGTTTTGGAATACATAGCATGTATAAGGAGTAAAAGAAGACAATACACACGTGCAATGCACATGCAAACTTCTTTTAAATATATTAAACAATGCACACATGCAATTCACGTATAACATATTCTTATATGTTTAGATAAAATTATTACTAATAATTATGTTGTATTTATGTGAATTAAGAAGAAATATAATGCATACTAAATTAATTATTTGTTTTCAATTTATGTGGAGAAAGAGAAACTTACAATGCTTTTAGTTTCATTTACTGATATAATATCATTTAGACCAATTAAGTTATAGAACATCATGTTTCTAGAGAAAAAATTAAAAGCATATATTACATAATATAAATATTCTCTCAAAATAAAAGAAAAAATGACGTCACTAAAATCAAATCATCTCTTTTATATTTTTATTTTAAACTTGATATTGCTTCTTTTTGTACAGTAAATTTAATTGTTATTTACAAACTTTGTGTAACTATATTTATGTAACATATTAATTGTACTAAGGCGTGTGTGTATATTTATCTATATAAAAATTTTATTTAACTATATTTATGTAACATATTAATTGTACTAACGTGCGTGTGTGACTATGTGTGTGTGTGCGCGTGTGCGTGCGTGTGTGTTCATTATTTATTATGTCAGGTATTGAGATTATTGTTGACCAATTACTACTAGAAGAATTACTCTTAAATAATCTACTCATGGCTCAACTAACCAAATTATTTTTATTATTGAAAATTTCATACTGTATTTTGTTACTAACTTTGTGGTGACTTTACAACCTCCTATTAGGCTTCATTCCTCTCCCTTTCACCTCTTCAACCACTATACCCTTGAGATTTACGTATTTAAGAGGTCTTACCTAGGTCCTTAAAACTAACCAAATATAAGTTGGTACGCCAGCCTCTGATAAACAGATTATCTTATTTTTAGATAATGATTTACTTTAAATAATTATCTATATAATTAAACTTGAAGGCAAAATAAACATTAGAAATTATTGATGAATAATCACATTCACTTAGGGTGGATAATTATTGAAGCATAAGAATAGTTTATCCTCACCATTGATATCCTTACACTTTTGTTACTAGTTAAATTACACGTGCGGTACACGTGATATATATATTTTTTTTATCATTTCTCATATATAATTTGTCAATAAAAATAAAAACTTTGAAGAATATACATTTATTTGTAATTAAAATTAGAATATCATAATTTTAATTATTATGACTTTCATAAGTCTTATTCACCAAAATTTCTCCAATTAAGCTAATTATTTCAGAAAATCATTTATGCACATTATAGGATATATTTTTATTTAATATATTTAGTACATTATTTCTTTGATTTTTATTTGAAAAATGAATGAAAAACGTATTTTATTTTTTAGTTAATTGAATTTTTCTAAAATATTTCTTTACGAAAGAAATAACATAAAATATTATCACATCTATGAATAAAATTTAAAGGAATCAAGATATACACCATTATAAGAAAAAAGTAAAAAAAAAAATTAATTAATATTAATGCACCGTTAATAAACTTAAAGGGTAATTTGAAAATTGTAAAACATGGTGTGGGCAAAAACGACCAAAAATAATTCTCTTTCTCTTCACACTTTTAATTCACACTTTTAATACATTAAAGATGTGATAATTGCTTGTCCATTTATTGGTTTATGATTTAATAATTTCACTTTAACGGAATTTTAATCAAATATGTACATAAACTCTGTTCCCAAAATTAATTATAAATGCATTGCATCTATCATTAATTTTGCATTTGGCATAACCGCTTTATATTTTTAGTAAATTTTCATTGAGAATATATAACTCCTTAAATATTGTAGTGTAAATGTTGATTATTTAGAATTGAAACTCCTCGATGACTTTACTTGCATGTGGTCCTTTGAAATGACCAATTAAGATTGCATGGTTTTGATTGATTTTAAATTCATGATAATCAAAATGGAATAATATGTAATAATTTTAAGGGTTGCCTAAATCAAATAAATATATGAATTAATGATCAATATATGAAATAGACTGAGATTTTATCTTGAATCGTAGAAATATGTCAAAACAAAACAGTGATAGAGATGTTATGATTCGTATTCCACTTATTAAGGTGTACTTTATACCACCCTATTTTTTTAGTTTGCTCATTATCATTTGCAATGTATTTTGCATATTAGAAGTAATATTTTTAAATTTTTTACATTCATGCAAGTATTAGGGAAAACATATTGCACGGAAATAAGCCCGAAGGTGTGTGAACCAAGAAGCCCGAAGGCATGTGAACCAAGAAGCCCGAAGAAGGCGTGTGAACCAAAAAGCCGGTGTTAGACTCAAAATCCTTATCGGTAGAAACTGTATCTCAAAACCTCAAAACTCATGTTGAATACATTAAAAATCAAATAACTAATCGAGCGAAAATATACTTGAATCCATGACGATAGATGACTATTTATAATCGAACGGTTGACCTTCCAGATCTATACGATTCTCTATTAGAGAGTCTTTTCTATTTTCTCTAAAGCGATGAGATATTTATGAGAATAGAATGATTTTCCTATATCGTGGGGACCATAACCACTTATATAGAGATAATATATCTGTTATTTTTTAGTATTTCTATTTTAGCTCATCATAAAAATAAAAATTACCCTAAAATTTCTACACATCAAAAGGTCTACATCCTATCTGATACATTAAAACCTGAAATACGAAAATCTTAGTTGATCACTTTTAATTGGGTTTAACTCTATTTGATAGTCTACAACATATAATTATTTACACATAAGTCTAACATTAGATTAAGGATCCAATAATCTCTCACTTGGACTATAGGCGAAACCTTATAATTACGTTTTGTAAAAATAACCGAAAGGATTCAACTTTACTGTCATCACCATAATGTATCTATAACCAATCCAGACCATCAATCATACCGACATAGGATCAAAGCGGCTTTCATTACATCAATTGTAACGCAACCCATCAATGGTTATGTATATCAATGCAAGTGAATGACATCATACCTGAATCAGAGTGTAGCCTGAAAATTTTATGTAATGTGATCTTAACATGTCTATTTCCAATTGATCCTCCTTAAACTTTAGTGAGATCAAATCATATACCTGAATCAGAGTGTGAATAAACCAAAACACTTATTTCAGTAGAAAATAACCTTAAAATATCCATAAATGAAAATAACTGAAAAATATGTCTATAAAAGAGCATCTAAAATAAAATACAAACTCCTACTAAAACTTAATATCCTCAACTAATATGACACTCATGCGAGAAGTTGCTCATGAAACACCTAAGTAAGCGGATCCGCAATCATGAAATTTGTTCTGATGTGCTCTATAGACAATTATCCACTCTAAACCCTTTCCTTAACAACCAGGGACTTGATGTCCATGTACTTTGAGTTTGTCGAACTCTTGCCATTATTAGAATAAAGTACTGTTAATTTATTGTCACATAATAACTTTAGTGGTCTTTCAACACTGTCCATTATGTACAGCCCCGTGACAAAATTTTGTAACCATATTCCGTGATTGGACGCCTCATAACTGTTGGTCATGCTGGCGCATGCGCGGCGGCAGAGAAAAGGTGTGTGGCGTTTTAAAAAATTAAACTTTTAATAAAAATCGAATTTTTTAATAAAACAAAACTTGCGCAACGCCACAATAACCAAATAAAAACTTTTATGAAAAACTCTTTTTCAATCAATCAAGATCCATTATATGTTTATAAGTTAAATTTACAACATACAAGGTTATGAATCATATACCTCTTGTAGTCTATATCAAGTGTCCTTACAAAAACAAATCGACCTTCCGTTCCAATGATCAGTAGACTCCGAGTTCCACACCAAGATCTTCCAAGTCAATCCTCAACACACTGGGACGTGTGCGGGCACGTAAAATATTACATGACACTTTTTCTGTCTCTAGATATTCTCAACGCATGAGATCTAAAAATTTACTGAAAATGACTTTAGTGAGACGATTCTCTAAAAGAACATGATGATTATTCTTTTAGAGATTTGATTAACGTTTAATCACAAATCGTGTTCTCAATTCAACTCTTGATTGACGAACTGGTGATCTGATCAACTGATTCTCTCCTCTTCTTTCAACCATCTAGGCCATTAGATAATATATGTATATATTCTAGATAATGACGTATCAGATTTTTAGGGATAAACTGAAATAATATTTAATTATAAAATTATCAATTGCAGTGGAACACACTGCAATTGTGCACAACTCCAGTGCCACATGGCACTACAGTGTGCCCTGAGCCAGCACAGTGCCTCACAACACTGTGCTTCACGGCATCACTATAGTGCAACATGGCACCACAGTAGTCCATGTCAATTTCTGATACCCTATCAGTGATGGCACGTGATAATTACTGTAAATTAAATATTTATTTTAATGAGATAATTATCTAGATATCAGTTAATTCAAAATTAACATATCTTATTATCCCTATCAACTAACATATCTGTTATTTCACAAATAACAAATTTAGTTGATTTAAATTATTATCTAATAATAATTTAATTATCTACTTTCAAAAATTAGATATTTTGTCTCACTTATCGATAAAAAATTGATATTATATATATATAATTTCTAAAAATTATATTTAAATATATAAATAATTTAATTAATCAATGTTAAATTAATTAATCACACATAATTATCTCATAATTATGTACTTGCCCCAGATAAAAACTCATTTTACAAGTCAGTCATTTTTTCTTATGTCCTGAAATACTCACATACTAGACAATGTAATATGGAGGTAACTTGAGAATCATTGACCTATAATCCTAAGCTCTAATAAATAAGATTATTAATTAAATTCTTCAATTAAATAATCTTATTTATGAATTCCATTATTACTCCACTATAAATATCGAATTATACTCTTAAAGATTATAGAATGTATTTTCAGAATATTCTCATGTAGTCCACTGACATAATCATTACATGTAGTTCTGTCCTCCAATTATTAGTTCGCAAATTAGAACTGGTCAAAATTACCACTTTACCCTTCTATTACCTTTTCATCCATAAGTACCATTAATGCACTAGTGAATGGCTAATTTATAATCTTATTATAAATAAATTTGAGCTCAATAATCATTCAGTTCCAGAATTAACACTTAAGGGAACCAATATACAATGCGTTAAGAAAGTTTAGATTTCAAATTTTATAAGATCATGTTCCCAGCCATCCACATTACTGAATCTCCAAAATAAAAGTCACTAGCCTGATTAACAAATAGACTTTAACGAGTGAATCAAAAGATCCAGTAAACATGCAGAGGAGTTCATAACTACTTAGGATACAAACTGATCTATATATGATAATCGAATTGATGTTTATTAAATATTTATGATAAACGACACGTTAATAAATATATTAATTCACATCGATCATGTCATATATAATTTTATTATATAAAGTACATTCATTAAGATGTCTATCCACATCAATGATCTGGATCTAGATCACACACATTCATAATACTTAGTGAATCATACTAGCAACCATTAAAGATTTCATATTTTAATATGTTCCTGATAGTTTTATTCATTATCTATGATCTTAATCCTCTCGTACTAATACAAGATCATAATCTCATTAATGAATATAGAATTTTCATATATTTATATAAATTATTCAATAATAATTTTAACTAACAATTATAAGAAAAATGTAATCCTCTTTAAATTTCATATCAAAATGTCAATACACATGTTTTAAGGACATAACCCCTAACAATCTCCCACTTGCCCTAAAGTAAATGTGACATCTCTCATAATCTTATTTTCACACATGACTCTCAAAAAACTTCGTAGGAAGTGTCTTAGTCAATGGGCCAGCCAGGTTTTGACCCAACGCACAGTCAGAGTCAGAGTCTGATCGAACATTATCTTTATAACAGTTATATCACCTCGAGGTATGACCCAGATGTCGACTCTCGACTATCCACATCTGATTCCTAATAAGTATATAATTTATCGTTCTCCTAAGATGCTTGAGAATGTGTTTTACTGTAATCCAATGTTCCAAACCCAGATTCAATTGATAACGATTGACAATTCTCACTATATAACAGATGTCGGGTCTCATACATAATATGGCATACATGAGACTTCCAACTACTGAAGCCTAGGGAACCTTTCTCATATCCTCTTCCTCCTTAAGTGTCTTAGGACATTTTTTCTTAGAGAGGACAATTCCATATATGGTCGGTAGTTTACCATTCTTGAAATTATTCATAGAGAATCTCTTCAGCTCCTTATCAATATAAGATGCCTGAGAAAGTGCCAAGAGCTTATTCTTTCTATCCCTTAGGATTTGGATGCCTAGAACATAGCTCGCTTCTCCCAAATCTTTCATTTGAAATTTCTCAGCTAACTACTTCTTTATTTTTGTCAAAGTTTTTACATCATTCTCAATTAGTAGAATTTCATCAATATAAAGAACTAAGAACCCAGTGTCTTATCTTTGGTGTATTTATAAACACGGGCTTCATCAACATTTTGTGCAAAGGCATAAGACTTTATAATCTCATCAAATGTAAGATTCCAAGATCTAGATGTTTGCTTTAATCCATAAATGGATTTAAGCAACTTGCATACTTTCTGATCTTACCCATTTTGTACGAACCCTTTCTGGTTGCATCATATAGATGCTTTTTTCAAGAGAGTCATTCAGAAAAATTGTCTTGACGTCCATTTGCCATATCTCATACTCAAAACTAGAGGCTATGGACAAAATGATTCGAATGGATTTTAGCATGGCCATACGAGAGAATGTCTTTTCATAATCGACTCCCTCCCTTTGTGTATAGCCCTTGGCTACTAACCATGCCTAAAAAGTCTTTAGATTCCCGTTTACACCTCTTTTCTTCTTGAAGATCCATTTACATCCAAAGTGCCTAACATCTTCAGGTGGATCTACAGGTTCCTAGATGAAATTGGAATACATAGATTTCATTTCATGGTTCATGGCATCTTGTCATTTCTCATTTTTAGGATCATCCATTGCTTCTTCATAAGATAATGGATCCTTCTTATTAGTGTCTGACACTAGGACATGTACCTCTAGTTCGTAGCGAACTGATTGTCTCACAACCCTCTCACTACAACATTGCACTAGGGTTTCCTTTGTGAGAACTGTGGTTTCTCTAGTTTGTCCTATATCAGAATAAATTGAAGGTGGTCTGATCTCATCAGTCGCTAATTCCTTGAGAACTACTTTGCTATGAGGTTTGTAATTTTGCATATAGTCATGCTCAAGAAAGGTTACATTTGTCTACACAAACATTTTTTTATCATTGTGACTATAAAAGTACCCACCTCTAGTCTCTAGAGAATAGCCAACGAGTATGCATGCCTTAGAACTTGAGTCTAACTTTCCGGTCTTGGGTCTAAGAACGCGAGCTGGACATCCCCATATATGGAAATGACGCAAACTAAGTTTGGAGCCATTCTATAACTCTAAAGGCGTCATGCTTATAGACTTAAAGGGCACTACATTCAAAATGCAAGTGCATATCCCCAAAATGTAAGTGACAATGATGAGTAGCTTAACATTGACTTAATCATATCCAATAAGGTTCAGTTTCTTCTCTTTGCAACACCATTTTACTGTGGTGTTCCAGGTACTGTAAGTTGGGATAGGATTTCACACTCCAATAAATAATCCTTGAATTCTAAATCCAAGTACTTACCATCTCAATCGGATCGAAGAGTTTTCAATGATTTACCTAATTGTTTTTCAGCTTTAACCTTGAAGTCGTTAAACTTTTCAAAAGTTTTAGACTTTCGATGTATTAGGTAACTATAACTATATCTTGAGTAGTCGTCAATGAAAGTGACAAAATACTCATACCCACATCTAACTTGTACATTGATCGGTCCACAGACACACTATGTACTAACTCAAGTGGTTCCTTGGCTCTTTAGCCCTTTCTTGTGGAAGGCCTCTTGGTCATTTTACCCTCTAGACAGAATTCACAAACAGGAAGAGTTCTAACTTTTAGCTCTCTCAAAACAACAAGCTTTGCTAACCTGTTTTACCTATCTAGATAAATATGTCACAACCTAAGATGCCATAAATATGTGTTATCATCATGAGAAACTTTTTATCTTTTATTATTTTAGGTTTTCCTATTTTAAATAATTCAGAATTATTTAACGCGTGTTTAGTAAGTTTAAGCATAATTTTAGCATGACAGGATATCGAATCCATTCTTAAAAATAATAAACTCTTTATTAATGAGAGAAACTCTGAATAACTGTTCTTGCAAAAATGAACTAGAATCAAATTCCTCAAAAAATCAGGAATATAATAAACACCGTTCAAAACTAAGTAATTTTATCCAAAAGATAAATGAAAACTTAAACTTGCGCAACGCCACGATAACCAAATAAAAAAATTTTATTGAAAGCTCTTTTTGAATCAGTCAGGATCCATTATATATTTATAAATTAAACTACAACATATAATGTTAGGAATCATATACCTCTTGTAGTCTATATCAAGTGTCCTTGCAAAAATCGATGGATCCTCCATGCTCACGAAATCTTTCTAACGATCAGCAGACTCCGAGATCCACATCAAAATCTTCCAAGTTAATCCTCAACGCACTAGGACGTGTGCGGGCATGTAGAATATTACTAGACATTCTTTTTGTCTCTAGATGTTCTCAACACATGAGATCTAGAGATTTACTGAGAAGGATTTTGGTGAGATGATTATCTAAAAGAACGTGATGATTATTCTTGAAGAGAGTTGATTAATGTTTAATCACAGAAGAAAATCTCTCTGACACCAATCATGTTCTCAATTCAACTCTTGATTGATGAACTGATGATCTGATCAACTGATTCTCTCCTCTTTTTTCAACCACCTAGGCCATTAGAATAATATATGTATATATTCTAGATAATGACGTATCATATTTTTAAGGATAAACTGATATAATATTTAATTATAAATTTACCAATTGCAGGGACTCATTGCAATTGTGCATAACTACATCGCCACATGGCATTGAAGTGGGTCGTGAGTCAGCACAGTACCTCACGACACCACAGTAGCATGTCAATTTCTGATACCCTATCAGTGATTGACACGTGGCAATTACTGTGAATTAAATATTTATTTTAATCAGATAATTATCTAGATATTAGTTAATTTAAAATTAACATATTTGATTACTCATATAAACTAACTTATCTGTTTTTTGACAAATAACAGATTTAGTTGATTTAAATTATTATCTAATAATAATTTAATTATCTAATTTCACAAATTAGATATCATGTCTCACTTATCGATAAAAAATTTGATAATTATATATATATATATATATANCCAAAAATTATATTTAAATATATAAATAATTTAATTAATTTATCACACATAATTATCTCATAATTATGTACTTGCCCCAAAATAAAAATTTCGTTTGCAAGTCAGTCATTTTCTCATATCCTGAAATACTCACACCCTAGACAGCTGGCAAGTAAGATGTCATCTACACATAAGCCAGAAAAATATGATTGCTCTTACAGAACTTATGGTATCACAATCATCGACCAAATTCATTTCAAAATCGAACAAGATGATCACATTGTGAAATTCGAAATACCACTGTCGAGATATCTGCTTGAGTCCGTAGATGAATTTCTGAAGTTTGCAAACCATACTTTTTGGGTCTTCTGACACAATATTTTCTAGTTGCACCATATAGATCGTCTCCTCGAAGTCATCATTAAGAACGTCGTCTTTACATCCATTTGATGCAGCTCAAGATTGAAATGTGCCACCATTGCCATAATAATCATGAAAGAGTCTTTCGTAGAAGCTGGAGAGAAAGTCTCTTTATAGTCGATGCCTTCCTTCAGTGAAAAGCACTTTGTCACAAAATGTGCCTTATATATTTCCACATTACGTTTTGAATCTCTCTTGGTCTTAAAACTCCATTTGCAACCAATGGGTCCGTACCTTCTAGTAATGGGACAAGATTCCACACGTCATTGTCCTTCATGGACTTAATCTCCTCATTCATGGCATCAATCCACTTCTGAAATTTAAAACTTTCCATGGCTTGATAGAAGTTGATCGGGTCATCTTCTATCACACCAATGTGTTATTGGAGAAATAAAATGTAATCATATGGCGTTGCACTTCTCCTTTCTCTAGTGAATCTCCTTAATGATATAAGTCCTTAAGGTGCTAAAGTTTGTTCTTCTAGAATAATTTATTGAATGAGAGGTTCTCTGATATTGTCTTGATGTGTTGTGCCACAAGCAAAGTCAGGAACACAGTACTAATCAATGCTAATAACACATATGAGAATTGTTAGAATTGTGTTCATAAAGTAGGGTGTAATAATTTTTTATCAGTGTTTAGTTATTTCTCTGACATTTATGTATTAATGAATTTTATCAACATAAGAAGAGTAAAGATAGAGGGGTCTTCCAGATAAACTCTTCTAAAATAGTTCAGAATGTTATTCACAGTTTTAGGATCGACTGGGTAATCGAGCTGATTACGACTGTTAGGTTGAACCAAATGATGCCGATCTTGGGGCATGAGAGTTGAGACTCTAATGATTGACGTAGATATATTATGGAACATGTTAATAGACCAGTAACAAACTAGTTTAGAGCAAAGCCATTTATCTAGCTACGAATCTAATTGTTACACATTAAGGGTATTTTGAAATTACTTTAATCTTGAGGTGAATACGAAACTAGGCCTCGTTACTTGCGAACTTTGATACGCCAAATGAGTGAGTTTGAATTCTTGGACAATACCTCGGTTGTTGGGTGTGTGGATAAATAAATCAGGCCTGGTACTCGATGTCATGAGTCATTGAATAAGATATTGTGAATTGTACTGGGAACTTCACTTATATGTTTTTCTTATTCACAGTCAAAAAGGAGTTAAAGAAATAATAGTTCGAGAGGTAAAATGGTAATTTTACATCCAGCTCTTATTATTGATATTAATGAAGGGTAAGATCATAAAATATTCTTTGGACCGTGAAATAAAGATGTTTATTTGCACCAACAAAAAATGTAGCGTGCATGAATCGAAAGTTGATCCAGCACCGGACCTACAGTGGAGTCATATGATGTCGGGATTAAATAGGTCGGGAATTTATGGAGATACATTAACTGAGTATTTGAATCCTATAGCTTTATTCATGTGGGTATATTCAGTCTGAAGACTAGCTCATAAGAACAAGAATGAGAAACAACATCAATTGGACCAAAAACATGTTTTGGATCAAGATACACTTCCCGAACCTATACGTGATGGGTGTCATCACTAAATTAGTGAAGAGCAGATTAATGTTCAAATCAATAATTTGTTAATTTTAATTATTAGATAATTAGTAAATAAAAAAAATTAATAATTAATTGATAGAGAATAATTTAATTTATCAATTTAGATTGATGAATTTAGACACAGTATTAGCTCTAAAGGAGATGCAAAAATCGCAGAGAGTAGTGCAGGCAGATAGTGAACTTCGCCAATTTACAATATAGGAGTTATATGTGTAAATTCTATAATTATTATATAAGGAATTGCAATAGGGTTGCGTCCCTAACCAAAGTTTAACCTAATCATAGTGTGTTACTATTTAGAGCAAGAAAAATATTTTCTCTCTCCCCCTCCATTGTTGCTGCTGAAATCATAGTGAGGAAGCAGATAATTATTTTTTACTTAGTTGTTTAAAGATCCCACACTCTATTCCTGACAATATCCTTGCAATATATACTTCTGAATCTTACGAGTAGTTGTTGGTGTGAAGACCAACTGAAGTTCTACGAATCTCAAGAACGAGGAATGCAAGACAATAAATTGGATCCCACCAATTTTGAAATTCTCTATTACAAGAGAAGGTAAAAATTGTTTCTATCTCTTCTCAATACGTTTATCTAAATACATATGATCGTTGTATGATTTTATATTTAATATGATTAAATATTTGTTTTGAAATTTTTTTTATAATCTGCCCACGAACCATTCGTGGTTCATTAATTTTTTTCAATTTTTAAAACCCAATCCAACAGGAATATCATCATATTCCGCCTAACATGCAAAGATGTTTATTTACACCAATAGAAAATGTAGCGCGCATGAATCGAGATTTGATTCAGCATCGAACTATATAGTGGAGTCGTACAATGTCGAGATTAAAATGTCAAGAATTTATGGAGATAAATTAGCTGGGTATTTGAATCTCATAGCTTTATTCATGTGGTTTCATTCTGTGTCAGAAATAGCTCATAAGGACAGGTATAAGAAACAACGTCAGTTGGACCAAAAACGTCTTTTTGACCAATGTACACTTCCTGAACTTATATGTGATAGGTGTAATCACTAAATTAGTGAAGACCAAAATTAATGTTCAAATTATTTAATTTAATATTTTATAATTATTACATAATTAGTAAGAAAATGAAATTAATTAATTCATTGAGATCAATTTAATTCATCAATATGATTTGATGAATTTGGACACAACCTTAGCTCTGTGAGAGATGTAAACATCACAGATTGCAATGCAAGGGAGGTAAATTTTGGTTTTATCCTATATGGGTATATGGATAAATTTTATAATTAATATAAAAGGGTTGCAAACCTAACCCTAAGCTAAGCTAAGTGTTAGGCATAGCAGAAAAGAGTTTCTCTCACCCCTCCTTATAGTTGCCGTCGAAAACCAAGAGGAAGAAGAGAAAAAAAATTGTTTATTTACTTTCTCAGTTGTTTAGAGAGCTCAGACTCTATTCATAACAATATCATTGCGAAATACACTTCTGAATCTTACGAGTGGTTGTTGGTGTGAAGATCAATTGAAATTCTACGAATCTCAAGAACGAAGAACGCGAGATAATTAATTAGATCCTGCCAATTCAGAAATTCTCCATTACAAGAAAATGTATAAAATTGTTTCTATCTTGAATATTTTTATATTTAATTTGATTAAATATTTGTTTGTGAAAATTGTTCTTATTCTGCACACGAACCATTCGTGGTTCATTAATTTTCTTCAATTCTGTTAAAATTTTATCCAACAATTGGAATAGAGCCTAGTGTTTTTTATTATGCATATTATGTGATTAAACATATGAATGGTTGGATATTGAGATATTTTCATTTTTTTATGTTAGATTTAAAGTATATTTGAATTTTTTTTATGAATAGATCACGATAGATTGACTCTAGTTGTTTATTTTCAATTTTAGAATTGATGTACGCCAAATTTGAGGCATAGAATTTTATGTAATTTATTTTTTCAAATATCGTTAAAAATTCCATGTAAATCTGTTGTCGCTCGCTTCCCTATCAAAAATCACCGCATGTCGCCATGCGCCACCACTGTCGGGCATTGTCCTTAGATGAGATGAATTATCGTTGTTGATCGTAACATCATGGAAGAAATATGTTTTTATCATATTTTTAAATATTAAAGTATTTACGTCATGCATCATACTTTCTTAAGTGATTCGTATTTATTTACACCGCTTTATTTATTATTTTTAGTAATAATGTCATTATTCTTACTCTCAACAATCTTAAATGCGAACAAACATACTGGTGAAAATTACGTGGCTTGGAAACATAATCTTGATATCGTGCTGACGATAGAAAAGCACAAGCTCATGCTCACCACCCTTTGTCCTCTTGAGCCTATTGTTGAATCGACTCAAGAGAAAAATGATGCTTATGCTTCTTGGCTACGTTCTGATGTGATCGTCAGTTGTTACATCTTGGCATAGTTATCAATATGTTGCAACAACAACATTAGAACATGGAAACCATTGCTGATATGATGTTGAATATCACCGAAATGTTCGAGAATTAGGGTCGTCAAGCCAAACAGACTGATGTGCGAAACTTCATAAATTGCAGGACTAAACCTGAAACTCCTCTCAGAGAACATATGATGTTGATCATTAGTTATCTGAATGAGATGGAGATTATTGGAGTTGAGGTAGATGGTGAGACTCAAGTTGATGTGATCCTCGAGACCCTGCAAGATACTTTTGAGAACTTCAAACTTAATTATTCGATGAATAAGTTGAGGTACTCACTTCTGGAACTTATGAAGGAGTTGCAAGCTGTTGAAACCCTGTTTCTGAAGGGCAAGAGGAAGACTGGGGAGGTACATTTTACTGAAAGTAAGTTTTCCACCTCTGGTGTAAAAAAGAAACACAAGAGAGGTCTAAAAAAAGCTAAGAAGCATAACTCAAAAGCTATGAAAGGCAAGGGCCATGTAAAAGTCGACAAGTTGAAAGACAAGTGTCATCATTGTGGAGTCGTTGACCATTGGAGACACAACTGCTGGATTATCTCAAAGAGTTGAAATCTAAGGGTACATTACTTTTTACTGAGGCCTGTTATGTGGTTCACTCTACTTTCTCATGGATAATAGACTTTACAGCCACTGACCATATATGTTGTTCCATGTACGGGTTCAGGAAAATCAAAAGACTTGACGAGGACAAGTTCAATTTTTGTTGGGGGAATGGAGCACTAGTATTGGTTTTATCAGTTGGAACTATTAAGTTAATTGACATTTGATAATAGCTTTTTGGTTTTATGAGAAATTTATTATATCCTGGTTTTTTGAAAAAACCTTATTTCAGTAGCTACTTTGATTGAGCAAGGATTTTCTTTAAATTTAATTGATAATTATATTGGTATTTTAGAAATGATTGCTTGATCACTACTACACGCTTGATAAATAACTTATTCTATGTAAAATCAAAAATTCTGATGATATATAACAATAAAGTAAATACTAATTTACAAAGGGATAGTAAATGGTTAAAGTCTAACTCAATGGATCTAACATATTTGTGGCACTTGCGTCTTGGTCACATTAGCCTAGACAATATTAAAAGACTCATAAAAGATTGTCCACTGCAAACTTCAAGTGTGGGATCACTACCCACATGCGAATCCAGCATAGAAGGTAAAATGACTAAGAGACCATTTTCAGCGAATGGTGAAAGAGCCACTCAATGACTCGAACTCGTACATAGTTCATTGTGGGCCATTGAATATCCAAGCAAGAGGTTTTGTAACCTTCACATATGACTACTCATGTTTTGGACATGTTTATCTAATGCGCGAAAAGTCTGAAACCCTTGAAAAGTTCAAAAAGTACAAGGTTGTGGTTGAGAATTAATTAGAGAAATAAATCAAAACACTGCGATCCGATCTTAGTGGAGAGTACTGGCTAGAAGAGTTCGAAGACTTCCTTAATTCTTTCTCAGCTTATAGCACCTCGCACTCTAGAACACAATGGTGTGTTAGACATAATGAATCAAACTCTGATGGAAATGGTTAGATCCCTGATGAGTTACTCATTCCTCTCATATTCATTCTAGGGATATGCACTGGAAACGGCGGTATATATTCTGAAGTAAGTTTCATCAAATACGGTGTCTAGTACAACATATGAAAGATGGAGTGGATGAAAGTCATCCGTAAGCTACCTTAAGGTATGGGGTTTCCCGGCACACGTTCTAAGACTGAAGACAGACAAGTTTACCAGCCGATCAAAATTATGCATGTTTGTAGGATATCCTAAGGGAACGAAGGGATACGTCTTTTATAGTCCACGCAACAAGAAAACATTCGTGAGCATGAATGCGAGTTTTCTTGAGGAGGACTATATATGAAGTGTGAAGTAGAGAAGCACACTTGTGCTAAAAGAATTATTGAGTGAGAGGACACCGACTCCCTAATCAAAACATGTTCTCGATTCAATAATGGAAGAACCATAGCCCTCGACGTAGTGGGAGGGTTGTCAAATAACCATACATGTACATGTCTTATGGAAATTACTTAATAGCAATCTCATGATAAGGATCATGATGAACTTGTTTTCTACTTGCATGCCATGGCTAGTCCTGAAACAAACGTATGGCAAGAAGCCATGAATGTCGATACACAATCCATGTACTCGAACAAAGACTGGAAGCTTGTAGATCCTCCTAAATGGGTAAAACTTGTAGGGTGTAAAAGGATTTATAAGAAAAAGGGAGGTCTAAATGAGAATATGGAGACATTCTAAGCTAGGCTAGTAGCCAAGGACTACACCCAAAAAAAAGGTATTGACTATGAGGATACCTTCTCACCGGTGGCAATGCTTAAGTCCATCTGAATCATCATGTCCATTTTTGCTGCCATCGATTATGAAATCTTGCAGATGGAAGTCAAAACTATTTTTTTTATGGAAATCTTGAAGAGCTCAACTATATGGCTCAACCAGACGAGTTCATGGAGAAAGGCCAAGAAGGCAAGGTTTGCAAACTACTGAAGTCCTTTTATAGAATTAAGCAAGCGTCCCAATCGTGGAATATCATATTCGACAAAAAATGTGAAGAACTTTAGTTTTGAACAGTTAGTCGACGAACCATGTGTGTATAAGATGTACAAAGGGGAATGTGATTTTTCTGATCTTGTACCTGGATGATATTCTACTCATTGGAAATTGTGTAGGAAAATTGTGCGATGTCAATATTTGGCTAGCAAAGCAATTTGATATGAATGATCTTGGAAAAGCTACATTTGTCTTACATATTCAGATCTTTCAGGATCGGAAGAAAAAACAGTTGGCGTTATCTCAATCTTATATTGATAAGGTGATGGATCGTTTCATTATACAAGACTTCAAGAAGGGATGTCTCTCCTTCGGACATGGAGTCAGCCTCTCCAAGGAGCAGTCTCCCAATACTCCTCAAGAAGAGGAAGACATGAGAAAGAATCCATATGCATCAGCTGTAGGAAGTCTCATGTATGCAATGCTTTGTACAATGTCAAATATTTGCTAAGCCATGGGCATGATGAGTCATTTCTAATCTAATCCTAGACCCCAACATTGGAATGTTGTCAAGTATATCCTCAAGTATATTGTGAGAACGAGGAACTGTTAGAATTATGTGCATAATGTAGGGTGTAATAACTATTCATGAGTATTTAGTTATTTCTCAAAATTTTGTATTACTGAATTTAATGAATGAATGAGTATTTTTCTATTAATTAAACTGTATTTATAATTTACTCAAGTCGTGGAATTATTGTCAACGTAAGAAGAGTAAAGACAAGGGGTCTTACAGATAAACTCTTTTGAAATAGTTTAGAATGTTATTTGTAGTCTTAGGATCGACTGGGCAATTGAGTCTGATTACGACTGTTAGGTTGAACTAAAGGATGCCAGTCTTGGAGCATGGGAGTGGAGACTCTAACGGTTGACCTAGACATGTTGTGGAACACGTTGAATAGACCAGTAACCAATTAGTTTGGAGCAAAGCTGTTTATCTAGTTTTAAATCTAATTGTTACACCTATAAAAGTATTTTCATAATTACCTTAATCTTGAGGTGAGTACGATCTTAGTTAGTTTCAATATATGATATGTCAAAGGAGTGAGTTTGAATTGCCGGACAATACCTTGGCTATCAGGATCGTGATTCAACTATGTTGGAGTTGCATGATTCATAGATATGGAAATTCATGGCGAGATTGCAAATGCAACAATATCACATTATGTTTTATTGATGAGTGTGTGAATAACTTAACTTGGCCAAGTATTTGATGAAATGAATCATTGATTAAGACATGATGAATTGTATGAAAGAATTCACTGTTATGTTTTTCTTATTCACAGTCAATAAAAGAGTTAAAAAATAATAACTAGAGGGGTATGATGATAATTTTACATCCCCGCTCTTTTTATTGATATTCACGGAGGGTACTATGTTAAAATATTCTATGGACCATGAAATAAAAGTCTTTATTTGCATCGAGAGAAAATGTAGCGTGTATGAATCGAGAGTAGATTCGGCATCGAACCTATAGTGGAGTCGTAAGATGTCTAGATTAAATAAGTTGAGAATTTATAGAGATAAATTCACAGAGTATTTGAATCCTATAATTTTATTTATGTGATTCTATTCGGTCTCAGGAGTAGCTAATAAGGACAGGAATGAAAAATAACATCAGTTGGAACAAAATACATGTTTTAGACCAAGGTATATTTCTCGAACTCATATGTGATGGGTGTCGTCACTGAATTATTGAAGAGTAAAATTGACATTCAAATTAATTAATTTGTTATTTTCTAATTATTTTATAATTAATAAATAAAATTAATTAATTAATTATTGATGGAGATCAATTTAATTTATCAATTTGGATTGATAAATTTGGACACAGTTTTCTCTCTAGGGAGATGTAAAATTTTGACAATTACAGTAAAGGGGGGAGAATTTTGGCATTTTACAGTACAATGGTATATGTGTAAATTGCGTAATCTTTATATAAGGGATATCATTAGGGTTGTCTCCCTAAATGTGTTGACATAAACTTTGATCATAGTGTGTGATTACATAGAGTAAAGAAAGCAGTTTATCACTCCCCTCCCTGTTGCCGCTGAAATCTAGAAGAAGAAGAAGAGAAAATTTTATTTTTTCTTCTTCTGTTGTTTTGAGAGCCCACACTCAATTCCTGATGACATACAATTGAAATATAAATCTTTATCCTATGAGTGGTTGTTAGTGTGAAGAATATTTGAAGTCCTGTGAAGAATGAAGAGCGCTAGACTACTAGTAGGATTCCACCAAATAAGAATTTATCTGGTACAAGAAAAGTATAAAATTGTTTCTACCTCTATTGAATATGTTTAACTAAGTACGCATAATCGTAAATATGATTTTAATATTTAATATGAATAAATTAGTTTTCAAATTTTTTTTATATTCCGCCCACGAACCATTCGGGGTTCAATGATTTTCTTTAAATTTTAAATTTCGATCCAACAGAAACTATATGCTTGTGTTTTCAGGTACTGACATGAATATGACGGGCTATACCGACTCTAATTTTCAAGCGGACAAGGATTTCAGGAGGTCCACATCAGGATCGGTGTTCATCCAGAATGGTTAAGCAGTGATATGGAGAAGTATCAAGCAATCTTACATTGTTGATTCTACCATGGAAGCTGAGTATGTGGCAGCTTGTGAAGCTGCAAAGAACTGTCAGGCTTAGAAAGTTCCTAAAGTTTCTGGAAGTCATTCTAGATGCTGACAAACCTATGACACTTAATTGCGATAATAGTGGAGTTGTAGCAAACTTGAAGGAACCAAGGAGCCGCAAAAGATCCAACCACATAGAACGGAAATATCATCTCATCAGAGAGATTGTTCAGCGTGGAGATATTGTAGTAACACACGTATCAACGGTCAACAACCTAGCAGATCCATTCACGAAGACTTTAAGAAATATAGTCTTTGATGGTTATCTGGAGGGTATGGGGATACGAGATTATACACGCCTACTTTAGTAGAAGTGGGAGATTGATGGAATTACGTCCATAAAGTATGGTGTAATAACTATACTGGATTTAGTAATGATATTTATGTATTTCTAGATTTAGTTATGACATTTATAGGTATTTAGTTATGACATTTATATATTACTAGATTTTATGAATAAATGAAAGGTTTATTTAATAAAAGTGTGTTTAAAATTTACTTAAGTCCTAGAATTGTTGCAAACGAAAAAAAAAAGTAAATAGTGAGCGGTCTTCTAGACAAACTTTTCTGAGATAGTTCAAAATATTATTTACAGTCTTAGGATCGACTGAACACTCGAATCTAATTATGATTGTTAGGTTGAACCAAATGATGCCAGTCTTGAGGCATGGGAGAGGAGACTCTAACGGTTGACCTAGATATGTTATGGAACATGTTGAATAAAGCAGTAATAAATTAGTTTAAAACAAACTCGTATATCTAGCTTTGAATCTTATTGTTACATCTTAAAGATATTTTCGTGATTACTTTAATCCTGAGGTGAATACGAAACTTGACATAGTTACTTGTGATTTTTGATACGTCAAATGAGTGAATTTGAATTGCCTAACAATATCTCAGTTGTTGGAATCGTGATTCAACTATGTGAGAGTTGCGTGATTTACTGATATGGAATTTATGGTAAGATTGGAATAGCAACAATATCACCTTATGTTTTGTTGATGGGTCTGTGAATAAATAAATCAGGCATGGTACTTGATAGGATGAGTAATTGAATAAGACATTGTGAACTATATGAGACATTTCACTGATATGTTCCTATTTACAGTCAATAAATGAGTTAACAGAATAATAACTAGAAGGGTAAAATGATAATTTTATATCTCGTTCTTGTTAATGATATTCAGGAAGGGTAACATCATAAAATATCATGTGGACCGTGAAATATAAATGTTTATTTACACCGACAGAAAATATAGCGCGTATGAATAGTCAGGCACAGTTGACTCGGTATTGAACACATAGTGGAGTCGTACGATGTCCATATTAAATAGTCAGGCATTTATGGAGATAAATTAGCCAGGTATTTAAATCTCAGGGTTTTATTCATGTGCATCCATTCTATATCAGAAGTAGCTCATAAGAACTTGAATTAGAAACGATGTAAGTTAAACCAAAACGTGTTTTACACCAAAGTACACTTCCTGAACTCATATGTGATGGGTGTCGTCACTAAGTTAGTGAAGACCAAAACTAATATTTAAAGTTAATTCATTATTTTCTAATTATTAGATAATTAGTAAATAAAAAATTAATTATTAATTAGTTGATAGGGATCAATTTAATTTATTAATTTGAATTGATAAATTTGGACACAGTCTTGACTCTAGGGGAGATGAAAAATCGTAGATTGCGGTGCAAGGGAGGTAAATTTCAGTTAAATCTTATAGGGGTGTATGGGTAAATTTTATAATTAATACAAAATAGTTACAAATCTAACCCTAAGCTAAGCTAAGTGTTAGATAGTGCAGAAAAAGTGTTTCTCTCACCCATCCCTACAATTGCCGCCGAAAACCAAGAGGAAGAAAAGAAAAACACTGTCTTCATCAGTTAATGCGAAGATCAATAGAAATTCTGTGAATCTCAAGAACGAAGAACATGAGACAATTAATTGGATCCCTCTAATTCAGAAATTCTCCTTTACAAGAAAATGTATAAAATTGATTCTATCTTTTCTCGTTTCGTTTATCTGAATATGTATGATCGTTAAATGATTTTGTATTTAATTTGATTAAATATTTATTTTTAAAATTTTTTGTTATTCCGTCCACGAACCATTCGTGGTTCATTAATTTTCTTCAATTTTTTAACACCCGATTCAATAGAGAGAAGCCTTGAGATTGCATGCTACTATAATTAGATGGTTGTCAGTTTTCCTTCCAATTCTTCTCCTTCATTTTGTGCTAAGTCTCATCATAGTGTCATTTTTATACTCATTGAAATGTAACAGAATAAAACTAAGAATATTCACATTAAAAACTCACAACCAAAGATAAAAATAATTTAAAGAAACATATTTTTCATTTATAAGTATAATGTATCTTCTCATTGTTATTCTGTCTTTTGTACTTTTCATTTTAATTGAAAAAATAGGGCTACTTTTATCACCACTCCAATAAGATCTGCAAAAAAGAATGATTTATTATATTAAAATTATAAATGTAAGAACTTTTAAATGTAATATAGAATTAAATAAATTACCTATCATTTTTTTGTTGTCAATGAATTCTTCCATATTTGAAAATTCAGAGAAGTTGTACATTTGATGAACATTATTGAATCTCTAATAAATTGATTTTACTTTCCCATTTCTGATAAAGTAAGTCTCATTTTTTGTAGGACATTTTTAAATTCTCTCTATTGTATCAGTATACATAATTGCTTGGACTTTTGTTCCCTGTAAAGGAGAAAAATATTGAAATTTGTTAGAAAATAATATAACATTAACATTAGATAAAAAAGAAGTATCATAAAACATACTAAAACACTTAATTCTTTGTCTATCAAGATGAGCTTCATGATTTCAACACTTCCGTTGGATTTTTTGAATGTCTCTATTATTCCTTTCCTAATAACCATTACTGTCCATTCTTTTTCAAGCACCTCAAGATCTTGGATCATGTTGAATGTGCAATTGAGAGGCAACATATCTGAGAAATTTAATTGGTGTTATTTCTTCAACAAGTTATAGTTCGTTGAGATTGGGTCAACCTCAATACCTATTTATACATCATTCTAATCATCAGAGTCTAAGAGCAAAAAATGAATCAATTCATTCATTCCATAATGAGATTGAGTCCTATGATTGTAAACTTAAAATGAACCACTTTAAATGTAAGGAATCTTTTATGATACATGACAATTATGGTGTGAATGCAATCACTTTTTTTAATCTAATCAACTTAATATATTAAATGAGTTAGTTTAACACGATTTTATACATAATAATAAATTAAATCAAAAGCTGGAATTAAAATTCAAATAGGGTTATTTTTAGAATTCAAAAGTTTCTCCCTAGAGAATGCTCTTTTAAAAGTACTAGTTAAATACATGTGCGATGCACATGACATTTACTAGTAAATAAAATTAGAAAACTATAATTATAACTTTTATACTTTCATAAGCCTTACTTACCAAAATATTTTTAGTTAATTTAGTTATACTAGAAGAACATTTTCTATACATTTTTTAGTTCGATTCTTTTAGTTATTTATTTGATCTCTATCAGCTAAAAACATATTTTATTCTCTTTATTGATTATTGATTAATTTTTTCTAATGTATATCTTAACGAAGAAATAACTTAATATATTCTCGTATCTAAAAATAAATTATTAGAAATGAAAAAATAAATAAAAAGTTTGCTTAAGAGATACATTGTTTTAAGAAATAAGAAAAGAAGAAAATTACAATTAGTGACGCACCATTAATAGTCTCAAGGGTAATTTTGAAATTATAAAGTAAGAAGTGGACAAAATGATCCAAAAATGATTCTCATTCTCATCCCATTTTTAATATCGCGTGTGATATGTACACTTATTATTTCGATTGTTTATTATACATTATTTATTCTTGTAAATGAAAAACTTTGGATAAGATACATTTATTAGTAAATAAAATTAGAAAACTATAATTATAACTTTTTTATTTTTCATAAGTCTTACTTATCAAAATATTTTTAATTAATTTAATTGTGCTAGAAGAATATCCTCTATACATTTTTTAGTTTGATTCTTTTAGTATATTATTTATTTGATCTCTATCAGGTAAAAACACGTTTTATTCTCTTAATTGATTATTGATAAATTTCTTCTAATGTATATCTTAACGAAGAAATAACTTAATATATTCTCATATCAAAAAATAAATTTCAAATTAAAAACGATAAAAAATAAAAAATTTGCTTAAGAGATACATTATTTTTGGAAATAAGAAAAGAAAATAATTACAATTAGTGACGCACCATTAATGAACTCAAGGATAATTTTGAAATGGTAAGATAAGGAGTGGATAAAATGATCCAAAAATTATTCTCATTCACATCCCAGCTTTAATATATTAAGAATAGATATAGTTATTTATTTAATTTTTTCATACATGATTTAATTGTCACATAATTTAAGTTTCAAAGAAAATTTCATATAAACACATTTAGTTTAACAACCATTATTAATTTATCTAGTCCGAATCTATGTATTGAACTTTAAACTTAACAAATGATTTCCATCTCACAAGTTAGCATGATCTTTAGTCCATATTAGGATTCTGTGTTGTGATAGCTACAACATAGGAAAAATAACGAGTTAATCGTTAAAATTTTGATGATTTTTATCCGTTACTTAAAAATTAAAAGAAAATTAAAAGTTTTTTTTTCATTTATGCAGTTCATATAACTGTATAGGATTTGATCCCTTTAAGTACATTACCATTGTTATTTTCCTTACTTTTTCTATTATAAGTATGTTATCATTTTTATTTAGAAATCTATTAAAAATAGATGTTAATTATGTGTGATCTACGTGATAGATGAAAATATATACGAAATATTATTTAAAAATATGATGGAATAATATACAATACTTAAATATTCATATAAGATATTAAGGGCGTTAAACATTATCATTTGGAAATTTTAGCAAAAAATTTAATTTTTCCTCAGCATTCGGATATAAACAGCATATGTGGCGACACGTTTTGAGTGAACCCAAGAAAAAGAGTGGAAGTTATCAGCTGTAACCACACCTATTATAGAACTCTTTCTTTAAGGGATGACCATGACCATGAGTCAGCATTACTGCACGTGTTTAATAGGTTCCGTCCTTATCAGTTTTCAACAGCTCCTCGCGGCCTCACGTCAACAATAGTCAACATCAACAGCTATAACCACCAAGGACTTTAGTTTGATCTGACGGCTGAGAAGTCGACATGGTCGCAATATATAAAGGCCCCCACGCAGTGAGCTTTTTCTCTCACAAAAACCCAATACGCAATCCGCCATGGCTCAGTAAGTAATTCTTCTGTTAAATCAATGGCGTCCAAGAAAACTATAGCTAATCGTCTCTTTTCCATGTCCAAAATCTCAACCCATCCCCTCAAACACCGTCGCATTTCACCCGATTCAGGACATAATGGTCTTTTCCTGCGATTCCTTTCCAAGAAGGAGGCGTTCCAATTGGCGGCCTCGCCGGAGATTCGACATTTTCCGATCGGAGGAAACGTGATGGAGAAGCTTAAATCGGTAGGCATTGGTCGGGATAGGATCTTACTAGATGGCTTGAGTTCTCCTGTGGCGGTTCCAGTGAGGTCGGATGCGCGGAAGTTGCTAAGGTCGGCGCGGCTGGAGTCCGTGAAGTTGAAGCTAAGAGGGATCCAGAAAAGCTGGATAACGTATTCGGAGTTTGTTCGGATCTGCGGAGAAGGTTATTCAGATCCGGGTCAGGATGTCGGGTTCGCTAAGATGCTTGATGAGTCTGGCGATGTTATTGTATTTGGAAATGTAGTGATCCTCAAGCCTGAACAGGTTAGTTTCTCTTTTATCCTAATTTCCTTGAAAATTTTTCATTTTTTTATAATAAAGTTATTTATTTAATTAATTTTAGAAAGTATTTTTTTTATTTTTCTAACATACATGATTTTATTGTCACATAATTTAAGTTTCAAAGAAAACTTTCACATAAACACATTTAGTTTAACACCCATTATTAATTTATCTAGTTCCAATTTTCATAATTACGTATTCAATGTTAGCTGATATAAGTGTGATGAGTTCACTACATATCTGGTTCATAAAACTTATATTTTTTGACGAGTTTGTGGAGTAATCTACATGCATAATTCATTTTTAAAACCAATAACGACGTGAAAATTAATTTAAAATAAAAAAATTGTAATTAATGATCTTGCCGATGAAACATTTTAACCTTTGTGATTACAGGTAAATAGAGCTATAAAGAACGTAATTTTGATCTCGGAATCAACAGATCCAAATAATCCAAGAATAAAAGAACTGGAAGAAATGGAGAAGCAAAAGGCCGAAATTGATGAAAAGGCTAAAACTCTCGCCTGGCGTGAGCTCCGATGGGGGCTAGGGTTTATAGTTTGCCAAACAGTCGCTTTCATGAGACTTACATTTTGGGATCTCTCATGGGATGTAATGGAGCCCATTTGCTTTTACGTTACTTCTACATACTTCATAGCTGGTTATATCTTCTTCCTCAGAACTTCAAAAGAGCCTTCCTATGAAGGATTCTTCCAAAGTCGGTTTAGCTCTAAACAGAAGCGTCTAATGAAGCTCCACAACTTTGACATTTTAAAGTATAATGAGCTTCGACGAGCATGTTATCATCTGTTTTCATCGACATGTTCAGATCATGTTTCGTCAGGATCTTTATTGTCTGATTGTTAAAAAAAGATCGAGATGGTTTAAATTATTATTTGAGTGCACATTTAATTAATTAATTAGACACATATAGATAAAAGGAGATGTACTTTAAGAAAAGTATTTGTAACATTTTTTAACATGTTAGTTTTACTAAGATTTGATCATACTCTTGATTTACAATGAAAACTTATTGGAGAGGCTGGTAAGTGTCTTTTTATTGGAAAAAATTCAAAGATTTTTCCAAGGAAAATTAAAAATTCAAACTTGCAATAATAGATTAAGTTTGATAAAGGAAATGATCAAAAATCGATCGCTACAATATCCATGTTTAAAATTTTCAATAATTTTAGTTTTATTATCCAATATAAAAATAATAATAATCAAATATGTTATTCGCAAATGGTATGTGTTGGTTTGAACCATCTATTGTTTAAAAAATTGACAATTTTTCGTCAGTAGGGGAAGGTATCAAACATTGATGGCTAAATAATCGCTTTAAATTTTTTTTAATATTTTTCAATATTACCATGATAACATAATCAATCAAGAAAAAAATGTAAGTTTTATAGTTATAGATTTATATCCCCTCTTATACAAAAGAACATGAGGAGTTATTTTTTCCGTAGAGCTGAAACATTAAGATTATTTTTGGCGTTTCAGACATTAATATTTAATAGCTTTTTAGAGAATGAAAGATTTGATCTATTAAACGTAAAATCAAATGTTCAGAAAAGAAATAGAATAAGCAAAGAGAATAAAAGGAGGAAAATGATAAAGTAATAAAACATTTACTTAACACTGTTTTAGACAGTGAATCATTTTTTTCTACTAATCATAATTTTTAAGATCCAAATATTTTTGGAAAAATAAATATTGTCATCATTAAACAAAGTATAAATTAATCAGATTGATCTGGCCTTCCGTACATCTCGTCTCTCATTGTGATTCATTACCTAAATAAAAACAAACATGATCCTACCAACTGAGTTATCACAGATGGTGAAAGTTTTGAGTCAGATGATGAATAATTTGTTTGAAAAAACAACGTTAGGTAATTTGAATCTCGAAACTATGAGGAAAAGGAAGAGAGTTGCAGGAATTTGTTTCTCCATTGTTTAGTTGCAGTAAACATTTGTTAATTTATCATTTTTTTTCCTTATTGTTTTATTAATTTCTCTCTTTCTTCTTGTCTACCTAATTTCATTATCCAACTTCCAAATATAGCCAAATTAGGTTAAGTACTAAAAGTTGGAATGTTTATCCTAACACTGTCGGATTTTATATTCTCTTCTCAAATTTTGTCTCATCGGGACAAAATTGATCTAATCAAATTGTAATGAACTGAAATTAACCGATTTGGTCAATTTTTTAGACATATGCGATCGGTTCGGTTTGTTATTAAAAAGATTAAACTTTCGTTTCGGTCTAAAAGATTCTTACATTGTGAACAAAACTGACCGTATACTCATCTCGTGTGTATACTCATCTCGTATACTCATCTCGTCTAAAAGATTCTTACATTTTGAACAAAACCGACCGTATACTCATCTCGTGTGTATAATACTTTAGGTTTCATGTTATTGTGTGGAAGATGAGTTTTAAATTTATTTATGATACTGTGTATGTTGAATTTGGATCTTCTTTATTTATATAATGTTATTGTAGAGGAAAAAATTCACGGTCTTTGAGAATTGATCGTGAATTTCCTACATCATAATATGAAAATATAGAGAATAATTAAGAAAGAGAATGAGAGAATAACAATACCATGATTTACGTGGAAAACTCTTAAAGGGAAGAAAAACCACGAGGATATTTTGATAGTATTTCATTATGGAGAAAGTATTTACAAAACTAATGAGTGTTGAGAGTTGTTGTCTTCTCTGTTGGAGTTACATCTTGCCTTTATTTATAGGCTTTCAATCGATTACATAGAATCTGATACAACTTACATGATTCTATCTGAAAATATGATCAACAGAATATTCTTTGAGATCTAGCTTATCAACAATAACAACCAAGTAAATCTTGACTGTCTGATCAATCTAATGGTCTTGATTAGCTTCTCTTTAGATTGTCACATCGGTAATCCATGTACTTTCGTCTTATTAGTCTATTCTTCATAACCGCCTAGTTGATCATACGGTTCTCGCTCTATCTTCTCCTCGATGGAGTCTTCAGTCTAGATCTTACCACGTGGCATGTGAAATTTTGCATGTACATTGGCCCCCATTACACTCAATGGAATTATATTCGTTGATGTGTAATGATAATTTTTTCTTGTTCAGATGTTATGTATGCCCGTTTATGTTCTTACGTGTCTCTTGAAAACATGCAACGTTGTTTTTCCATGTAACATTTTGATTGTCCGTTGTCAATGATGGTTTCTCCTTTTCTTTCTGTCATTACATTTTTCTGCTCCCGTTCGTAACTACTTTACAGTTGTCGAGCAATTTTTCTTTTTGCTCCTTCTTCATTTGCTGATTAATTCTTCTTCATTTACTGTGACGTCTTTTTGTTTCTTTCACGATGGACTCATTAGTAGAGTTTTTCCCATTTCTTCAGTTTTCATTTTCCTTCTCTCGAACGTTAAAATTTGTGACAAGAATGTTGTACAAGAATAATAACATAATAATTTATTGAAAATGAATAAGGAGAGAGTGTAGTATTTCATAATTGCATCGAGTGAGTTTGAGTTTGATGTTCCGTATTTGTTGGTAGAATTTCTACGGTTTCCTTGTTTTCTTTTTCCTTCTCTCATTTCGTATTTTCCCTTTGTACGTTTGCTTTGATTAACATGAATTACTCTATTTGTGCAATTGTTCTTCTATTGAACTCCTTTTTGTTGTACTTCATTCAAAAACTTAGTAAAATATGGGGATTAAAATTCGATTTTGTGTCAACTTCAAGCTTTCAACAAAATCCGTTATTAAATACTTAAGAAACTTTTAGCTCCCAGTTTTTTTGAGAATATCTATATTCTTTTGTGAAATCTGTTCCTGAAGATAAGACTTTAATTTCCTTATGATATATATGATTTCTCAAGGACTTAGGTTAAAATAAATAACTATGGCTCCATCTTCATTCTGAGAGAATGAATTATGAACTGTCATTTTTTTTTAGAGGAGTACTTAGGTTCAAATAAAGAATCATAGTCTCATTTGTATTTCTTTCTGAGAACGGCATCCGTAGACATTCCCATGAACTTAAGCTCCTTCAGTAGAACCATGGTCCCTTTTTTATTTCTTTCTGAGAACGTCATCCAAGGATTTAGGCTCCTTCTGTGGAACCATGGCCCCGTTTTGATTTACTACCAATTCATCCATAGATCTTTTTCCTGTTTCCTTTCTTTTCATCTGTTTTGCACTTTTTTATTTCGTATTTTTCCATTTCTCATTTTTTGTTTCCTTTTTCCGCTTTTAACTTTTTCATTCCTTTCCTCGCTTATTTTTCCTTTACTCTTGGCCTTCCCATTCTAAAACGTTGAAGTCGTGGCCTTCCTTTACTTGACCTTCCTTTACTTAACTTTTCTTTTCTGCCTTTTCTTTACTCAACTTTTCTTTACTAAACTTTTTATTTTCTGTCTTTCTTTACTCAGCTCAACTTTCCTTGGAATGGATTTTTATCCTAAAATTCTTCTCCTTCCTTTTCTTTATTTTTTGAGTTGTCCGTTCTCTTTCTTTTGTTCTCATCCTTTATCCATCGTGACTTGTGTTTTAGTTCATTTTAAGAGATATGACTTATGTGTTGCTTCTCTCATTGACTCACGCCCTTAGTTCCTTCTAGGAGTAAGACTTATGAATTGTTCATCCCAAGGACTTACGCACTTAATTCCTTCTGAGAGTAGTACTTATGAATTTCCCTTCTAAGGACTTACGCCCTTAGTTCTTTGTGAGAGTAGAACTTATGAATTGCCCCTCTCAAGGACTTACGCCATTAGTTCCTTCTGAGAGTAAGAGTAATAAATTTCCCGTCCCAAGGACTTACGCCTAAAGTTCCTTCTAAGAGTAGGACTTATAAATTGCCCCTCCAAGGACTTACGCCTTTAGTTCCTTCTGGGAGTAGGACTTATGAACTATCACTCCCAAGAACTTATGCCATTGTTTCCTTCTAGAAGTATGACTTATGAACTGTCTTTCCCAAGGACTTACACCCTTATTTCTGTTGTCGAATAAGAGAGTAAGTTGACAGTGTTTCCGGTGATATATAATCCTCCATGCAATTAGCTTCAATTGAAGCTGTATAATTTCCAAATCTGTCTATTCTACATAATCTATCTTCTTGAACAACTTTCATGAGAATTATTATAATTTTTGCTCAGGAATTCTGAATTAAGTTCTACAAAATTCTTCAAGAAGTATTCATCTGTATCCTTTTCAACAATTTATAGTTTTTCATATAATATAGTTTAAATGAAACAGCCTAAAGATTCAATTTAAATGACGTGACATGTAATATATTTATTTTTTTAAGTTATATGTACCAAAATTATTGTAACTTTTGATCAAAATCTCCAAATTAAATTCCGTTAAATTCTGTAATAAGTAAACTTTTGTATCTTTCTAATGATGTAAGATTCTCCATGTAGTTGGCTTTTAATAAATACAACTTATTTTCTAAAATTGATTGTTCTACGTAGTCTGCTTTCTTGAGCAGTCTCCATGAGAATCGCCATAATTTTTTCTCAAGATCTCCAAATCAAGTTCTGCAAAAAATTTCAAGCTGTATACATCTATATATTTAAAAAAAATATAATATGCTATGTAAAAGTTATCAAAACTAATACAATCTAAAAGTTAAATTCATATGTTTACACTTTCCTGAATAGCACCAATGAGAACTGCCATCACTTTTGATCCAGAGCTTCAAATTGATTTTCGTAAAATTTTTCACAAAGTAGATTTATGTATATTTCTGTTGATATAAGATTCATCATGTAGTTGGACCCCAGTCGATGCAGTTTAATTTCCAAATTTAAGGTTCTGCATAATCTACTTTCCTAAGCAGTCTCCATGAGAATCATCATAACTTTTTCTCATGAGCTCCAAATCAAGTTCTGCAAAATTCTTCAAATAGTAGACATCTACATCTTTCTCATGATATATTTTATGCTATGTAAGTCTGCTTAATTCAGTTAAAAAAATTAAATTTGAATGACATAATTAAGTTTATTTTTTTGTACGAAGACTACCATACTTTTGATATGGAGCCCAACTTGAATTCCGTAAAATTCTCCATGAAACAGAATCTCATATCTTTATGATCATGTGACTTGTCATGTAATATTTCTTCCAGCTATTTTGTTTCAGTTTCCATTCCCGCTTCCGTTGTTGCTTCTGTTGTTAAGACATTTCCGTTTCCGTTCTCGTTATCTATACATATTTTATTTTCACATAAAGTCCATTTGAAGGGTTATCAAGTCGTAGCCTTCCGTTCTAAAAATTTGAATGGCTGTCTATTTTTCTTTCCCGTTCTGTGATGAAGTGGAAGCTTTCCCATTCTGTAATGAAGTGGCAGCTTTCCCTTCTGAAGCAGTTTTCTTGACTAAAGTGAACGTGATATTCTTTGATCTTATTTTCTCTGAAATTCTTTCCCTAACAATTTTTTCTTTTCTAATGAATTTCTATTATGAAATTTTTTCAAATTTCTGTTCTAAAATTCTGATACTCTTAAAGTTCTAGCTTTTTGTTTTATGAAGCGCTGAAGCTTCTCTGTTCTGAATTTCTGACTTCTACTTTTCTGTTCTGAAGCTCTGACTTCAACTTTTCTGTTCTGAAGCACTAACTTTAGTTTTTCTGTTCTGAAGCTCTAACTTTAGCTTTTCTGTTCTGAAGTTCTGACTTCAACTTTTCTGTTCCAAAGCTCTGACTTCAGCTTTTCTGTTCTAAAATGCTGACTTCACTTTTCTATTCTAAAGCTCTAACTTCAACTTTTTTATTCTAAAACTCTGACTTTAGCTTTTCTGTTCTGAAGCTCTAACTTCAGCTTTTCTGTTCTGAATCTTTGACTTCGACTTTTCTATAGCTCTGACTTCAACTTTTTTATTCTGAAGCCTTTCTTTTAGCTTTCTGTTTGGAGCTTTTGAGCTTTTCTGATCTGCGCTTCCATAGCTCTTCTGATCTGAGCTTTCTGGGCTTTTCTGGTATGAGTTTTCTAGCTTTTTCTGATATAAGCTTTCTGAGCTCTTCTGACCTACGTTTTCTGAGCTATTCTGGTTTGAGCTTTATGAGTTGTTCTGATATGAGTTTTTTTAGCTCTTCTGGTCTGAACTTTATGAGCTTTTCTAATATGAGTTTTCTGAGTTTTTTGATTCCGAGGTCCTCTTATATGAGCTTTCTAAGCTCTTCTGATCTGAGCTTTCTAAGCTCTTTTGATCTGAGCTTTATGAGTTTTTCTGATCTGAGCTTTCTGAGCTCTTCTTTTCTTATCCATTCTGATTTTTTAACTCATCATTCCTTCAAACGGATTTCTTTTTTTTTATCTCCTTCTTCTCTTTTTTTTAATCGTCCATTTCTGAACTTTGGATTGTGGGTATTTATGTTACGATCTTCCGTTGAAGCGATGGTGTGGTTGTTGACAGGAATCCCACTTTTAGTGTATTCTCTTTTGTTGATCTCTGATTTTGACGGAGCTATATAGAGAATTGAATTTGCCGCTTGCGATATTTGTGATGTCTAAACCTCCTTCCATAATTTTTCTCTGTCCTGTATATGGAGAAAGAGAAAAAGAGAGAGAATCTCCTAGAGATATATTTATTTATTTATTATTTTTTCCTGAATAATTCTTTGATAAATCTTCTTTCACAAGTTTAGACTCGTTTAATGATAAAAATTATTTATATTTTGAGGAAAATTGGTATTGTATTTTCATTACAATTCTAGAATTAAACACAAAATCATATTTTTACTTTACTTATTCAGTTTCTGATCATATCCATGAAGTTCTTACTTTTCAATCAAGTTAAAGTAATTGCAGAATTTCTACTTTACTCAAAATAGGTAGAGAAAAAAACTACTACATCTCGACTATATAAAGACCCGATTAGATTTATTTTTATTGAATTTTGACAAAATTAAAAGTATATGTCGATTAAGCATTTTAATTAAACATGTGTGGAATGAGTTTACCATTCTTCGCATCCATTTCTGATTTCGTACTCATGCATTTATGTTTCTACTTCTGTTTTGAGTTTCCATCTCGTTGTCTTTTCAGTTCCTGCTTCTGTTTTAACCTTTACTTTTGTTTCTGTTTTCGCTTTCCGTTGTTGAGAGAGCGTCTGATTTGGTTTTGAACATTTTAGAAGGGAATTCTCGAGTTTTTCTCTCGCTCTCAATGAAAACATCAAATGTAAAGGAAAAAAATCACAATATTTGAGAATTGATCGTGAATTTCCTACATCATAATATAAAAACATAGAGAATAATTAAGAAAGAAAATGAGAGAATGACAACACCATGTTTAACGTGGAAAACTTTTAAAGAGAAGAAAAACCATGAAGAGATTTTGATAGTATTTCATTATGGAGAAAGAGTTTATAAGACCAATGAGTGTTGAGAGTTGTTAGATTCTCTTTAGATTACCACATCGGTAATCCATATACTTTGGTCTGTTTTTCATAACCGCCTAGTTTATACTACGATTCCTCACTCTATCTTCTCCTCGATGGAGTCTTCAGTCTAGATCTTATTATGTGTCATGCGAAATTTTTTCTGTACAGTTATACACTCGTTGGACTGTTTCTGATTTTCAGATTGTGGGTTCTATTGTAATGTATGAAAAGTTTAGAATATTCAGTGAAAATAATTCTCATTAAATTCTTTGATGGATAGTGAAACTCAAACTTAACCAACCATATATTTTTATCAGTCTTAATTAAGACTGGTTGGATCAGTCTTAATTATGCTCAACCAATAAATTTTGATTATGGTATAGTTTTTATGTTAAAAATCAGACAAAACCAACCGTATACACCATTGTTCTTGATGTTGTTTTTAAAAATCCTATGTTCAACGTTTTTTATGTTAAATTCAAAGAATTATTATTGTCCTGTAAAACTTTTTGTGAAAATAATCTTATAACATTAGTCAACGTCTGCCCAAGTGTCCTAATTTTCAATTAATAGGGAAAGGGTCAAAAAGAAAATATAAAACTAACCCGGCAAGCAGGATGTTTTGTAATCGCATGAAAAAAAAGCAGGATGTTTTGTATTGGATTAAGAGAAAATGAATCAAACACCCCTCTATACTTTGAGCGAGTTACAAAATGACCCACTGAACTTTTTTTTTGCCGTTCTACACGATTAAACTTCAATGAAATGGTTTTAAGCCCCCACTATCCATTTTCCGTCTATCCATTAGGTTACATTACCCCTAAATCCCTCACCCTTCATCTTCTTTGTTCTCACTCACCCCCCTATAATTGCCCAAGCAGCCACCATTTGCCGCCATCATAGCCCATAATCGCACGGTAAGAAGACCCAGGCCCCCAATTCGCACTCAATAATCGCGCGCAAGCAGCCATCATTCTCAGTCCTTACTCGCACACATGCATCAACCGAACATCATCAAAGAACCACAATAAGATATGGTTTTTTGTTTGTTCTTTTCTGGTTTACTCTGATTTATTTTCTTAAGTTTACTCTGGTTTTTTGGTTTTTTTATTGGCTGGTTTACTCTGATTTTCCCCTTATGTTTATTCTAGGCAAAACTGAAGAAATCTTGGAAAAAAAAGAGAAAAAGTGAAGAAAAATTTGCCCAATGGTTAGAATAAGCAAAAATTAGACAAATAATATATTTTTGTAAATTATTTTATCCAATTCAACGATATAGTTTAGCAAAAAACCCCAGGTACTCCATTTTCGTCCACCATCTGTTTCAATTTACGAGCAAAATTGTCACCACTCTCCATTCATTTTTTTCACCTCTTCAAACATGCACATACACTGACTCACATTTTCTCTCTTTATCTTCAATCTTCATGTCCCTCTCATTTTTTCAGAAGCTCATTTTCTCAAAAACCCATTTTCTGATAAATTCATTTTCTGGAAGTCATCTCTCTCATCTCCATTTCTCTCATTTCTCTTTCTTTATTTTTTATTTCTTCAAGCTTCATTTGCTTATGATTTTACAACTTTCTCATTTTTTTAGAGTTAAAATTGTAATTTGTTTTTGAAAATTTGGCGGTAAATTGGTGAAAATTTTGGCTGAAATTTGATGAATTTTGTTAATTTTAGCTTTTGCCTAGAATAAGAGAGAAAATGTTGTGTACAAGATGATTATATGATCATCGTCTAGTCATCGTGCAATGTATACGATGATCACATGATCGTCGTTTACACTACACATGTGATGTACATCATCATGTACTGTACACGATGGCTACACGATCGTCGTGTAGCCATCGTGTAGTGTACATTTTAACTATACGATCGTCGTGTAATCATCGTATACACTACAAATGTAATATGTTTAATTTTATATATATATTTAAATATAAATAAATATGAGGTTGACGGTTGAAGGATAATGAATTGACATTTAATTTGATAATGTGTAAGAAAAGAATTGTGAGAAAAAATAAAAAAGGTAACTGGATGGTGGACCATGAGTACACGATCGTCGTGTAGTGTAGTGTACATGATGATCGTTGTGTAGTCACTGTATACACTACACATGTAATTTTATATATTTATTTAAATATAAATAAATATGGAGGTTGAGTGTTGAAAAATAATGAATTGACATTTAATTTGATGTTGTATAAGAAATGTATTTGGTGAAAAAATGGAAAAAAAAAGTGGATGGTAGGCCATGGGTACAAGATGACTACACGACGTCGTGTAGCCATCGTGTACACTACGCATGTAATATATTTAATTTTATATATTTATTTAAATATAAATAAATATGAAAGTTGAGTGTTGCGTGTTGAGTCATGGGTACACAATGGCTACATGATCGTGGTGGAGTGTACATGATGGCTACATTGTCGTCGTGTAGTCATCGTATATACTGTACATGTAATATATTTATTTAAATATAAATAAATATTGAGATCTGAGTATTGAAGAAGAATGAATTACATTTGATTTGATGTTGTATAAAAAAGTGTTGGAGGAAAAAAATGAAGAAAAATTAAGTGGATGGTGGGTCATGAGCACACGATGGCTACACGATCATCGTGTACACTATACATGTAATATATTAAATTTTTTATATTTATTTAAATAGAAATAAATATAGAGATTGAGTGTTGAAAAAAATGAATTGACATTTGATTTGATTTTATGTAAGAAAAGTATTGGAAGAAAGAATGAAAAAAAAAGTAATTGGATGGTGGATCATCGGTTCACGAGTATCGTGTAACCATCCTATGGACACACACACACTCTCTCTCAACGTTCTTTCTCTCTTTATGCACTATATTCTGTTTCTCTTTCTACGTTCTCTCGTAAAATTAACAAAACCCACAAAAATGAATAAAACTTACAAAAATTAACAAAATTCATTAAAATTAATAAATGTTAACAAAATCCATAAAAATTAATCAAATCCATTAAAATTAACAAACTCGTTTTGTTGTGTTTAATTTCTAGGCGAGAGATGAATATGAAATATGAAGAGAGAAAATGTGGTCAAATATGTAAGTAGAGCAATTTAAAAAAAAATGTGAGTATAGTTTAATAAAAAATTAGATCAATGATATAATTTTGTAAAATACCTCATCGAAGAGTATAGGTTAACAAAAAAATCCAACTGTTTAATCGATGGATGGTTCTTAAAACAATTCACTCACCTGCTTCCTGAATTTAAAGGTACGTTTTACGTATGATACTCTTTCGCTGCTCTGCTGTAAATTTGATGTTGTTCTTCTGTTCGTCGAATCGCTCTAATTGAATTGTTTGTTGAATCGATCTAATTGACTCTGCATCTTCTTTTCCTTTATTTTCTTAGCTTTTCGTTTATTGTTGTTGTGAGTTACTTTGGTTTTGAGTATTTGAAGTTGAAGGTTCGGAGAGTCGTTTCTTTTTCTTTGTTAGGGTAATGGGGTTTGAACTTTTCAGAATCCATGAGTGTTAGTGTAAGATTTTAATGGTATAGTCTGTTGGGTCAGTTTGATTGGTTTTGTCCAATTTCATAATCAATCGGTGTTCTGAATTGGAATTAAATCTCAGACTTTACTCCATTAGGGTTTTGGTTTCGAAATTCTCAAGGAAGTCAGCTACTCTTCTTGACATTTTCGTTTATCTTTGGTGTTCTATCTTTCCTGGTATTAAGGCTATGTTTGGACCTTGCAAGTAAGTAGGGAAATAAATGAATGGAAAATGAGGATATGATTGCACTTCAATTGTTTTTATTATTTGAAATATGAATTACTTTGGGTGTTAATAATTTCCTCCATTTCTTCATCTACTTCCTCTTACTTTCAGTTTCTTTTTTCGAAGATCCCAAACATAGCTAAGAGTCCAGTAGTATGGGAAAATTGTTTAGACAGAGTGGAATCTGTTTAAATCTAGTTCTGGTTTTGATTAGAAGGGTTTATACGGTATAGGAAAATCCATCTTGGTATATTGGGGGTTTCAGCAATGGCCAGTTGGTTTGGGGATTCAACAAGCATACAAGTTCAAAACCCATCGTGTTCAAGGAATAGTAACAACTTTAGCAACGATGCGGGTGATTTTGAATGTAATATCTGCTTTGAATTAGCTCAAGACCCGATTGTCACTCTCTGTGGCCATCTCTTTTGCTGGCCTTGTCTATATAAATGGCTACATTATCATTCCCATTCTCATGAATGTCCTTTCTGTAAAGCCCTTATTGAGGAGGAGAAGCTTGTTCCCCTCTATGGTAGGGGTAAATCCCCGACTGATCTGAGATCAAAGTCTTACCCTGGTATCGATATCCCAAATCGTCCCGCCGGACGAAGGCCTGAAACAGCTCCCCCACCTCAACCAAATAACTTTGCTAATTATGGGTTTGGATTCATGGGCGGTTTTGTACCAATGGCAAATACAAGAATCGGGAACTTCATGTTGGCTACTGCTTTTGCTGGTTTAATCCCATCCTCATTTAACATTCAATTCCATTCTACTGTCTATGGAACGACTACTGGTTTTCCCTATGCATTTAACACGCATCATGGTGGCCAAGCTCATGGTTTCCCACAGCTAACTAGTCGTGTGCATCAGGCCGACAATGTACTGAAGAATCTTCTTTTGCTGATTGGCGTTTTTGTGATCCTTGCTCTCATATGTTGGTAAAGTTTTTTTTTCTGATTTTTATTGTCAAGTAGAGCTGTTAACATTACGTTTGTAAATACATTAGCTGTTAGAGGTTGCAGCTGATATTTGAAAATCATTGCAGTACGATATTGTTAGTTGTCAGTGGTGAGTGTTTTGTTATGAGCTCTTGTAAATGGGTTATCCATTGAACTTCAATGTGAATTTGTTTCTCATAGGTATCTTTACTAACTGCAATAAATTCTGTTACCTAATTGTATTGATACAATAGACAATATATGGAGCATTCTTCCTTACTGTATGTTCGTAACAATAAAGTTTTGGGAGGGGAGAGAGAGAGTGGGGAGGAGAGAGAAAAAAATCAGTTTCTCTCTCGTCGGCACTCTCCCTTTCTCGGTTCTCAGTACCTTACTGTTACAGTAAGGAAGAACTTTTCCCAATATCATATCAGACATTGACCTTTGTGTTTTTTTAACTCTGAGTTTAGGTGTTAGAGAAAAGGCCTGTGAGCGGAATAGCTATTTTGTGGTCCTCATTTCTTTTTGCTCTTGCAATTTGCAAATGGCAAAAAAAGCATGCATTTTTATCATGCTTCCTAGGAATTGTAGTTGGTAACTTGATATTGTTGAAGAAATTGTGCTGAGAGGACTCCTATGGACTGAAAATACGAGATTCGGATACTTGTGATTTTTCTAATGAAATGTGGCATTTCAACAAGAGAAATATCTAAGTTGCCCTGCTCTAGATCAAGGCACAGTAAAATTTTGTGTTGGATTCTGGTATTATATTCTCGCGTTAAAATTAACTATTATTAAAACGTCCTCTAGTAGAATATTTTTTAAGACCATGATTTAACAGATAATAAGCTCAACAAAAAAAATTCAAATCAAAAGATAAATTAGTATTTTCTCTTATAAAAAATGTTTAGTTTTTTATCGTGTAAAAAATGCTCAATTATAATAAAAATAATTGGAGATCTATTAACCACAACTCTATTTTGATAGATTTTAATTGACCGCGAAGATCGATCATTTCATGTTTTGGCAATATACACTAACTTGTATCGATTTGGTTAGGATAACATTTGTAATTGTGCGTTGTTATCATAATATTCTATCGAGTATACTGACGATAATATAGTATGTTCGTGAATTCAATAATAAACTTATAAGTGCTATTTTTTTTTGTCAAGATAATATATATATATATATATATATATATATATATATATATATAAAGTGGTAGTTGATAGTGCATTTACTTGCTTCTGAAATAAGATGAATATTCAAAATCGCTTTCTCTAAGAATTAAAATCAGAATGAAATATATCAAAATCTGAAATCATATTAATATGTTTATTAATTGTCAGGAATATGAATCAGGAATCAAATTATTCGAAATATAATTATTGTTTGTTTTTAGTAATCATGAATTAAATTCAGACTATATGACATTATTAAAAGGGAGAACTGCAAAAATGATTGGACACCTTTTTTTAACAAAAATTGTCGAAATAATGTAAATATTTATTTACATCTGTATTATTTTTGTAAATCATTATTTACTTTGATCATTTTCGACCATTCTGCAACAAAAAAGTTTTCCTAACATTTTTTACAGTTTGAGTTGGAAATTTAATCTTTTGTCATTTTCCGTTACTACTAAAATGCTCTTTCTAGGAAAAATGATTATTAATTTCTTTATTTAATTAGTTTTTTGGTAAAGATAAATATATTCAACCAAAAAAAATAACAGCTTATAAGGAGCATACAGAAAGATAAACAACTAAACAAGCCTAAACAACTTCATTTGAAGATACCATCAAGAAAACCCTAAGGTTTATCAACTAAACAAGCCGAAGCTCGTTGAAGCCTAAGATTGTCATAAGGTTTATCAATGTTTCTAAACAACCAAACATTTTCCTAATAATATGGATAATACAACAGAAAATAGTATCGCTATCTCTAGTTTCTCCATCAAAACATCTTCATTTCTTTTCAGCCAAATAAAGTAAAAGATTATAGTAAAAGACAACTTTAACAAGATAGATCTAAAACCTTTTCCTCTTTGTATTATTTACATGCCAATCAATCATATGCTCCAAACTCGGAAAATTTGTGCTGAACTTCAGATAAAATCAACACTCTTTTCCAAATAGCTTCCATGTGTGAACAACCACAAAAAATATATGATCAATCAAAAATCCACACCAGACACATATAGAGGAAGCAAGACACATTCATAGTGTTCTTCCATTTTCTAATATTCACAAGCGTCGAAAGGTTAGTCTTAAGAGCAAGCCAACTAATAAAATGAGAGCTTAGGAATATAGCCTAAAAACCACATGAGCTTGACACGAGAAATTGAAGAGTTATCACCAACAACAAAAATGTTATAAGCATTTCTAACTGAAACACACGTCATTTTTTACACCTATCCAAACCCAACAATCATTTTGCCCTGGATTAGGAGGAGCATTTCCTAAAACATTACGCAACTCTTGAGGTGCCGAAGAGTTACGAGGAGGAATAACCCCATGCCTTATTAAGAATCAAACTCTTGATTTTAGTTCTAAAAATCCAACCCATGTGCAAGTAATGCCTACACCAAGCAATCATAAAGAATCAGAGGTTATAGTGACTAAAAACCATATATGTCTCGAAACCACAGCTTTGTTCCAAGCCTCAAGATTCCTCAAATGGAGATGACCCACTCAAGAAGTTTGCAAACATCATGCCAAGCAACCTTGGCCCTAACATATTTATCAGTTCCAAATCATAAAAAATTCCTAATAGCACAATTTATAAAATTAATGACAACTTTTGGGAGGACAAAATTCCAACCCAAAAGGATTGAACATAACAACAGACTCTATCAATTGGAGCCTTCCTACAAGTGTCAGAAATTTATTATCATTTATCCCATGAATTTATCCGACGAATGGTTCATTCGACAAGAGTATTGCACTCCACCTCAAGGACTTTGGAGGCAATCAAAGGAACACCAAGATACTGAATGGGGAAGAAACCAATCTGAAATCCAATACAATCAACAATATTGCCTTTCAACTCCTCATGCATAGCACTGCAGAAAACCTGAATTTGTTGACATTAGGCTTAAGCCCCCTCATATATTCAAAATGATGAAGCCTTCTTTATAATATTCACATAGTTCAAATTACCTTTAGAGAATATAAACAGATCAATCGCAAAATAGATATTAACAATCCTCAGATTTTTACATTTTCAATGATTATAAAATCCAGGAAGTTTAGAAGCTCTATTCAAATTACCCGTCAAAGCCTCTATAACAACACAAACAAATAAAGAGATAAAGAATTCACTCGTGTAAGAACTTGAGCACCTATAAAAATATATTTGATCTCACCGCTAATTTTGATGGAAAAAGAGGAAAAGGAAATACACTTCATAATTCAACCAATAAATAGTGAAGGAATACCAACTATCACTTGAGGCATAAAAAATTGACAGTGTCGTATGCCTTCATTAGATCAAGCCTTAAATGCAAACCCCAGAGAAAACACATTACCATAATAACCTCTAACTAATTCCTGAGTAAGGAAAATATTATCAGAAATTCCCCTACCCGGGACAAATGCAGTTTGATTGGGGTTCAGCGAGTAAGGAAGAATAGATTTCAATCTATAAGCAAGTTTCTCGAATACACTTATATATGAAATTACAACAAGCAATAGGCCTAAAATCCGTAACTTTATTCGGGTTAGGGGTTTTAGGCATAAAACAAATGACAAGATTGTTCACTTACTTTAGGAATTTATCTGAATAAAAGAATTACATCACAATATCCTTCCCCACAATATTCCAAGCTTAAAACCTAGTTAACAAACTATCTGGACTTGAGGACTTATCATTACTGAAAGAAAATAGACTCTGCTTAACTTACTCAACTGTAAATGATTTGATGAGCTCTTGAATATCCTCGTCTTTAACTTTGCTATCATAAATAACATTCAAAATATTCCGATGAAGCATAGGAGGAGAATTATGAGAACCAAGCAAACCCTCATAAAATCAAATAACATGATCATCTATATCTTCAACCACATTGCCATGATTACTAACTAGCCTCTGAATTTTGGAATGCACCACTTTAAAGAAAAATGAGGAATTTTATCTTCAAGCTCAAGCCATTAATCATGGATTTCTGCTTATAAAAACTCTCCTCCGCAGAACTCCAATGAAGAAATTCCATAAACATGACTTAATCATATTCTGTAGATAAGAACCCCCACGGTGTTATGCTGAAGACTATCATGTATCTCTCCAACTAAACTCTTTCCCCATGTAACCAACCAGATAGATCCCTCCATTCCCCTATATTCATCTGTTTGAAAGCATAACTTTTTACACATTTTAATTATAGCCACACCAGCCATACCTATATTCTATGCATCAGTCACAGTAGACATAAAACCAACTCTATTGGGCTAAAAATTAAAAAAAAAAACTTAAATAAACGTTTAGGTTTACTAATATCAGTATGAATAGAACCCACAGTAAATGAATGATTAGGAACACCAACATTAGGGAACTGAACACAAGTATTAGGGACGTTCACTAACCAAATATCATTGTCAAGAACTCTATTTAACTTCAACATGATAAGAGGCTACCCATCCCTTTTGTTCCACCAAGTTAGAGAGCAACCAATATATGGCAAGTCATCCACGACTAAAGTAAGTAAACATTGTTCGAAATCAATCATACCATCAGACCACCCAGTATTACCACCAAGCTTCTCAGTAGAAGATCCAACAATATTTAAATCATCTAATAGAGTCCACGACTTATTATTCATACCACCAGCAAACCTCCTAAGTTCCTCCCATAAAAACTGCATTTTCATCATCATGTTAAGAGCATAGACAACAGATATAACAAAATTAATCCCACCCAAACAGACATCACAATGGATCACCTGACTAGTACGACTCAAGAACGAGACATTAACAACCAAAAGGTACACAGAAAACCCAAATTCTACCATTACTTGAACTAAAGTAGTTATTAAAATAAGATCAATCATGCAGCACTCTATTCTGAATAAAAGTCATTTTAGACTCCTTAACTTTAGTTTCCACCAAACAAAAAATATTCATATTATTCATCCTACAGAACATAGCACATTCTGACTGTTTAATATGACTATTATGATCTCTTATATTCCAAATAGCAAAATTTACTACTAAAAAGGAAGGGTAAGGGGATTTCCTCAATAACACCCGAGATAACAACGTTGTTTGTATTTTTCTTGCTCTTAAATATATTTCTTTTTTTCACTAAAGGAACATCTATACCCTCAACATAAGGTATATAAGTGATTTCACCAGTAGTAAAACTTGAAGTGTCTTCGAACCGAGTAACATCCACATTAGAAGCTATTTGATCCGCCTTATCAACCACACAAGGCTCAATATTTGAGTAGTCCTCTTTGAGCAGATCCTCATTAGCATCCAAAGAAGAGGATCAACTCCACACAATCCATTAACCTCAATATCTATAGAATTTTCAGCAACAACAAGTTACTCATATGTATAAAATACATATTAACAAGTTGCTTAGCAACAACAAACTACCTTAGTACATTACCAGTACCACGGTCATTAATTTTCATTTGATCTGTATGACCTCTCTAGTCTCGGCAACCAATGATTCAACATGAGAAACAAGGCACCCAAAAGAATTAGAGGCCATCCATGTCTCAACAGTACCAGCTGAAGAACCCACCCTTATATTGGAACTAGAAACTTTATCCTTCCCTTTAACTAAAGTTCATTCTTAGGCTATAAGTTTAACCATTTGATTTCTCACTTTAGCTCTAGGAATAATTGAATAATCTCCTCCAAATACCCCACAAGAGACACATTTTAGGCAACATTTGATATTCAACATGAACAATAATCTCCTCAATACTTTCCAGACCACATTCACCTTAAATACATGGACAAGCTCAATAAAAACATCAATTTCAATACATATCTTAGTCATTGAGAGTCTACAATTATTCTTAGTTAGAGCATCAACAGACAAGTGAATGCCTATAGCAATACTCTTAAAGGAATGTTCCAGAGCTTCATCTAGATAGAGATACTCTTACAAGAATCTTTAGACAAATTTTAGGTTAGGTCTCCAATTTTAAGAATAAATGGCTTACCCACAATATGCCAAGGGCCATAAAGTAAAACTTTGATCACAATTCCCTTTAAAATCAAATTGAAAAAAAAAATCTAGCTTAAGTAGGGTCCATATCCATAAGACCTCTTCTAGACCAAAATTTCAGAGCAATCTGTTTAACCAGTTGAACCAAAGTTTCAAATTGAGGTGCTTGAATTTCTGGTATAATAATCCCAAGATTCATGACTTAAGGAGTGAGTATTACATATTCCTCAATGACCCTTTTTCTTTCATCTGCTATAACAAAGACATTGTTACCATTATTGATATTGTTATTGTTGTTGTCATTAACAACTAGCCTCTCTTAATTTCCTGTCATTTTTCCATTACAGCTAACCCTTGCTGCTCTCTCCTTAATTGCCTTAATACTCTATCAATCTCTGCATCATGATCAAATCTAGATGATTGATGTGTATGCATAAAAGAAGTTCAAAATATGTCACAGACACAATAACATGTCTCAGTACAATAAGCTAGTTCTTGAGCCAAAAACTGATTTAAATATCTTTTTCTTCAATCAAGTATCCAACCAGACTACATTTTCCCATTTCACATAATCTTTCCTTTACCAAATGATTTGACAGATTTAATACAATATCACCACAACCTTATCAGGTTTAACATAACTCATAAGAGATGCCTTTCAATTACACCTCTCATAATGGCAGCCCAACTTTTTCCCCTCTGGGTACTAACTGGAATGACAAGACAAACTATGATTGGGGTGTCTACTTTCTGTACAAAATACTAGCATAAATAGGACTATGCTCAATGCCTATGGATTCCTTACTTTCAACATTAACCTTTCTATCTGAAACACCAACCATGTCTGAATTAATACAATCAGACTCTACATTTAATGGCAACATCTTCTAAGAAACATTATGGCCTACATCGTTTATCGAAGTAATAATACTATTCACCTTCCCTTTCAACTTACTCAAACTCATAGTTAGAGAAGGGAAACCATAGTCTAAATTAGAAAACAAAGACTCATTAGGATTTACCAACAGAGTTAGGAGATAAACCCTTCTAGTAACACCCTCCCCACGAGGAGAAGCAATCAAAGAACACGGAGTTGTAACCCTAGAATCAAAATTCAAGGCGAGCATCTCAGAGAATCCCTCTCACCCCTGTAAAATCAATAAGCCCTAGATCAGGAACAATGGAAGCCACTTCAATACTTCTATCCATGGAAGCAGTCATGGGGCTTGAGTCTCCCTCCTCTCATTTAAGCTCAAGAGGTATGGAACCCACCATTATCATAACAAAAAACCCATGAATCTAAGCTCCAACAACTAGCTATCAATGAACGGCCAAACCTCCCCACGAAGTTACAAACTGAGATTTTATTTAATTATTTTTACAATTTAGATTTTAATTATAATGTCATATATTGCTTATAATTCATGTATATTCATTAATAAAATAACTATATAAATTTTTGTATGATAGTATGTATAATTTTGTACATAATCTCATGAATTTTAACAAATGATAGTTAAACTTTACATTGCCCCCATTATAACGAAAATCTCTTGAAAATAAAATAAATACATGAAACGAAGAAGTGAGAGTTAATTGCGTAAGTATTTGATGGCATATTGGATTTTTTCACAGTTCATTTTAAATGAATCAGAAATATAAAATCTCAATACAAATTATTTATTAATGATTTCAAACCAAATAGTCAATAAATTAATATTGGTGAAAGTGATTACACTCACTATAAATCGGATTGTGGACTCCAAGCAAGACGTTTCCACGAGAATCAAATAAATGGTCTATTAATAATTCTTGATTAGTAATGGTAGCCTAAATACCTAATTGCTCATACCGTAAAATGGGATTGTAACTGATTTGGGGATACCACCAACTTGGGCGGATCACATGATAGGATAAAACCCACTAATAACTTTACTTTTGAGAAACTTATAAATTGTACATAGATTAGAGGATATTACGACCAAAGATAGGTAGGTTTTAGTTCATAGATCACTATTAATCAATTATTTCAATTCATATGATTTGAGAAAAAATTATTGATATTTTTAGAGTATTGAAAATTTAATATTTAAGTTTAGAAAAAGAAAATTCAAATATTTCTCTACATTATTAGATGACACGTATATAACTTTTAAAAATTTTAAGAATTTATTCATTTTTTATTCTCAAATAGTTATAAAATTTTATTCTTTAAAATTATTTATAAGAGATCAAAGAAGTATAAACATTCACAGAAAAATTTAAAAAAATGTGCTAGGATGACTCTTGTGAACTGAAAACATGAAATTTAGACCCATGCATATTTTCAACTAAATGTGACATTTTCTTATGTGAAATACTATGTTACACCTGTACTAAATCCTATTTTAGCAAAAAAAAATTGTTAGATCATAATATAACATTCTGATATTAATACTAACGCTTATTAGATCGCAGTATAATAAAATATTTTGATTAAATTACGGTCTAGGTTAAGTTTAACGAAAAAGACTCTAAATCAAATAGGCATCTTACTTCTTTTATATAAAAAGTATAAATTTCGTTTAAAAAAAATTAAGGTTCTAAGTTTGTTTTTAAATTTCCGGATGAACACCGTGTTGAATGCGGTAGGACTTCAAACTTCAAGAGTCTAACACAAAAGATACTTTTCACAGTTGCAATCCATGTGTCTATCATCATCATACACTATTCTCTCTAATATTTTATGTTTTTTAAATTAAAAAAAAAAGTCTTATCCAATTCAATTTTGCATTTGACTTTCACCTATCACGTACGTACGCTTTCCCTGCATGAAGAGTCCAAATAAGACTGCTTTTGGTCACAGTTTGAGGGACCCTAATTTTCTGCCCTTTGTGTGCTGTAGTTCTCAATTCAAATTGCTCAACTTTTTTTTATTATCTAATTTTCAGGTTAATTAAATTGTAGTTAACGGTCACTTACTGCTTTTCTTTTAGAATTTCTAATACTAAGAAAACTCTCAAAACAATTCAAAGAATTTATGTTGAAAATTAAGTTTATTAGTTTAATTTAGAAACAAGTTAATCGTAAAAGTTGACGAAAAAGTATCCAATGTATACATTTTTGCAACAAAGAACGTAGATTACTAATAATATTCAGCGTAAATATACAAACTTAAGACTATGTAACAGCAAATTTAATAAATGACGATGATTATAAAATGATAGTTTATAGCAAACCGCCGCTATGTAAACCATAGAACATGAAATTTCCTGTAGTGTTTCTATTCTTGAATCACTATAAGTTCTCATCTCCAAATAAATCTGTATCTTTAAAAAAATGGAACAAATATAAGAGAGGATAGCAAGTTGCAACTGAATAGTTACTCAAAGAATGCGATGTCTAAGACAAGTTAGGCAGTAAGGGAAGAGTTTGTGAAGTCAGATCCACATGTTTATTAATATTCTTCTTCTTCTTTTATTTTAATTTGTTTTTTTTTCTGTTTTTTCAAAAAAAGTGGATAACATATAAGTCTGAAAAGGCGGCTAATTTTGGAGTGAGCCAACTATCCAAGTGTGCTTCTACCCAATTTTGGTCCTCCCCAACTTATTAAAATAGTGCACTTACGATTGCCTTCTTAAGTATTTCTACGTAGTAATCTAGGAAAATATCTATGTGGTTTTCAGTGTTTTTAGAATTGCCAAAACCACTTATAATTGACTTTCAGGCATTTCTTAAGACTTTCATTGTGTTCTTACTATATATGATATATGAGAGACTTATTTATTTTTAAGATAATTTCCGTCATTATAGCAAAAGAAAGATAAAATTTCAAGCCCACCTTCAAAACTAATTATCATTTTGAACACGTAGTATTTAGATTCTTTTTCTTTCTGTTTGACTGAGTAAAATATCAATATGGAGAGATGACAAATTAAAACAGTCCAACAGTTAGTTCAGTAGTATGATTCGATCACACACCCAACACATGCTTAACACGTTTGTAACGTATTTTGAATTCTCATATATAATTTACTATTAGGGTTAAAACTATTCATATAGTTTTCATCTCACACGGTAAGATCAAACTCCGTCACTGTCGATGTTGTTTGTGTGATCTGGGTAATTCTCCTTATTCGATTTGTGAGTAGTCCATCGGTGAGAGATGACTAAAATTCATGAATTATACGACAACAAATTATAATAATAGTATTAGAAAATGATATTATACCAATTTTTATTATAACTTTTTGTGAAAACGATACATTAATTATGTGAAAATAAAATATTTTTTCCAACTCAAGAACGCTTATTTAAATTACATTTGGCAAAACACATTACAAAAATAACGTATAGAAGCTGTTGGAAAGGTAGGAAAAATTAGCATTTCAATATAATATAATTATTGGAAAATTGAGGTAATATACGTGCTTTTGTACCGGCCGAAGACTACTACGCTGACTGGCTGACCATTGATATCGTAAACAGGCTCTCTATCACTGACTTTTGGGGCCGTCAGTTGACCCTTCTTTAGTGTCGGTGACACTCTCCTAAAAGCTGTAAAAAATCAAGTCAATATATTACAGAATCGTGGATTCTTAATTGCAGGACTATTTTTTCGGTATTAATGTTATTAAATTTTAATAATATAATAAAAAGTTTAATAAATGTGTTCAGGTTTAATAATTAAATATAGAGAAAGAGATTTTGGACTATATCATACATAAATATAATGTCACGTTTTGCTTACTGAAAAAAATATTTGGTGCAACCGGAATAGTGAGTCACTCACCACACATTTTTCACCATGTAAATAACTTTCAATCTTATCATCAATCTAAATAAGTTCAAAATATTGTTTGTGCCACTGACTTTCTTTGGCAATTAAAAAAATATTAGGTGTAATATATTTTTTATCACCTATAATTATTGTTTGATTAAATATAATAATTTTGAATTTCGCTATTACATGTAATAATTTTTAAATTATTATGTGCAATTTTAGATGAGCTCATACCTTCCTCTGTAAGATGAAGGCACAAATACCGTTTTGGCATCGACGATGATCACAAGCGGAAATAGGAAATTAATTCATTACTTGAAATTTCACAAGTTTTTGTTTTTTCACCTACAATTTTCATTCGTTAGTATGTCTTTTTCTTCTGAAAAATAAAAAGAATTTCCATTTTACTATGAAAAAAGTAAAAAAAGAAATAAAAAATTGTAGCAAGTTATATACTTTTAAGTAATGCTTGCTAAAAAAATACAACAAGTAATGAGCATAAATACACACAATTAATTCTAAACAATCCAAGAAAAAATTTATACTTCATGAAATGGTATTAAAAAAAGGCTAAATCCAAAACATATAATTTTAGGGTTAGAAAAAACTAAATATTATTATTAGTTTTATTTTTAAAATATATATTTTCGGACTGTTTATATTTTTTAGAAGTAGATAATATCCAATAATTTCAACCATTACAGTCAAATCTATAGTTTTTTTGTTTTAAAAAAAACATTATGAATATTCTAGACATTCTAGTCTTTCATTTAGAAAAAAAAACTTTAGACGTATAAATAATATTATTAAATTAATTTTAAATAATATAAGTAAGAAAATTTGAATAATGACTTATTAACATTTATCGAAACTTATTATAAATAATATAAGTATAAAAATTTCAATAATAACTTATTAACATGCACAAAATAATTTCTTGTTAATATCAACTCTTATAATTCTCATTAAAATAATTATTTAATTATTTTTTAGTTCACAAACTTTTATTTACCACAAATAATAATAAATTTGATTTTTTTAATAAAGCAGTCTTAAGTAAAAACACAAAACACATTTTGTCTCACTCAAACAATCCAAAGTTCAAAAGTAACGACTGGAGTTTAAACCAAGAGCCCGGAGTAGGGAGAATGAGGCGCAATTTGCACTGAACCAGTATAAATGATGTGATTGATCTTGGTTTGCATTAATATTTAACCGAAATAAGTTTGAAAAATTTACACCCCTATTCCGTACGGTTCTCATGCTCGAACCCGAATATTTTACTCGTTCGGGTCAGAATAACAAAATATAATTGACTATTATGATTTTAATCTATTTTCTATTCTTATGTATAATATCTAGTGAAGAGTGAAAATTTCTTAAAAGTTCTTGAGTACACTAGAGAATTATCACACAATACATATAGAATAATTGATTAAGCTAAAAGTGGTAGATGGAAATATATATAAAGAGAGATAGATCCAAGAGAGTTTTCCATGTGCAGCACATGGTTCAGTTTATTATCTTCCATTTATGACTAATAATGGCTGACATATATATTTCTTCCTCTCTATCTCTCTCTACATTTTCTCTTATAAAAAAACTAACTGATAGAGATCCTCTTCGGTTTAAATTTGATATATGCTATCTATTATCAGCATAGACAACTGAGATTGAACATAATCTTCTTATAATGTCTGTCTGAAACAAACACATTACTTATAGGGACTATAAGATTGCACATGCAATTTAGTCATTTAGTTAAGGGTTATATAGTTATTATTCAAATAGCTAATAGAGCACAAAATCACCCCTACTTGTTATCTTTCATGTTGCAGGTTTTGAAGCTCATCTAGTATTACAACAACCATGACCCAACAAAAAAAGAAAATAGATGACTGGTTTTTGAAATAAAAAAGATGACAGTGTGAACAATAAATTTAGATCACCTCATGTACACAGAAGTTAATCTTTGACTAAATTTAGGTCGTCAATTTCTGATCCAGCAGTTCATTTCGTCTGTGCATGATGATCGATATTTGAGACAAATATTTTAAAAATATTTTTAATTTTTAAAAAGATTTGGAACATTTTATTTTAACGACAGTTTAGATAAAACATGATGCTATACATATTTAACCAAACATGAGAGAACCATGTTCGGTGATCAAGGATGGCGAATAATTTGTGTCAATTCAATCTGTTAAATTATTATTTTACTTTTTTACTTTTCTAATTCGCTGTCTTTTAAATGATTTGATTTCTAATTATGTACCTTATTTTATTAATCATTCATATGAGTTGTCCTACTTTATTTTCAAAGGGTCTCCTCTTCAAAAATTACACACAAAAGGAGATATATTCTATATATGATATTTATATGTCAATGACTCTTTTAGTATCTTTATTGTTAAATGACAATTTTATTACAATTTTTTAATTATTGTCAAATGAAAAGAAACCTAAGATGAAAGTGAAGACTACCCTATTTTTTATTACAATTTATTAATTAGTTATTGTCTAAGAAAATAAATAAAGTGCTAATTTTTTTCACTTCTCATTTTGTTGTGAGGTATATTCTCTTCCTTTTCAATTTTAAGATAGTGCTCAATTCATATTTTGTTGTGCTGTTAATAATAATTAATTCCGTAAAATAAAATGGTGTATTCATGTATTATTGGCTAAAAGTAAAAAAGCAAAAGAAAACAATATAAAATGCGTATGTCAAAATCTTTATAAGGGACTTAACATACACACGTGGATAATTACTTTTATATGAGGTAGAAATGTTGATGAGGCGAGTAGGCGAATTTATGCATTTGAATTAATTTTTAGAAACTACGAGAACAACTTGATCTTTTTAAGTTAGAATTTAATACAGACCATCATTTGTCATTGTTACTTAACATAATAACACATTCAATTTTATATGCAGCGGATTGATAGTGTATGTCATCATATCAAGTAAGTCTTATCTCATTAAATGTTGTCACTCACTCATACATCAAATTACATTTGATATTATTTTAAATCAATCATATCAAGGTTTTTGTCAATATCATCCATAACCCGTTATACTCGACAATCAATACAAGTAAGTATAGCTCGACCATATTTACATTCTATCTAAATAATTTCAAAACACTGATTTATTCGGAGAATTATTAGCAAAATAACCCGACCCTGTGTTGTTGGTCTTTGAGTATTACTTGTTTGTTATTATGTGTAGGAATGACTCACTCAAATTAGGACAAGTGTACTCTATAGATATGAGCTACAACATCTAAAACTATGTGACAATGTCTGCCCTTTTAGTTGTAATAAATAAGGTGGCAAGTCACAAGCTTGAAAGGGAAAACATTTTACCATGGGAACTCCTTTTTGAGCAAACTATTGGTACTCTCGATTAAAATGAGTACTGCCACCATATTTTTAATAGAAAAGTAGGCGAATTTCATTATGAAAAGTTCTTAAACTTTTCTGTTTCTAACTTAGACATCTCTGGAATATTATTTTCTTATTTTTATTTTAGTCATGGCATACATCTTTCTATTTTTCTCTGAATATAACTAGCCACCTAACTTTTGCCTCTTATTTAATATACTGAGCCCAGCTGGCTTGGTGGGTCCCGCTTCGTAAACTACGTGGCAGATGTGTAGTAGGTAATACCCTAAAGTGATGTCTAAGACATGATTGGGTCCCATACTGTCTGATTTGGACATTTTTGACAAAGAAGATCTAGTCTTCTTAAATTACTTAAATACCCCCAGATTCCCCCACCAGAATGCCTTGTCATAATTTTCGATGGAGTTCCAGAACCAAAGCATTCAAGTGTCATAAAAGAAATAGATCGCACTTAATTTTGGTGAAATGAAGAGTGATCTTAATCTTTAATTGCCCCCATTTAAATTTATAATTTAAATATATTATCTACACCACTTGATACAAATTTTCTAAAATTACAATTAATATATTGCTTGCCCCCTTCAAAAATTATATTATTTTTTGTCTTCAAATTTATAAACTAAACTGTATATTATTTACTATACTCTGGGTTTATAAAATCACCAATTTATATTAGTATAATTTTGACTTCCAAGTTCCAACTAAGAGGAGTTAATATATTATGAATAATGACAAAAAAATTACTTGATTATGAGTCAAATTATTAGAGGGATTTGAAATTTCCTTTTGTTCTCATTTGAAAAAAGAAATCTTGCATCACTCGGAATGATAATAAATATTACGATGTTATGTAATATTTCCTGATCGTGACTTAAATACGACAAAGATATATATCATTGTACGAAAATAATACCGGATATTATAAGATTTGTTTGGCATAATCGATACGTTATGATCAATGTAATTACATCAACATATACTTACAGCTAATACTTCTTTTTCATTTTCAGTAGAAAGAAGTTTGTTTTGAATTTGATATTTTTTTCATGCAAGATGAATACTTAAACATGAATAATCATAGATAAGATGATTTGACGCAGCTGATTAGTGCGTCACGTCTATATTTAAAAAATTATGAGTTTAAGTCATACTTCACTTATTACTCTTAATATTTATAAATTTGACAAAAATAAGAAATAAGCATTCATAAATCAATTTATGACACCATGCTTAATTAACACCATGATGCTATATTATATTTTTCTTTAATTCGATTTTTTGACCCATGTTTGTACATGCTAATGGGGTGAATGTCAATTCAATTTAAGGCTATTGAAGACAAGTAGTATCATATATGGATACATCCAATGTACACATGAGAAACAAACTCTGCACATACCTTTCCATGCCCAAGTAGGTTAGCTGTCTTTTAATATTTATAATTTTCAGAAACGATCTGTCTTTTAACATTCTTCTTGAAGAAATCCGAAAATATACTATATTCTATTGTCCATTTATACATAATATTCTTAAATAGACTGAATCTAATATTGGATTGGCCTACTTTCTCATAGAAGAAAGCACAAGTTCGATGATGAATTGTGTAGTAAAAATTTATCTGGCACTATTTATAATTTCGAATCTAGCTCGGTAAGATTTTTCTGAAAGTAGACATTTATCCAAGTCATTAATATTCTGAGTCTCTCAATTATACATGTTTTAAGTTTTAAGGAATTGAACGTTTTATTCTTATAAGTGGCTTACGTGAATCTAAGCCATGATTTCAAAAAATGCTATTAGCTATTAGAAGTGCAAGTCGGCGTTTAGCTTCTGGCTTAAAAACCAAGATTATTCTTGTATGTAGTCGAGCTTACTCAATTATTTTTCTAACCTGAAATATAAATCGACCTGAGTTATTTTGAGTTTAGCTGAATTCAGGTTTAAACATTAATAAATATTGATTTAACGTTTTCATTATTGAAAAAAATAGAGGTAATTTTAGTATTACATATTATTTAAACGACGTTAGCTTGGAATTTAAGATTTTAGATTTTTTCACCGAAAACCTAACATGAAGAAAGTCTCGAGCCATTTTCTAAACAAGATAAATCTCACTACATTAAACAAACTGCATGAGCCTCAGATAAAATTTACTTTTTTATTCATGACACACACTACAAGAAAAATGATCAATCGTGATGGTTATATTACGACGGCGGTATGAACCGTCACAATATGATTAAAATGTGAACTATTTAGCTACAGTTTAGACAATTGTCATAATATATTGGTGTGTTGCGATTGTTATAAAAAACCGTCATAACAGAATGAATAATTTCGAGAACAGATTGAACCAGTTGTGAGGCTAACTAAACTGTCGAAACATATCTAATGTAATGCATCAAACCATGTCATTTTGGTGCATTTTTATTGAGTACCACGGTGGTTCATGCAAGCAGTCGCAAGAAACTTATATTGCAACGATTTTGTTGAACCGTAGAAAACACAAAAATCAGTTTCCCTTTCGCGCGACACTCAATTTTTTTCTCATCTCATCTCTCTCTCCATTCGGAGCGCCTCCCTCAGCCCCTATTTTAGCTCAATCTCCGGACAACCCTCTATCAGCTTGATCTCCATAGTCAATCAACATCTTTCTCAACCCTTTCTCAGCTCGATCTTCATCAACAACCAGCCCGGTCTCTGCTCGATCATCAACAACCATCCCTCTCTCAGCTCTCTCTCCATTCGTATCGCCTATCTTAGCTCCTCTCTCAATTGGATCTCCAGACGACCCTTTCTCAGCTCGATCTCCATAGCCAACCCTTGCTTAGCTCCCTCTCGATCCTGCGCTCCTCTCTCGATTATGGGTGAGTACTATTTAAATTAAAATCCATCCATACTCCAAAATTTCACTTATAAATTTGCATGTCATAGACTACATAGTGTGTTTATGATGTAATAAAAAAATTGGTGGATTTATTACTTGTAGTAATTAATTAACCATGACTTTACTCTTTGTTTTTGTGTATGTATTGTGCTTGAGTTTAGGCTACTTGTAATGCTTTAAGTATGACTTTACTCTTTGCGTCTCTAATTCTTGTGGATTTCATGTTCATAAATTGAAATTCTTGTGTTGAGAAGTTGAATTTTTCTAATTGGTGAGTAGTTCATGGACCATACTCGAACTTTCTTAGAAATTGAGGGACTTTTTTAAGTTGGGGCATTATTAGGTCACTTTTGAGATAATGTGTTTGCAACGGTTAGTGATAGACAAGTCCGACTGTTTGTGAGGCTTTGATATGCCCTTTCATTTATTTCGGTTTATATTGCTTAAAGACGACAACACGGTAACTTTCAAAGTTTGTTAATTTATTTTAACCCGTAGGAGTTCTTAACCAACTTTGGTTTTGAATTTTAGTTGAATTACAAAAATAAGATTTAGCAAGGAATATCAAGATAGAATAATTTGATTTCTAAAGTCTACATTTGAGAGAGGATCGAGTAATGAATATATATCATGTCCTTGCAAACATTGTGTTAATCATAATCGTAAGACTAGAGACGTTATCCATGAAGACCTGACATGTAACGGGTTTATAAGTCATTGTACATGTTGATTTTTTCGCGGGGACTCAATGTTGACCACTTCATTTGTGATTGTAAGTCATCTAAAGTCATTACTAATAATAAATCACATGTAGAAACATCATTATCATGTCAAGAAAATGATAATGATACGCATGATGTCTTTGATAATTTATTGAACAATGAACGTGGATAAGATTCTATTCCATCACAACAACTGGTTGATGATGTAAATGAAAAGATGAGAAAATCACAGATGATTATGATGTTAGAGACTATTACTATTTGGCTAAAAGTAGTAATCAACCGCTATGTCCAGGATGTGAAGAATTCTCAAAATTATCGTTTATAACCATTGTTATAGGTTTAAATAAAAATAAGATGTGATAGGTTACGCAACTATCATAACATACACTATATGGCAGCAGTTTCTTAACCCTCGTTATAGACTTATGTTTTATGTATTGCAACGATTAACAAAACTGTCGTGACATACATTTGCAATGACCTATGATAACCGTCAACGTAGATTAAAAACTGTTGCTAAAGACATAATTTTAGCAACGTAACTCCAACCATTGGTAAAACGTCACAAAAAACTGTGATTGGGCTTCCACGACGGATTACGAACCGTTGCAATATCAATTGCGAGCTGTTTTTTGAAGTGACATACTGATAGATTGTATCATGTATGTTAGAGTTACATTTTCCTTTATGCGCAAAAATGGTAACTTTTGACAAAAGAAATTGTTATTATTTCTATTATAACTTTTTAACCCCCATAAAAAAAGCTTTTAAGAATCTGGAAAAATTAATGCCCCTAGACTTGCCTTCTCAGCAGCTCATTTCAATCAACGTGGGTTCAAAGACACGTAGAATCCTTACAACTCTCCTCTCTTTCTCTCTCTACTTTCTCTTTCTTCTTTATAAGGTGAACTGTCCTTTGAACATTTTCAAATCTTCTCTACCACAGTGAACATGCCTAAAGCTCCATCACTAAGCCACCGCCATTTTCGCTCGTACTTCATTTTTATCGCTTACCTCCTTTACCTTGCCGTCGCCGCCACTGATGCCGCCAATATAGCCACCGTGCAGAGATTTAAAGAAGCCCCGGAATATTACAACTCCCCAAGTTGCCCCGACATTGACTTCAATGATGAAAACGCCATATGCTCCGATGAGGCTGTTCAAGTCGCAATGACCATCGACGCCGCTTACCTACGTGGCTCAATGGCGGCGATTCTCTCCGTCCTCCAACACTCCTCTTGCCCGCAGAATATAATCTTCCACTTCGTGGCGTCAGCCTCCACTGACACCGACACTCTCCGTCCCACAATCTCCACCACTTTCCCTTACTTGAAATTTCAAATCTACCCCTTCGACGACGCTGCCGTTGCTGGCCTCATCTCCACCTCAATCCGCTCCGCCTTGGACTGCCCACTAAACTACGCCCGCAACTACTTAGCCTCCCTCCTCCCCCACTGCGTCCGACGCGTTGTTTACCTAGACTCCGACTTAATCCTCGTCGACGACATAGCGAAACTCGCCGCCACACCACTCGGCGACGAGGCAATCCTCGCCGCGCCGGAATACTGCAACGCGAATTTCACATCGTACTTCACTCCCACATTCTGGTCCAACCCATCTCTGTCCCTCACATTCGCTGGAAGAACAGCTTGCTATTTCAACACAGGGGTGATGGTAATCGATCTAGGCCGTTGGCGAAAAGGGGATTGTACGACCAAGATTATAGAATGGATGGAGCTGCAAAAGAGAATGAGGATCTATGAGTTGGGATCGCTGCCGCCATTTTTGCTAGTATTTGCAGGGTATATAGCTCCGGTGGACCATAAATGGAACCAGCATGGACTCGGCGGCGACAATTACAGAGGATTGTGTAGGGAGTTACATCCAGGTCCGGTGAGTTTATTGCATTGGAGTGGGAAGGGGAAGCCGTGGGTTCGGCTTGATGCTAACCGGCCGTGCCCGTTGGATGCTCTGTGGGCGCCGTATGATCTGCTTCAAACGCCATTTGCTCTTGACTCCTAATTTTATTTTTAAATTTCGATGATAATAATTAAATTTTTTTTCTTAATTTGGGGGGATGATGGGGTTAAATTTTGTATACAAAAATGGGATTTTAGAGATCAATTAAGGGTTAAGATCTCGTTTTTTTAATCTGTTTCATATGAGGTTGATAAATCTGTATGTTATACGTCCATTAACAAGACCTTGTGTTAATTATGCCTAAATATTTTTTTTTTGTCAAGACCTTCAAATTTCTTGTTTGGATAATGAGAAAATGATTTGCATTTGCTTCTATCTGTTTTTCTTAGTTACTATGTAAATACTAAATATATTGAATTCCAAATTTCTTGTTTCGATACTCAATATTGACTCTAAATTGTAGTTTCATTTAAGATAATTTTAGATGTACTAGTATATGTATATTTGTTGAATATTTATTTATTAGATGATCTGTCAATCATTTATGTATTGATATTTTATTATTAATTTTTAAAAAAATTTGTTATATGTGAAATAACCTATACTTATATAATGATAGGTATTTCATTTGGCCAATTATTATATTTTACAATTACGCGGTATACTTTTTACTTAATCATTAATTACCGAAAATAAAGCTTGCTTGGCTATAAATGTCTTTATCACTTTTTACTTTTTTCTACTATAATCTTTCTCGTTCACTTTTTAATATAATTAATATTTTGAATTTATATTTACTTATTAGGTTAATCGCATTTCCTTAGTATCTAAAGCCAATAAATATCGGCCTTTAAGGGATTTGACCAAATTGATGAATCTTCCTTTTTTTATTGTCAGCAATGAAGTTTTGGATTTAATTAAAATTAAAATATAAAATACACCCCTGCACTTTGATGAAACTATAAATTATATTTATATATTTATTTTTTATATTTTATACCTATATACTTTAACTAAACTGTAAAATATATAATCCAGTGACGTTTTTTCGTTAAATTTAATAGAAAGTTAACTCTATTTTGCAGCTTTTTCTTTTCAACTGAAAACTTCATTATTTCCCTCCATTATCTATAATACTTTACCCTTATAAATACCTCTCTTCTTTCCCCTTATTATAAAATTTCATTTCACTTTTCAAGCTATTTTTCAAATCCATAGACAACAGCTTTTTGGAAGATATTGGTTGACAAAAAATGGCTTCTTTCTCATCTTCAAGTTCTGGTGATTAGGTAGTTCTGCTACTCAAAAAATCTGCTATAAAAAATATGCTACTAAAAAAACATCACATTCATCATCAAAATCGTCCTAAAATATTCAGATTTATCATCCCAAAATATTTGCATTCATCATCACACAAAATATTCATATCCATCATGCAAATTCACAACAAAACAAAAACATGCTCGAAAATATAACAAAATCAAGATACAGAACAAAACGAGATGTGAAATAAAAAAGGGACTCGAAAACAGTAAACAAATAAAATTCACTTCATTAATGATTGCTTGCATGTTCTCTTAAGTAATAAGCATTAAAAGAGAGTGAATGTGAACTTAAAACTCTCATGTGCTTTGTTGTACAATGTTCAATTCAAAATATTATTAAATAGTTAAGGCTTAAACTCAAATATAATTTCATAACTAAATAACATAATTAATATGATAAATGCACAAGAGTTATTAATTGAAACTCATGTTCCCATGTTAGATCTATAGCTTTAAATTACATCTTTAAGAACCTTTGATAAGTTGACTAAATCTGGAAATTTGAAGTTTATCCTAATTAATACCATTCTTAATTTAGCACATAGATAATTGATTCAATGAAGTTGACTCTATAGTCTCATTGAAGAAGCTTCACCATTGTGCCTGACATTCCGCAGGCTAAGTTACTAGATTTGAGAGTGAATGCAATATTCTAGATAATTAAGGGCCTCTTTGATAGGTCCTTTGCTCTTAGTTTTTTTCGAAAAAAGGATTGAAAAACAAGTTTGTTAAAGCCAAAGTGTGTTATCCTTTTCTATTTAAATATATGATTGATTAATTAGACAATTTATTTTCCCTTCATAAATATTGGGTTAATTTAATGAATTACACTAATTACAAGTCCAATTATATAATATGCCATATGGTGTGCTTGTCATGACGAGTACTGAAATAGTCCTGAGCTTTTTTGAGAAGAAGAATGGTGCTCCACCAACATCATAATATATATATATACACACTAAACATAGTTATGAAGTTAATATAGTAAATGGGATCTCAAAAATAGCAAGTCTAATTATTTCTATAGAACAAAAAATGAAGTCTCCTAGAAATTATATCTGCCAAACAACTTTTGTTGTATCGTTGATTTAAAAAAATGTAAAATAAAAAACAAGGTATGTATCCCCATATGTCCAAACATTATCTATATTTTTTGTTAAAAGTATTAATGTCAGGCTCACTCGAATGATTAAAATCAAGAACCACGTCACCTTATACTAAAAGCTTTTTTTAAGAACTTATAATAAAGATTAGAATTAACACATCATTCTCTTATTTCCTCCTCAAATGCAAGTTAAGCTATCTTTTGTAGATAGTTTAATTTGTAACTAGAATCTAAGAAAAATTTGATTGACATAATTAATAGATTAATTAATAATTGGTTAATAGTTTCATATCTTATACTAGACAAAATATTTTTAATATGTAACTGTATTTTCTTCTCAAATATTCATAGTCTCCAAATTAATAATCGATGAAAGGTATATCTCATATAAAAATGATTTACACAAAAAATTCTTAACTACGGTTACGTTGTTATAACCTTTTTATCTTTAAAATTTTTTGTTGTCACATCCTTGATTATAATACTGCAATGTTTTATTATATAAACATGTCACGAATTTTTAGTAAATAATACCATAGATATACATACGTTCCACATTTATGTTATGAGTTTGAGTTATAACCCTTTGCAATATTAGAAAATTAACTACATTTTATGCCGTACATAACTATAGTAGCTAACACATATCCTTAAATACCAAATTAGTGTCCTCAATCCATGATCTACCCTTTTCAACATCATAAATTTTGTTTATTTCTTTTAACAAATTGAACCACCGACAGCATTTCTTTTTCATTTAAATTAAATTCTTAAAAAAGTCAAAAGACATTAAAAGTCAAAAGACATGTCTACATAAAGGGAGATTATGTAAGAAACCGCGTTATTGGTTTCTTTTTATTTAAACCTTTTTCCTCATGTTTGATCAGCACCTTTATTTACTCCATGCCACGATCTAAGCTCTCTTATATGTGTGCATGAAATCATGAAACTAGAACATTAAGCTTATGTATATAAGCAAAAAAGAAAAAAAGCAAACCCCATACATATAAACAAACAAAAAGCAAACCCTATATATGGAAAAAAATTACGAAAACCATATATATATAATCTATGTATGCAAACCATATATGTCAATCCTTTGAAAAAAAGAACATTAAACGAACTCTTAAATATGTTTAGTAGATTTAAGGCACTAAAAATAAATTCTTAACCTTCCAACTAGACTAACATGATTTGGGGATCCAAATCTCATCAAATTATAAATGATTTCACTTATTTTTAAATTAGCCTCTTCAAACGCTTCATAATTAATTTATTCTAACATTAAAACATACATTGTTTTAAACATATCAATTAAATCAAAGTAAGGAAATGCCGATTCATATGTTCCTGCAGTTTCCCTGGTCACCGTTTCTTTCCCAGAAAATCTACCAATGAATTCTCTTGATTTCTTTGTAAACAAACCAAATAAATCATTGTCAAAAGGAGAATTTATTAACAAGCAGCGTATTATTTGACAAATTAATTAATTAGAAAAGTGTAATTAATTAGTTTTTCATGTAACTTGTTATAAAAGGACAAATAAATTAAAATATAACTGAGATGAGTGAAATTGATTGTTAAGCTCCACACTAAAATCATATAAATGTGAGTTCGAATTATACAATACCACAATTCTTACGTAATTTTAAAGTTTAACTAAAATATTGATATATAACTATTCTAAAATGGTACTTCTCTCGTACACTTTTGAATGACAGAGGCAAGTAGCCCTCATCTGTACTATTCTTGTTGATTTAGATAAATAAAGGTACCCGAACAAAAAAGTTGTCCATTTTTTAAATTTCTATTAGAATTTCTGTTAAAACTAACCAGAAAAAGTCGCGTGCCAAACTTTCGTTAACGGCGTTAACAGATTGTTAACGGAAGTTATAAGTAAATCATGTTAAGTGGTTTTTTCTACCTCTTTCACTTTTACCCTAGATGAAACTTTTTGAAAAAGTACTGGGAAGGGGGAGCCGTCGTGGCAGGGGGAAGGGAGGACTAGGGTATCGAGTTTTTGCCCATTTTACCCAAATCTAACCATCGAAGGTGTCAAATCTTTCGGGTATGCCATTTCTTGTTGAAATCTCCTGCGATTTAGGGTTTTGGGGTTCTAAGTGTGTTCGAAATTTCACTAATTTGTTCGAAATCTTCCTTTACTGTTTTCGAGTTTGTTTTGGGGTTCCGGAGTTCTATTTACTGAGTAAAAATGATTATTTAAGATACCAACATATGATCAGTACTATAGGGATATATCTTATGTTATATCATTTCATTTGATGTAACGGATAATACATGATTATGGTACGTAGATATAATCTCAGTACTTGAACGTTAAATAAGAAAACCATGAAATAATTAATATCATTTATCCGCCATCTATCTATTTGAACGTCCACCAATGAACTTTTATCTCGACCATAACAAAGTACATAGTTTTTAGGAAGAAAAAAACATACACGTGACAAAAGCACGTTAGTTTGACACACAGATAGAGAATTGAGACAGAAGATTCAAACTTGTTTGAGATACTAACGGAGTTCAAGATGGAAGAGGAGATAATAATTAATAACTTAATAGTTGATTTAACAAGATCTCACGTGCAATAATTCAATGCTTCCGTGAGATTTTCGAGCAAGCTTTGCCTTCTTTATGTTCATTAATGAATAACAAATGAAGCGGAATAATTATGTTAATTTTACAATTAAGGCATATGAATTGATGCCGACACTAGAATTTATTAATGCACATGATCTTGATATGGCAACTCGAGCACGCACCATATAAGGTGGGGGAACTAATCGGAGCAAAGATCGGTCGTGTTATTGAATCGGATGATGGCAAGCAGAAAAATGGTATTGAAAGAAATTGTTTCGTCCGGGTTAAAATTGAGATAAATATCTGTAATCCTCTTATGAGAGGAACCTTTATAAATTTTGAAGGAAATAAACAATGGGTTGTATTCAAATATGAGCGCATCCCCAAGTTTTGTCACCAATGTGGACGTGTTATTCATCTGGATAACTCTTGTCAAGGAGATCTATTCTGCGGAGGAAGGAGGGGAAGCAACGAAGGGGGTTATTCATCTGGATAACTTTTGGATTCGCATGAGAAGGGTGGCAAACTTTTGGGTTTTATTAAATGGCAAGTCAACACGTGTGGAGGGAGGGGCTCATTCTCTTACTGGATCTGTTTTACTTAGTGATGACATTTAATTTGGGCCCGACTATTCTTAGATCACAAGTGGGCTTCCATCAAGGGAAAGGGCATTTTCTCAAAAGGCCTGAGGCTAAGGTGCCTAAGAGGGCTAACGGGGCTTCGATTTCGGAGGAGGGACAATTGAGCAAGCTTCATTCGGATCTGCAGGCTTCTTTTCAGCCCACCTTTTGCTAGGTGATAGAAGAAAATTGGATGGGGATGATGTCAACGCTAGTGGTGCTATTGAAGTAGGAAGACATAAGCGACTCAAAGATTTTAGGGAGAATTAGAAGAATGACCCAAAGGTCATTCTTATAGGTAAATGCCCGTACAAGATTTTATTAGCAGAAATGGCTGGGCGATCATTTACTAATGGTAAAAGGAAAATGTCCCTAAAAATTAAAGGCCCAGTCCACGTGCTACAGTAGCGCGAATGGCCCAGTCCACGCTCCATTTAATCAAAACGCACGTTTTGATGGTTTAAACAAAATGCGCGTTTTGGGGAATATAGAGAAGCGGGAAAATGAAACAGCTTCCATCGTCAAATCGATGACACGTGTCAATATTCCCTGATACTCACTGTTAGATTAGAAATCAAACGGATTGTCACTCAGAAAGCACTAAAACACCTTGTATCGTCGAAACCCTCCCAACCTCACGAAAAAACTGACCCTATCCATGCCATTCAACATGTCGATATAATTGATGATGAGGGAACATTCGAGAGATATCCATGGGGAAGGCTTTCATACGAACTAACAATTGAATTCGTTAAAGACTATCCGAAGCACGTAGATGCAATGAGATATGGTGTTGGTGGTTTCCCGTATGCTTTGATAGTCTGGGCGTACGAGACTATCCCCAACATTTCATCAAGGAAAATTAAATTTGCCAAGAGGATAGCGACAACAATTCTAAGGATTTGCAACTGGGAATCGCATGTACAACCCTCGTGGAATGACTTGGCCAATACTGTTTTTAACAATAACTTGGTATGTAATTTAATTACTGGTATTTAAAATTATTTACTGTTGTTGAAAATTCTGCTTCTTAATAACCTTATTTTATTAAATGATCAAACAATTTCGAATCACGTTGACAAGAATGGTACCGACCCAGAAGGAACTGGAAGCACCATACATGGAGCCTTTCCGTAACACCGAAGAGACAACGACAAAAGGAAAAGAACCAATAATGGCTGCTTTCCAATCTGAGGAAGATGACTCATTTGAGAGACTAATGAAGAAACCTCGTAAGAATGAAGAAGAAGTAGGGAGTAGCAGACCAAAAGCCGATGACGAAACAAAGGAACAATTGCATTTGATATTCGAAAACTTGAATACAATATCAAACGACATTAATTTTTTTTTTTTAAAGATTAGACCAACAAGCTGGGCAGCAAAAAGTGGTAAGAAAATTATATATTGTTAATCATAAAATTATGAATATTGTTATTGATATATTTTATATTGATAAATAGGAGCAAGAACAATATTAAGGCCAAGAGGAAGGTAAAGATGAAGGCAACATGAGGAAGTATTGGTGAAGGTTTTGAGGAGCAAAGACAACTCTTCAAAGAAGCCGAAAGGAAGAAAATAAATGGTCAAGAAAAGCAAAGCTCTTGAATCACCATATGTGGATGAGAGAGCAAAAAAAGTGAAGAAGACAGTAGAGAATGATCAAGGATCGAAGCCAACTTCACTTGGAACCAGGCCAAGCTTCTCCTTCGGATCTCAATTTGATTAGTGGATTTTGGATTTGTATTTTTAAGAATTTGATATGGATTTGTGTTTAGTATGAAATTTTAACAAATTCCTAGATACTATTATATGGATGCTTATGAATATATTTTTAGAATTCGAGAAATATTTAAATATATAATTGAGTGTTGCTGTATAGTATAATTTCTTATGCAGGAGCTGGATTATTTGGGAGTATCATGTAAAAATAGATAACTCATTTAAGTTCAAATTAGGATGGTATATTAATTTTTTACACAAGGTATACAATTTTATGACAAGCTCTGTACAACTTTTAGAGACATAACAGTTTTAAAAACCTGCCTAAAAATTGCCTATCAATGAAAAAAGTGTACATAAAATAAGCATATTGAAATAGTCAATTTTAAGAAACAACTAAATTGAAATAAACAATTAGAGTACAACTTAAATGGAAGTTTGTCAATAAAAAACAACTTGCATTAAGACTTATAAAAAAGAATGTTCATAAACAATAAAAGTACAAAATTAATAATATCAAATGTTAAAATAATAATTGTGTCTACTTGCTACTCTTAGAAGAGGAAGCACGAATTGAGTTCTTGCATATTTTCTGATTGTGACCAAATTGACCACACTTCATACGTCGTCTACTTTCACATATAGAAGGAATATGTTGTTTCTTCGGTCTCCCAGTTGAATGTTTCACATCTGGAGGTAGTATCTTCAATTGACCTTCATCCTGAATAGGCAACATGCTCCAATTTCCTAATGGGTGAACGACGCCTTTATAGGTTGAAGCGTATTTCGTACTTGAAAAACAATCACTAACATATGAATATGAACTCAAATTTTGATTGCAAAAGTCAGCACAAGCATAAGCATATGGAATATGATCCAAATCTCACCTGTGACAAGAACACGTACGACTACTTAAGTTCAAAACATGCATGACACCACCATGGCTAACATGAAATTCATTTATATCAGATGAACAAACCTGAGATGCCGTAAAAATAAATTACACATAACCATTATGTTAAAATAAAACCATATAGTAACTAAATAAAATACATGACACATGCCGACATAGTTTGAGCAACTATATACTCGTCCCTTAAATGTTCCTCAACTGATGGTGTAAGCTTTATTTTCAAAAAAGATGCCGCCGTTCTACGCTCGTAAAACCACCTCAAACACATTTGATGTATAAATTCCAACAAACATATGATAGGAAGTTCACGTGCTTCGACTAAAACATTGTTAATATTTTCAGAGATGTTCGAGGTCAGCATGTTATACCGCTTACTAGGAAAATAAGCCTGTGCCCATCTAGGAAATCCAATTCCCTCCAAATAAGAATAAACACGTGGATATATATTATTCAAACTCCGCATGTGAGCCTCAAAATCAGGCATAAGATAAGCCTTAGCAAATGCATAAAAATGGGATCAATGCTATTCGACAACTTAAACCTAGTCTTTATATTCTGACATAAATTGAACATGCATGATCTGTGATGATCATCGGGGAAAAAATACTAATGGTCTTGGAAATACTAGTGTGTCAATCAGAAACAATAACTAAATCAACAACATCTCCAATGCAATAATGCAACTTACGCATGAACCATATCCAAGAATCATCATTCTCTGAGTCAATTATAACAAATGCTAACGGAAAAATTTGGTTGTTACCATCTAAAAAAGAATCAGTTAACAAAATACCCACATACTTCACCTTTAAAAACGTGCCATCAACCGATATCCAGGGTCTACAGTGTCTCCACCCATCTATGAATGCAACATAAGACATAAAACAATATTTGAACCTCCCAGCACAAGTCACAACATAATCGGTAACGGAACTTGAAGCAAAGCAATAAAAAGTAAAATAATAGTCACTAAACTATATGCTATATTTACTATGCATAAGTAACTATGTCATACCGGGAATAGTTTCATGCAATGCTGTAAAAAATGAAGGAATGGCAGGATATGATTTTTCAGGAGACCCCAAAACAGAATCCATAGCAATTTCTTTCCCCCTCAAAGCTTTATGATAACTAACATGGACACCATGTTTCCCACGCATGTGGTCAGCAATCTCCTTTGGATGACTCTTTTGTAAGCAAGCACCCTTATAATTTTTCTTTAAACACTCACTGATCACGATAGCACTAGCTTGCCCATGATCACTTTGTATAATATCTAATGAACAAGAATGTTCACTAGTATACTTCCTAACCATCAATAAAATACTATGGCTATACCTCGAAGCACGCAAATACCAACAACAATAGTCATCAACACATATTGCCACAAAACATTCACCATTAGACTTCTTCATCTTAAATTGAAAGTTATTTTTTAAAGCAACCACTTGAATTGCTTTCTTCAACTCTACCTTACTACCAAACAAATCTCCCTCTATAACATGAAAATTAGTTGGAGCATTCTCCACATCAATAGTCTCAATGAAACGACAATCAGATGGTTGATCAATAAGAACATTGTTAGCAGTAGAAACAACAGTGTCGACCCTAGAACAACTAGCATTGACCATAGTTACAATTTGTAAATTTTGACCAATCTCGACAACTAATGGACAATAGGCATATTTTGCAAAAGAAATAAACCATGAAACATCACTCTTATCCTTCAACTCCAACACATTACAAGATGTCGTCCTAACACCAAGAACAACCTTCATAATTATATTTTCTCGTGTAGTAGACAAACATAATTCACGTATAACGAAATCTAATAGAGCTCAAAATGTTGAATCCTCAACAACAAAAACCAGTTTGAATTTGTTATCCACATATGTATTGGTATCACACCACTTACCATCATAAAATAAAATAATACGAACCTTCGACATGCCTGAAAATACAAAGATTCATAAAGTTCAGAAAAACAAAAAGATGGTACCTAAAATTGATACTGACAGTATATAATTTAGTTACCAATATACAGAAGCAAGACTCAGAATAATGTTTGTCTGAAAATAAGCAAGAAAAATACTTCCTAACAATAACACAGAATAACGAAGAAAATACATAGACTCAAGTAAAACAATATACATAATCTAACAAGAACATTCCCTAAACAAGAACACAAACTAAAAGAACAAATCAATGTAGAAAAAATACATAGAAGATAAACAATCATAAATTTTCTACTTAGAAAATCTGGAAATAACGAAATTGCAAGAAATTGCAATGTAAATCACAAATTTTCTGAACAATGTAAAATAAGAAATTGAAAAGAAAAACTTAATAATATGGAAAATCAAGAAATATAACTCACCTCACCAGAGAAGAATAAGCAGAAAAGGTGACGGAAGCATCTCGCCGGAGAAGAAGAACCACCAGCAGCTCGCCGTAAAACAGTAGCAGTTCACCGAAAACAGAAGGCTTGAATTCAAAAATAGTATCAGCTCGAAAACAAAGATCGTTACAATAAGGTTGTTCAAAAATTGTGACTTCTTCCGATGTCAAAGAAAGAAGCGCGTTACAATAGGGTTACCATTTTTGAAAACCCACAGCTCGTTTTCATCCCACAGCTCGTGGTAGAGAAGGGTAAAATAGGGAAATAATAAAATTTTAACTGCTCTAGCTTTAGACCGTGCAATTTTCGGTCATCCCTGCAATTTAAGAAAATAGACATTTTGTTAGAAGGCTAGCCTGAATTGGCCCCATCCTAAGTCAATATGTGGAATTGTCAGGGTGTGGTGAACCCCCTGATAGTTTCTCATTGCGAGGATTGTGTAGAATCCTTTCCCCGAATTTGATCTTTTTTTACTGGAAATGAAAAATAAAAGCTTGGCTGTAGAAAGAATTAAAACCGGCATTTATGCTTCTGGATGTGTCACTGTGGAACCCAGAAGTACTACAAGGGTTTAGCAGTCCTTTGGATGGATTATTTTGTGGCCACTCTCATTAAGTATGGTGATTTCTTTATTGAGATACGTATATTTTATCAAGTTAAGAACATTTTTTTGGAGAATTTTTGTTGTGTACCTTCATTCGGTTGATTCACCTCGAAGTTCCCAGATGGAAATTATTGGGACTAAAATTTTTAATTGTGGTGACAAGTATGTGGTAATGGGGAACTTTAATAACATCATATACTCCAATTAAAAAAATGGGAGGATCCGTGAGGGATACGGGTAGCTTGAGTTTGTTATCGAGTTTCGTTCAAGAACACAACTTGGTGGATATTTGATTTATTGGTCCTATGTTTATCTGGGCTAACAGAAGAGCTAATGAAAATCTTATCCAAGAACGTCTAGAATGATGTTTGGTTTCAAATGATTGGGCCGACTCTTTTGATAAGGCTCGGCTGCTCCATATTCCTGCTAACGGGTCGGACCACCTTCCCATCATGTTGGATTTTGACCCAAGTGACCATACCCGATGATTTAGACATTCCTTTTGATACGACAGAAGATGGATTAGTAATTTAGAATGCGACAGTGTTATTCCGGAAGCTTGGAAGAATGTGGCATTAGGTTTTAATGGGCGAGGGTTTTTTGAATCTCTATATAAGGTTCGTGAGGCTCTAATTGAATGGAGAAGAAAATCACGGCATGCAATCTCAAAGAACTTGATCAAAGATCTCAACAAACAAATTTTTAAGCTGTATGATACTAGGCAGCCAAATCTGAATAAAATTAGAGAGCTAGAGAAGAAACTTCAGGAAGCAATCTTTGAGGAGGATAACTATTGGAAGGATTGGGCCCGGACGGATTGGCTAAAAAATGAGGATTGAAATACTGCATTTTTTCATTCCAAAGTGAAAGGCAGAAGAAGACTAAGTTCGTCCAGGGGTGGGTTTTGAGAGTTGCAATAGCAGATATGTGTCTAATTTGGAAGGTATGCACGAGATTGCCCTGGATTACTTCCAGACCCTGTTTCCATCATCAAACGCTGATTCGTTTACCATCTCTGATGTTCTACAGAGGAAGAAGTTCGGTTGGTGATTCGTGATATGCACCCTTCTAAGTCACCTGATCCTGAAGGTTTTATGGCTGCTTTCAATACTCAAAACTGGAAACTGGTACGTCCTGATCTCCTTAAGCTTGTGTCTAATTTTTTCTGTTTTAATATGCTTCTAGAGGGGCTTAATTGTACAAATGTTGTGTTAATCCTGAACTCATGGTCCTAGAACTCTGTCTGATTTTCAGCCTATTGGTCTATATATTGAGCTTACAAGATTATCGCCAAAATTCTTACCAATCATTTACGTAAAGTGATTGATAAGATTATTGGGTATAATCAAAATATGTTTGTGCCAAGTATACTAATCTCAGATAATATCCTTATTGCTCATGAGATACTTCATTCTAAGAAAAAAGGGAGAAAGGGTTTCGCTGCGATTAAAATAGACATGTCTAAAGCCTATGATAGGGTGGAATGGAGTTTTGTGATTGAGGCGATGAAAAGAATGGGTTTTTCTACTAGATGGTGTGGTTGGATTCTCATATGTATTTTCTCTGTTTCATTTAAGTTTAATGTTAATGGGCAATTTAACAAGGAATTTAGACCTTCTTGCGGATTACGTCAAGGGGACCCTTTATCTCCTTTCCTGTTTAGGAATTGTGCTAAAGTTTTGTTTGGTTTATTTAATATTGCTTGTGAGAAGAAACTATTTCGGGGTTTAGATTTTCTTATATGGGGACGGTTGTCTCGCATTTATTTTTCGTGGATGACTCTTTATTCTTTTATACTGCTGATGAAAAAGAATTAAGAGTAGTGTTTGATATAATTGCATTATACGGACTGGCTTCGGGTCAAGTAATTCATTCCCATAAAAGTCTTATTGTGTTCAACTCCAATATTGACTAGGGTAGGCAGGAGGTTTTGGCTAATTTGTTTGGGCTGACTCCTTTTAATTCTTTGGAGAGATATTTGGGCCTTGAGACATATTTTGTCCTTTCAAAAAGATTGTTTTTAATCGGATGTGGAAACTATAAATAGTAAGATCTCAGGTTGGTTTGAAAAAACTTATCAATCCTGCGGGTAAAGAAGTTCTTATCAAAGCTGTAGTCGTTTCCATTCTTAACTATGTGATGTCATGTTTTAGGATCTCTATCTCCCTGTGTAAGAAAATCATCGCCCTTTAACCATCTATTGGTGGAATGCTTCCCCTTCTAAGGGACGTATCCACTGGGGCTCTTGGGATACCTTGTGTTAGAAGAAGATTGAGGGAGGTATTGGCTTGAAAGACTTTCCTGCTTTAATTTGGCCCTTCTTGCTAAACAATGTTGGAGATTGCCCAAGTATCCAAATTCTCTCCTCTTCAAGGTTCTTAAGAGTAGGTATTTTAGATCTATTGATTTTTTGTCTGCTCCTATTGGTTCTATTCTTGGGGTTTAGAAGCATTATCGAAGATAGGAAACTTCTCTCATATGGGCTTCGATGGTTTGTGAGTAATGATAGGAATATTCAAATTTGGGAGGATGCATGGATTCCCAGATCGATTACTTTTAAAATCTTTACTCCTAAAGTTTCAGATATTTGCATGATGAATGAACTGAGGACAATAGTTCATGTTAGAATGTTGCTAAAATTCAAGATTTGTTTTGCAAGGAAGACGCATACATTATTGCTTAAATTTAACTTGGTCATTTTGGGTTGGATGGACTGGTGAGGGTGGCACATTGGGAAGAACAGAATGTGCACGTTTAAATCAAGTTACGATGCTACTACCTTTCTTATGAAGAACGGATTCACCCGTAAGTATAAGGATCATACCAGAAGTAGGGGGAATGTGAATATTCAGCTTTAGCGGGATGTTTGGAAGTTTAAAGTGCAAACTAATTTAAAGAACTTTGTTTGGAGATATCTCAACAATTTTATTGCTTGCAAGGTAAACTTAATCAAACGGGGCATGTTAATCAATCCCCTTTGCTCCCTTTGTGGTTCGGAAGATGAGACTCATAATCAATTGTTCTTTAACTATTCTTTCATTGATAAATTTTGGTTCACTAGCCCTCTCTCATTTTGGTCAGCAAGTATTCTTGGGAATTCCTTCATGGATATTTGGAACCATATTTTTGAGTATTTACATGATACAACTACTGATTTTGATCAAAAGGAATATCTGGTTCGGTGACTTATTTTTGGCACTTAAAGGATTTGGAAGGTGAAATGCAAATCCCTTAAATGCCATTGTGCAGGTTGAGCGGCATTTAAATGCTTCTTCCACTGGCATGATAGACTCCTGTAATAAGGTTACCCAGCTAGCCAACCTTATTTCTTCTTCGGCTAGTTGGGCAGAACTTCATTGGACTTTAAAAACTGATGCAGCTTGGGCCTAGGTTGGGTCCTCTGGGATCTGAGGGGCCAGATTCATGGTGTTGGTTTTAATGGGTGGAGGAACTTAAGTAACCCCTTGTAGCCGAATCCTTAACGTTGCATTGGGCATTGAAGGCTATCTATTTTGTTCTCATTGAGTCCATAAGGATCTTCTCCGATTCATCTCTACTTATTGATGAACTAAAGAATACTAATGTTCGTGCCAGAGATATACGGATAATTGTTTCTAACATTGTCCATTTGTCTAACTTGCGTTCTAATGTGTCCTTTGATCATTGTTCCGGGAGCTTCAATTTTTTGGCTGATTTTTGGCTAAGAAAGGATTAACGGTGGATGTTCCTTACATTTTCTTTTCTCCTTTTCTGGACTATATTGAATGTTGTTTGTTTAATCCTTTAGTTTTGGATTTAAATTCTAACGTTGTAATTGGGAATTTGGATTAATTATATTATTTTGTTGACAAAAAAACTATTTACGTCAATTTAAATAGTTTCATCAATCATTATTGAGTCATTTGATCTCCAATATTATGAGGTTTGAGTTTGTCTTTAGAATCTTTACTAAAAGGTCGTTGAATTTTATTTGCATTTAGGGAGAGCTATATAGATGACCCTTTTAATCCAAATTAAATAAATAGTGAGAAGCATGTCCATTTCAATCATATACCAACAAAAAATGGGGGACTTTTTTTCCGAGTAGTTCTCCTCTCTTGGTATAGTGTAACCTAGTCCTAATCCTACTAGACCACAACTCTTAGATTGTTCCGAGACAAGGAAGAGCCTTCGGACCTTTGTCACTTAGCTCGAAGGCGAGACTCAACACTTGACATAAGATCTCAAAATGGGCTTATCACCCTTATAGATCCAGACGCGGTCCTTACAAACATATACACTATTATCCAATTTCAACCTTATCGTGCCACGTAGCCACCATCCAATCACATCCTTGAGTGCCACATGTATACTCAGACACATCATTCGTGATAAGGTGCTCCACTATCTAAAATAGCCCCTCTACAAGTTCAAATGTGTAGCAGTTGAACTTGTACATAGTCAATGCATGCGTTGTGGTCTTAATTGATGGGCCACATGTTCGACTGTGATGGCCATTTTTGCTATTGTAATCCCTAGCTAGATGTGATGATGTACCAATTACTTTCATTTAGCCTCTAGTAAGAGTGGAAAGAAGTCACTAGCTACGCACGGAACAATGACTAGCTGAAAAGACATATACACTAGAAGCATAGACTCAAGTTCAATGTTAGCACAAGAGAATATACATGATAATATATGTATCATATGCATGTTCAAAGTATCATGACACGTGAAAGAGTCAGACAACATTTTATACCTGCATCATTCTCGTATATGATAGATACATCTCAAAGATGTGTTCATAATCATTTTTAGAGATAATTCATTCAAATCATGAACAAACGTACCATCGCTTTCTGATATTGAGATAACTAACCAGGGTGAAGTTCATCAAGAAATGGCTCGACGATAGGTGTACATGTCAGAGTGTCGTTTGTAGATGATTTGACTTGTGAAAGTGCATATACGTAGGAACCTGCATGATACTGCCTAAGAAGGTGCACATATACACAAAAATATAATCAAGTTGCCTAAGGAGGCGTATGCATATTGGTTATCCGTAATGGTCATGCTTAAAAGGTTATATACCCATCTCTACTTTAGAATTTATCATGCATCAGTTCATACTTTGAATTTTCATCAAATATGCTCATTTGTTCCCACTTCAAACTGTTATCATGCCTTATTATCATGTATCTCTACCTCGCACATATGTCACTCTTACATATGACTTTTAACATGAGCATATTCATAATAAATCTCTAAGTTAGACTTAATCTACACGACAACGATCCTATCCTGTGGTAACGAGTGAAGTAAATAGCTAAGATAACTTGTTTATTTCAAATACGTTATAACGGCCAAGTTTCGCTTTGAAGGGATTTGCAACAACGGCTAAGTTCCACCCAACTACCTTTGTTGAAATGTCTTTATTGCATTTCGGGGACAAACTTTTCTGAAACATCTCAAACATGTTCCAGGAATAAACTTTGCTGAAAATGGCTTAAGTGCGTGTTAGGAACAGACTGTATTGAAACGTCTTAAGTGCGTTCTAGGAACAATTCTCACTGAAACGTCTTAAACACGTTTCAGTAACAATCTTTGCTGAAACATCTTACATACGATCCAGGAACTAACTTTGCTAAAATGTCTTAAACGTGTTTTAGGAACAACCTTTGCTGAAATGTCTCAAATGCGTTCCGAGAGCTAACTTTGCTGAAACATTTACACGCATTTCAGGAACAAGCTTTGCTGAAATATCTTAAATGCATTTTAGGATGACGGACCCGTTATAAGTTTCTGGGTTATTTTGATAATCCTAAAAGGTCCACATGAGACCACTTCCATGGCTGATAAAAGTTACAATGCTAAACATGATAGTTTTTTATGCACTTAAAGTTAAGCATCGTTGATACGACTTCAAGCGTTCGAGGGTCATCCCATTGGTAGTGTCTACTATCAGCCATGGAAGTGGTCTCATGTGGACCTTCCTATTCATACAAGAATGCACATAGATAAATAATTGTAGTTTTCATGCTAGGCATTTCATAAATAAACACACGTATTGTGACTTCGAGAACATAATCTTTGGACCTTACAACACATGATTGCCTTTGTACTTAACATATCATCCACTACCAGTCACAATGGTCATGTAGCCTGCGGTGGGAAACGTTGGTTCCCCACGACTTCTATGTCTGCATTAATTATCTCCCTTTTTGGAGCTTGTCATGGAAAATCCGTCTCAAAGTTTTATAATCTTTGGACACATTAGTGGTGTCTCGGTGGAAATAGCTATACTGAGTTGATTATATTTCTTCTCTGGTGGGCAAGTTGTCCACCCAAGGTCTTCGCATGACCTTATCCTTGACCCACTCATCCAACAACGCTTCCACCTTATCTATGGAGTAGGAGAAATGTGGTGGATCATCCCATTCACTTCTGTCCCATTTTGCACCTCGTCCGTGGGGTTGTGCCATGGCTACTTGCATAGTGTATCTTGTAGGCTTCCATGCAAGCTCCCCATGCTCACTCTACTCCACGACCATTGGCCTGGACACCAAAGTGTTGGGGTGTTGAGCACCTACATGGAGGCGGAAGAACGTGGTGATGTCGAGGTTCTCCAAATGTGCTATATACTCATTTATCATTCCACAAATGTACATATTCACCAAGTCCTCCTCTTTCCACTCTTCCCGGCAATCCAATGCTTTGTCCTTGAACCGTCGAACGTAAATCATCAGGTTCTCATCTTTCCTTTGACACCCACGCCCGCCCCAACTCGAGAATGCTCATCTTTTCTTCAGATACAAAAAACTTTGTCATGAAGGTAGAAACCAAATGCAACCATGTTAAGACTGTTTCGGGCGCCAAATTGATGTACGATGTGTATGCTCGTTCAGTTAACAATTTCAAAAACTCCTTCAGCCTTATGGACTCATCACATACTTGTAGGCCTAAGTCATCAATGAAATGTATAATGTGCTCCCTAGCACATTCGTCCTTCCCGTTATACTTATAGAAGTTTGGGGGTACATAGTCGGACGTGTATGGCTTCATGGCTAGCTCGCATGGGTAAGAGGGATGAAAGTCTACTATCGTCTCGCTCAGAGAGGCTTTGATGTGCTCCATCTCCAACATCTTATGTAGTGTTTCCTTGGTAACGAAAGGGCCAGTGTCACTTCCATCAACTGAGACCTCATGTGCCGACATGGGACGTGTAGAGGCTGCATGGAAGGTTGTTGGCGGAATGATAACATTTACAGGGTTGCTCGAGTGTCCCACATTCTTGTCCTTGTTTGTTGTTCCTGGCCCGAAATAATCCCCATGATTTATAGGTGGAATCTGTTTATCAGAGTCAGTCTAGTTCGCTGTGTGAGGAGGGCTAACATGAACAACAAACCGTGGTGGTGGAGGATTATGAGCAGCTGCAAGTAAAGAGGTTAGTGTACCGAACAAGTTATGGATTTTAGAGTTAGAGGCCTGGAGCTCTCTGATGGCGTTAGTCTGCTCAGTCACCGTCATTATAGCATCTACAACCATAGTAATCAATTCCGTTTCATTCCGACAGGAATGACCAGAATATTCCAGTCTCAGGACGGGAATGGAACGTAATAGGGGTGGTAAAGTTTCGTCCCAAACTTCGGTCAATTTCGACCGGAACAGAACATTCCGGCCAGAATATGGTAAGTGGGCGAATTGACAAATGGGCCGGAACAGGCCCACCTATGTAAAGCTGTAATAAATATTAACTGAGGCAATAATTTATCATACAATGCAGCAGCTTAGGTGGCTAAGGCCATTGATTTATTCTCTCCCCTTCAAAGTTCAAACCTGATGGAGTGCAACTTGTTATTTTACTTCATTTTTGTTTAATAATAATTTTCTACTTCATTTTTGTTCCATAATATTTTTTTAATTTTCTGGAGTTAATTTTTCTTCTATAATTGGTTAAATTTTTTTCTACAATTATTTTTTATAATGGGTAGCTTATTTAGATTAAATGTGTTATTTGTTTATATTATAAATAAAAATAAATTGGTGATTATTTTTAGATTAAATGTGTTATTTTTTAGACTAATTGAGTGATTTGTATATCGATTTGTTACTTTTTCATGTGAATAATTACGTTCATGCTTTTATATAAATAAAAATGCTTAGAATTAAGTATGAGTTCTCAAAATAAATAATTTTTTAATGGGAATATGCGTATCTTGCTAGGTATTATATTATTTATAATAATTTTTATAATATTATTTTTATATGTCTAAATTTTTAGAACACCAAAATATCTGAAACGTTCCATTCTTTCAAAAAAATGAAACAACAACCGAAACGGAATTGACTATCATGGCAGCAACAATGGGGAGGTTGGTTCTTTTGCTGGAAGTAGCATCTTCCAGTTTATGGTTCTCTATAGTTGGTCGAAGTTATCTCCTTCCAAATGAGAAGAAGTTCTCGTGATTCTTCCACATCCAGTCATACTTACGAACAAATGGAGTTTAGATAGGTCACTCCCCAGTGGTATCGCCAAATGGTTTAGGAGGTTTAGGTCAAAGGCATATTTGTCATCTTCCGGCGGCAGCCTAAGGTTGTTTGTCCTTCACCCTCCGACCACTAACTCCCACATTCTCAGGCTTACTTGTTATAGATTAGGTCACTAAACCTTAAGGTAGGTGGGAACTTTGTGGAGAGGATATTCCCAAGGTTTGGTCTTGTGATTATTGAGAATTGAATGTCCCAATAATGAAACCAATGGTCCTTTATATAGATGAGACTAAATGGAGACTACTAGTGCGCTCTCATTATAATCGCGTGATATCAATGTGACCACGTCTAACACGTGCTCACTAACTTAAAATGATACCACATTCATAAACGTGGTCATACTTCATTCTCTCAACTGGTTGTTCTCAGCGACATCGAGCACTCAGATTACAGATATTGGACTCACATTGCACAACGAACCCTGAAGGAGACTTCCTACCGTCGAGTTTCCCAGGTGGCGGATTAAATGGCGAGATCCGTGCAGCAGAGCACATACCGCCCACCATAGGGACGGTTTAAGGTCCCTCAACCCACCATGGGGTGGGTTGGTGCTCCTCAACGTGCCCCACCGTGAGGGTGGGTTGAGTTGCCTAACCCAACTCTTAAGAGACAACTCACGTCTTTTTACCCTTCTTCCCCGGAAGGGGGCACATCCAAGGTGCCTAAGGAGGTCATACCATCGAGTAGTTCTCCTCTCTTGGTATATCATAGCCTTGTCTTAATCCTAACAGATCATAGCCCCCAGATTATTCCCAAGCAAGGAAGAGCCTTCGAGCTTTTATAACTTAGCTCGAAGGCGAGACTCAACATTTGACATACGATTTCAAAATAAGCTCATCACCCTTATAGGTCTACGCGCGACCCTTACAAATGTATTCGCTATTATCCTATTTCAGCCTTATCGTGCCATGTAGGTGCCATCCAATCTTGTCCTTGAGTGCCACGTGTATACTCAGACGCGTCATTCATGATGAGGTGGTCCACTATCTATAGTCTTCATTGTTTTAATACACATTAGTTTTGATGAAAATTGTCACATATCCAATTAGGACTAAAAGACCAGTAATAAGCGATTCTAAAAATGCAATGCAAGCACAACAAACATAAATGAGTGGAAAATTAGGTGCTCAAAAATAGGTACATAAGTACATTTATATTCATATATTCATATATATTGTCACCATATTTAGATTATTCATACATGAATTAAACATTAGTATTAATTTATTAGAAACAACCTAGAAGAAGTAACCGACTTCAATCAATTGAGACATCATGCGTGCCTAAGATAATCCAACAAACCCTAAAACTAAACTGCCATAAATACCTTAGAGTCAATCAGATAGACTAGAAAATTCAAAACACATTGACAATCAACTAGAACATAGTCTAGATCGAAACACAATGATAGTCGAGTGCAACACAATTTTGAATGACTTCATTATTTTAATGTTTAACCGGTGAAAATAATAAAAAGATCACTTTGTTCTTAATATATTTATTAACGTTTATATATATAAGTAAATAAATAATATACTATGGGTAATACTTTTGTAACATCCCAAATACCGTTAAGGTTATTTCGGTAACTTTTAAAAAAATAATGCGGAAGCTAGGTCAAATTTTTCTTTTAAAATCAATTTTGATTTGTGGTATTTAATGAAACAACACATTTATTAGAGAAAACCCCGAAGTACATTTCTAAAATTTCAGATAAGAAATTCATTAATTTTTTTATTAAACTTAAATAATATTTCAAAGATTTTTCATAAATAATAAATGAAAATCAATTTTAAAATAGTAATTTACTCAATAATTAAACTTAATTTTTCGTCTCATGCCAGAACGTTTAACCAGACTTTTCATATTCATCATCATAATTCTCATCATCTGAAAGATTTAATATAAGACAGGATGAGTATAAAAATATACTCAGTAAGCAAAATGGTACACATACATAGCAAACGTATGCACAACCAATCCATTTAAATCATTTGTGTTAGACATATACTTTATAAATCATTTATTCACTTTATTGTCTTTGCTTTAGCATTACATCTTTCATTAAAATCCTTCCATGCAAACTTTTTGTCACATTCTTTTCTTTCATTGCATTCTTTACTTTACATTATTCACGAGCTTACTTGTATAACGCTTAGCCAATCAGACGCGGTTGGCCGTTATTACGAAAACCGTTTCAACTATTGGATCCTTGGTAGTATCAAGCCAAACGATCATTTATTCACATTGTATCGTTGCACAAGCGATCATTCATTAAGATTAACCATAATACATTTTTGGGTCTACCAGTCCCCCACGTCTCATTTGCCACTCATCCCTTTCATGACATAAACATACACCTAGTCTTTTAGATCTTCATTTATTATTAATTATATTCATAGTATAAACTATAATGTGTAAGTGTGTAAGTATTCACATTCATTAACATTACATTACATATAACATAATAATTTACAATTAAACATAATATCACACACAAAAATATTACACGTGTGAGATTCACTTACAAAGAATCGGGCGAGAGCACCATGATAAATAATCCAACATCATAATTTTTAGAGTGTGAAAAACATTAAAGTATATGTAAAATTCTACTTACCTGATCACCCGCTAAAAAACTAAGAAAGTTAAACTCCTGAAACGGTAATCACTATTTATATTCAGTACAAAATGATAACCCAAAAATGAAAAGTAAGGCTAAAAATTATGAGGCCGTTTAAGTTTCAAAACATGATAGGATTTCACATATTAAATTTCATGAAATTATGATTCCGTTTAAGTGTCAAAACATGAAAACAAAATCATTACAGAAAACTGTTTTTCTCCAAGTAAAACAATAACGTTCAAAAATATTTTCCATTACATAAAACTCATCAAAAAATTCTGAAAATTAACATAGAGACTAAATATACATATAAAACACTACTGTAAAATTTTGGGATTAAGCCGAGTTGATATCAGTATCGAAATAACCCTAAGTTTGGACATTGATAAATTATTTCCCCTGAAAGGGATAGAAAATTTAGAAAATCGTAGAGATCAAGTTTTGACCTAATTTTAATATAGAACATGTTTTATTATGTTTAAAAACTACCATAAAAATTTCAGACTCAATTCTATCGTTTGGTTTATGAAACATAAAATCGTTTTTACCGTGTACAGAAAAATCCAAAAATCTTAGTTTTCATGAAAAATCATATCTTTTTTATCGAAAACATTTCTCTCTGATTGAAAATGGTTCATGAGACTTATATGAATCATAAAAGGACTTTAAAACTCTGTATATACAGATCTAAGAATAAAACATGTGAATCTAAACTTAAACATTTAAGTTGAATAAATAAAACAAGGGTAACAAGGGTTTGTCGAAATGTGTGACTTTTCTCAAAACTAAATGATCAAGGCTTCTCCCTCCAATAACTAAGGGTTTTAAGAGATTAGGGAAGAAAATTTCGTGCTACGGAGAGAGCGAAATAGGGTTACCTTCCAAAATGAGTGATTAAAGAAAATAGGGCAACAATAATCACAACCCTCCTATAAATACCATGCATCAATTAGGTTTGGATAAGATAATAACATAATATCTTTTAAAATTAGCTTTTAAATTGTAAAATAACTTCTAAGACTTATCACTCCTATATTTCCTTGATTAAGATTTTGATTTTGCTAATAAAAGTAACATAAAAAATAAAACGTACAAACTTACCAAATTACCTATTAATCTATTTATAGAAATTGTACAAATGTAATTTAATGTCCAACGTCAATGACGATCATAAAAAATTCACATCTTGAAATATCATTACTAATAATCACAATAATTTAATTAATTCTTTTCAAGCATAAAATCATATTCTCATAACAATTCAATACAATAATAAAGAATTGAACTCATAATTAAATGCAAGGTTAGTCGTGGTGTTACAATTCTCCTTTGCTAAAAATAATTTCATCCTCGAAACTAAAACGTAACGAACAAATATATAGATGCTAGAAACACATTGCATCTTCCACTATGATTTAACTAGAAAGATCTCAATAGTGATGGTCTTGAAGATATTCATGTACAATTAGGCAACAAACATAACAACATCAATAATAAACAAACTTAGGCATTTATGACATTCTAATTCCTGACATGAACTTCGAGAAACTCACTTTTGAAAATAATATTTTTAAAAGTCTACATAATCTCAAAACCTTAAGCTCTGATACCAAACTGTAACACCCCAAAAACCGACTGAGGTTACTTCAATAACTTTTAAAAATATAACGTGGAAGCTAGGTCAAAATTTTTTATTTGAAAAATGATTCATGATTTGTGTTATTTAATGAAACAATAAAAGAAAAACTCAAAACACATTTTTAAAATTTAAGATAAGAAAGTTATACAAAAACTTTATTAAGCTTAAATAATATTTTAACGATCTTTCATAAATAACAAATTAAAATAAACTTTAAAATAGTAATTAACTCAACTAATTAAACTTAATTTCTCGTCTCGTGCCAGAATGCTTAACCATACTCTTCACATTCATCACCATCATTCATCATCCGAAAATTTAATATAAAAGAGGGTTAGTATAAGATATATCAGTAAGTAGAATTTGACGCTTACATAATTGTTTGTCATATTCTGAAAATTTATTATGAGTGATTGTATGTCGTGCTACTCTTGTTTGTTCCTTTGTAAGTAAATTTTACCCATGTGATGATTTAATTGTGATTGAATTCTTAATTGTGTATTAATGATTATGATTCATGATGTGTATATATATCCTTATGGTATGAATGTGAATATAAATAAATAGGTAAATAAAGATTTAAAAGACTTGGTGTGTGTTTATGCCATGAAAGAGGTGAGTGAGAAATGGGACGCGGGGGGCCGGCGGACCTGACAATATTTAATGGTTAATATTAATGAATGGTCGTTTGATTTGTCCAATGACACAATGTGAATGAACGATCATTTGACTTGTCCAATAATACTACCAAGGATCCGGTAGTTGAACATATCTATGTAATGATGGTCTATTACGTCTGATTGGCTAAACATTACACAAATGAGCTCAAGAACAATGTAAAGAAAAGAATGCAATGAGAGTTGTAAAGATGTCTAAAGTAAAGAAAATAATGTGACAAAAAGTTTACTTGGAAGAATTTTAATGAAAGATGTAAAGCTAAAGCAATGAAAATAATGTGAAGATGATTTATAGTATTATATGCCTAACACAATACTTTTGTTAATGATTAAAATAGATTGGATGCGCATGCGTTTGCTAAGTATGTATAAAATTTTACTTACTGAGTATATTTTATACTCATCCTATTTTATATTAATTTTTCAGATGATGAATGATGGTTATGAATGTGAAGAGTTTTGGCATTCTGGCACGAGACGAGAAATTAAATTTAATTAGTTGAGTAAATTACTATTTTAAAGTTGATTTTAATTTATTATTTATGAAAGATCTTTAAAATATTATTTAAGGTTAGTAAATTTTTTATATGAATTTCTTATCTTAAATTTTAGAAACGTGTTTTGAGTTTTTCTTTAATAAATATATTATTTCATCAAATACTACAAATCTTGAGTCGTTTTTCAAATAAAATTTTTTGACCTAGTTTCTGAGTTATATTTTTAAAAATTATTGAAGTAATTAACCTCAATCGGTCTTCAAGGTATTATAATTTTTTACCCGTTGTATCAGTTGGCTTTAACTTTTCATATCAATAGGTAAGTTCAATTTCTTTTAAATATAAAAATAAGTACTAATAAAAAACAACAAGAAAGATTCAAAGATTGTATTTATATCTTATAATGAAAATGTATTAGGTGATGTCTATAATAATATACTATAAGTATATGAGCATATATTATTGGTATATGTACATATATTTTGTACATAAACTAATTAGTCAGTGAACAATACATCTTATTTTCGGGTTGGCTTTTACTTTGTTCACAATTTACATATCTGAAAATAACCCTTAATAATAATAATAATACCCATCAACTATTATTAAGAGTTATTTTCTTATTATTATGAAGGGTTATTTTCTTATTTTCTTTTTATTGAAATTGTAGAGAGATAAAGGATAATATAAAAATATGAAAGTTGTTATTTACTTGAAAAGATTTCAAGGTAGACCATCGGCTTGATCAATCCCAATGAGCTATCTTTTAATTCTGTAATAATAATAAAGGAAATAGTCAATTAAAATTGACTATCCTTTTTTCATTGACCTGAAATTTTGGCCTAAACGTTGTTTAATTAATCAATTAAATACCCATTTTACACCCCTAAAAAATCACCTCTTCTCCCTCCCTCACTAAGAACCCCTCTCTCGTCATAATATTTTAATATATGTTATTAAAATATTATGTAAATAGATGTACATAATTACGTTATATATAATTTTTACGCCGTAAATAACATTAAATTTATTCAAGATTAACATTATCAAGTCATTTTCTAACAAAAATTGTATTTATCATACACAAAATTTTCTCATCAAAATGGATGTTAAGTATCGGTGCAGTTGTCACTTTTAATCATTAAATCACAAGAAATGAAAAAAAGTAATAATTAGTCTTAGACAGTTAGGTTCTTAATGGATAGTTATTGCATATAAAATTTGAACCAAATATAAATTAAAGATGTTTAAAAATACATCTTTCCCACTTTGAAAGATAGTTTGAACATTTCAACCACTTATAATAAAAAAATAAAATCCAAAAACAGTAATAGATTCATGTTAGTTATTTAAAAAGATAAATAAAATCTCAAAAGATGGTTAATTTTTAATATAGAGATTCAAGTCAATGAATAGAAAATGGGAAAAAAACAAAATAGAAAAAAGTGTAAGAAAAAAAGACTCAAAAAGAAAATAATGAAAAAACGTTTTTGTTTGTGATTCGCAAAATTTTGTTTTGTTTTGAAATATTTTGGTTCAGTATTTTTCGGTACCAAATTTAATTCCTCCCTATTTTGGTTCATTAATTAAATTACTTATGACATTAGAATTTTAAACTCCTTATTTTTAAGTAATTAAGGCAATGTAAAAGGGGCTTTTACGGTATATAAATTTATAAAATCTAGATATTTTTAAAAAGTTGACAAGAATGTAATGTTTTAAAAATCTTGACAAAAATGTAATTAGGCACTAATACATTGTCTAACTACTCAAAATCCCAATTGATCAAAGAAAAAACACATTTTCAAAAGAAAAAAAATTCTATACCATCGGTATGGAGACATATAACTCTTAGATTACCTCAATTTTAAATTGGGAGTATGATATACAATCTTTCTGTTATCATACTCGATCTTTATACAGCTCCATCCAGCGTGTTTTGCCACATCCATTCCTGTATATTGACATACTAATTCTGCCTTTACACATATTAAGCATTGATCTATTTTCTAATTATTTCTTTTGTCTTAAGAAATACTCATAAAAACATCAAGGGTGCAATCAAGCTCCGTTCGACAAAAGGTAAATCCTCCGGGAATGGGTTACAAAGAATAATAGGTTCCTTACTAAAATAGTCATCTCTAGCACAAGCATGGACAAACACATTCCTGTTCTCTAGGACAATAACGAAATTTTATCGAATCAAACTTGGAAGCTAACGAACATATATCAAATACTATGATCACGTTTACTTATTGGATTTGAATTATAAATCTTACAGATATGGATTTGTAATCTAAATCTAGTGTTTACTAAATATTCAAAAATTTACATGGGAGCCACCAAATTCAAAAATCCAAAAATTTAGTAAAGCTGAGCTAAATCTTTTCTTTCTTAGAGTAATGCCCCCTTGTATATTATTTAGTTTGGTTGAAACATATTTACCATTTTTAGCAATTTTAATTAATACGTGAATCATTAACGTTTGTGTCCATCATTTTTGTATGAAGCCAGCCAGTTCTTCGGTAGTGCAATGGTCTAATTTTACTTTTGACTACATATTAAAATAAAATATTTATTAGAAATTGTAATGAATAGGCAAGTGTTTTTTAAAGTGTTATTATAAATTAATAATGGAGTTTAAACCGTTGCAATATCTTCCCAAATTATAAATTCTGAAGACAAAATAATTTCCAATATAAAAATATGTTTTTGATTAAAAAATGTCAAATAATAAATCAGCTCAAGCTTATTTTATTTGTATTAGTCCCATTAAATTTAGATAAGTTCCTTAACCATGCAGCCAAATATTTAGATCTGTTCCAATCGAAGAGAGAGTCTTTCAACCAAGTCAACATTTTGCAAAAGCAGCCACTAAAATTCACTTAGAAAAGTCAATAGTCAAAGCCTTATAACAAAAGATGGATTAAAAATGGAGGAAAACTCGGTTCCAATTGCAGCCGCCTCAATAAATCCATCTTCTCCATCATTAGACAAGCTCAATCTCTTCATCCTGTCCGATAATTGAAGTTTTAAACAAATGGGTTTCTTCAATCTTCTCATCCTCCTCACCTTACTCTGCTTCTGTTCTTCGATTTTCGCTCAGCAACCCTACATTGGAGCATTCACGACAGATTGTGCCAATCCTCATAATTCATCTTCTGGTCTCGGCTACTTCTGTAATGGATACAACCGGAGTTGCCAATCTTACCTCACTTTCAGAGCTCAGCCTCCATATGACAACGTTCCCGCCATCTCTACTCTCTTGGGATCCGACCCGTCTCAGCTTTCTCAGATTAACTCGGTTTCTGAATCGGCAACGTTCGAGCGGAACAAATTGGTGATTGTTCCAATCAATTGCTCATGTTCAGGTCAGTATTACCAATCAAACGTATCTTATCTTATTCAGCAAGACGAAAATTACCTTTGGGTTGCAAATAACACTTTCCAATCTCTGTCTACTTGTCAAGCTATTCGAAATCAAACGGGTAATCCCCCCGCTACTCAGCTTTTTGCTGGTACAAGAATAGTTGTTCCTCTTCGATGTGCTTGTCCCACATCGGAGCAAGTCGATTTGGGTATTAATTACTTATTGAGTTACTTAGTTCATAGGGATGATTTTGTTTCAACAATTGCCCAAAGATTTGGTGTAGATTCTGCGAGAATTTCTGATGCCAATACTCTTGCCTCATCTTTTATTAATTTCTTCACAACCCTTTTAATTCCTCTTCAAAACCCACCTTCAAGTTCTCAAACATTTGACCCGCCCCCACCGCCGCCTTCTCCACCTCCACCTCCACCGTCTCCTCCACCCACTTCCTCCAATAATAGAACATGGGTTTATGTCCTTGTTGGTATTCTTGGAGGATTAGCTCTTGTGATGATTGGTGGTTTTATTTTCTACAAACGATTTCAAAAAAGAAAGAAAAAGATTGAGTCAAATGTTGTTTCTGAAAACTTTGAGTCAATAGAGAAACCATTGCACAAAAAATTAGAAGGAGATTCTGAGGATGCATTAGAAAGTTTATCTAGCATTGCCCAATCTCTCAAAGTGTACAAGTTTAAAGAGCTCCAATCAGCGACCGATGATTTCAGTCCAAGTTATTGGATTAAAGGGTCTGTTTATCGCGGAACGATTAATGGGGATTTAGCAGCGATTAAGAAAATGAACGGAGATGTATCGAAAGAGATTAACTTATTAAACAAGATCAACCATTCCAATCTTATTCGCCTTTCCGGAGTCTGTTTCAATGAGGGGAACTGGTATCTTGTTTATGAGTATGCTGCCAATGGCCCTTTAAGTGATTGGATATACCTTAGCAATGGTGAGGGGAAGTTTCTGAATTGGATACAGAGAGTACAGGTTGCACTAGACGTGGCAATGGGGCTTAATTATCTACATAGTTTCGCCAATCCGCCCCACGTCCATAAGGATATAAAGGGTAGTAACATACTTTTAGATGGTGATTTAAGGGCAAAGATAGCAAATTTTGGTCTGGCAAGGTCAGCAGAATGGGAAGAAGGTGAGTTTTCCTTAACGAGACATATCGTTGGAACGAGAGGTTATATGGCTCCTGAGTATATAGAAAACGGTTTAGTCTCTACTAAGCTTGATGTGTATTCATTTGGGGTTCTTCTGTTGGAGATACTTACCGGAAAAGAAGTCTCGGAGTTATATGGAGAGGAGAATTCGAATTTGCTGGATGTTCTTAACGGAGCTCCAAGCGCAGGGGAAAGTTTAAGGAAACTTGTAGATACTTCTATGAAAGGGAATTATCCTTCAGAACTTGCTGTTTTTGTGATGAGTTTGATTAGTTCTTGTTTGAAGAAAGATCCGGTCGGTCGGCCGGCAATGGATGAGGTTGTGCAGTCTCTGTCGCGAACATTGAGCAGTTCGTTGTCGTGGGAATCGTCGAACAGCGTTTCGGGGTACCAAAATTTTGGGAGAAACACTCAATAGGGCATGATAATATGAGAGTGTTGGTGAAATGAGCAATGTAAGTATTAGAAGTATTTGTGTATGTAAGATTTGTGTGATTGATCATATGATGTTCATTTTCTTTAAGCATTGTTAATTGGATTGAAATAAATGGGAAGTTTGTTCTATAATTTCAATTATAGTTCTTTGAATATGTTGGTAAGTCTTGCAAGTCTATGTTAAGTGAAAATTAGGTAGGAAATGAAAAGAAAATCGTGAAGAATTGCATTTTCATTATTTGAATGTGTGTTGATAAATACAAAGCGTATTTTGTTATTTATTTACCATTCATTTTCCCTCCACTTTATTAATTTTCCTCACGTTTTTATCCCTTTTTTTATTCTCATCTAACGTAAATAAACCCTTTTTTCTCCACATAGACATAGTAAATAGTTAGCATTTAAGAATAATAATATCAAATAAAGAAAAGTTACAAAAATAAATTGGACTAATACATTGAAAAGTTTATCAACGAGAAAATTTATTTTCTATCGAATAATTGATAGAAATTTAATGGGTGACGTGCATAAATAAAATGTATTTAACTTGTCTTTAACGAAAAAGTAAAAGAATTTTTCTAAAAGAGAGTGTAAAAGGTAGAAAAATTTACGTTGATTGACAGAAGGAAATGTGAAAAACAAATTAGGAAATAATGCTTCAAGAGTACTCAAGGGAAAAAAAAATAAGGAAAGAGGGAATAATAGGTAGAGATGGAGAGGAAAATATATAGGAGGGAAAATACATAAAGAAAATTTATTTTTAATCCAATTAAATGGAAGACAAAATTGTCTTTGTAAATCTTAATGCCTTGTTAATGGCAAAATGAGCATTGTATTAGTACCACCCAGATGAATTTATGGAATATTGGGAGGAAAATAGTTATTGAAACGACTTTACTAAAATAATGACTTCCTTCTAAATCTTCTCATTTTTCCTTTATATTTTCTAAAATCCAAACATAAACAAACAATATGTTTAGGTCTTCTTGTATGATATATGAAATAAAGGAAAATGAAAGAAAAACATAGAGAAATTAGGAAAGAAAAAAAATGAGATAATTAGCATAAAAAACTGTTCATATCATTATTTTACATTTTCTTTTCCTTTTTCTTACTATTTTTCAAAATCCAAACATAATCAAGAAACTGATAGATTTCAAGCCTTAATGAGGCTATTGCAACCAAGAACCTATAAATGAATTTCCAGCTGATCAGGCCAGTGAAGCATCACTCAGCTATATGATCAATTCAATGCATCATATTCCTAAACATAATGAACTAACAACTAAAAACAAAGTGAAAAGTAGTTGAGAATGACTGAAACTTTAGATGAACAAGAAATAAACAAGATTGAATAATGGTACCTTGCTTCTAAATTGCAGAAAGATTATGAAGAGATACACATCTTTCTTTGACAATTTTCTCTCTTTTCTCATCAGTGATCAAAACCTCCATATCTTCCTTCTTTCTTTCTTTCTTTCTTTCTTTCTTTCTTTCTTTCTTTCTTTCTTTCTTTTTCCAAAGCAACCACTAATTAAATTTATCAAGACTGTTAATTTAATGGAGAAATGGGCAACCTTGCCCTTAAAACTTGGAGTCAAAACACACACACATATATATCATTTAGTGATTGTCAGATCTTTTGTTTTAATTAGGATCTTAATTATATTTTTGTCCTTTTCTCTGTTTGAATTATTCCCTCCTTGTCTTCCTATCCTTCATGAAGATGCTTATATTATGCTTCAATCTAATTATCTAATATCACAACAAAATCTAGTGATAATCATAAATCTCTTCCACAAAGAAAATTTGAAGTTTACATTCTCTTATAATTTGACAAAAAAAAGATATAAGAATTAGTCAAAAATTCAAATTATTTTATTAAAAAATTAAAAGCTCAGTTTTTTCTTTTATACTTTTTATAAGGAAAACTACCAGAATCAACTAATTTAATACAATAACACAAAATGGTAGGATGAACGAGGTAATGAGATATTGTAGAATCTATCATACATTTGATTTGTGGATATCTTTGTATTTACAAGTAATCTACAGTCACATATTGCTGAACTAAGTTCAAAGTCATTTGGACTATTTAAAAACAAAAGATAGGATTTAGATGAGGAGTAAAGTAAATAACCGGACAATTAAAAAATTGATAAAAATAACCGGAAAGAGGTTTGGTTGATGTGAATAATTAGTAACTCAATCGAACTGCCAGTGATATCATGGTTGTTAAACTCCTTTTCTGAATTGTAGGATCTTATGTCTACGATATTGTCTAACCCTCACGATCCGATTCATAGGTATAATCTTAAATTAGAAGAATCTTACGATCCTATTATATTTTTTGTCTTGAATTGATAGGATCATACGATCCTACTACGATCTTACAATCCCACTAACCATAATTTTGTAAGGTATTCATAAAAAATAATATAAAATTCATTTAATCTGTTCAATTTTTAAGTTATTATTTATTTATTTAAATTACAGTTTATAAACTAGTGAAATTTACCGTTGATTAATTAATTATATTCAAGAATTTTAATATGTATTTTGATAAATGATATTTTTTTTTATAATATTACTAGTATTTAGTAGAATTTTACGATCTACGATTCGATTCATAATATCTCTTCATAATCTTAAGTAGGATTAAGATTCTGACCTAATCTTAGGTGGTATGCTGTATGAATTCTGATGATTCTGCCATTTTTTGCTAAAAGATTTCTTAACAACCAATTACTTCTCCCACTCTTAAACTATCCTTTTCTGTTTAAAATAGCAACTTAAGTGGCTATTGCCAAGTTGCTCATTGCAGGCCTCGTCTATTTTTTTATACGAAAAATGATAAATAAAAGAGTCAATTTTTTAACTTAAATTGTAAAAATGACCTAATTTTTTTTATAAAAATAGCCGAAAATAGTCTGAGTAAATAAATTATTTACATTTTCCGGCCATTTTTGAAAAAAAAAAGATTTTCGATCATTTTTACAACTTTGAGTTGAAAAATTGATCATTTTTACAGTTCTCTCCTTTAATTTTTTTCCCAAATCTTTAATAATTGTTTGAATTGATGTTCCATGAAGAATTTGGTTTCCAAACCTTAGTCTAATTTTTCAAAACTTGAAATCTTGATCTATTTTTCTTGTGAAAAAATATTATTAACTACACGCGTAAGCAAATGTTATTACAAATCTCTATTTAAAATGTCTATATAACAACTTGCATACTTATTCAAATATTACTCACATACTTCAAGTAGTTTCTTGGAGTGTTCAATTAGTTCTAGCTCCTGGTCAATCATTTTGAAGTTACATTTAACATCTGGACAGTAATAATTTTAAGGTAATCAAATAATTTTATAGGTTGATATTTTATGATTTATTAAAATGATTTCACAAATTAATGTATGAATGTTTATCATGTCACTTCATCATTACGACTTCTAAATGAGGTTTAGGGGCATAAATATTTTTTGACATAATTTGTCTTTACTATTATATGGAATTTCAAATTGATAAATTTTTTGGTATTCTCTCTACTAAAATCACATTTATCATGTTAATTATTTATAATATATTAGTTATGAAAAATTAAGAGATAAATTAGTTTAAATAGATCGAATTTTGTTAAAGAATGGTATAAATAAATATTTTGATATCGAAATTAATATTTCAAATCTTTGTTTACCTTTTTTAAGTCTATAGTATAAATAAATGAGATTAAGAGGGTAAAACACTTTTTGACACATGCTCTCACTATTATATAAAATTTTGAAATTGATACGTCCCCTGATATTTTCTCTACCAAAATCATATTTACCATTCTAATTACTAAAAATATATGAGTTCTAAAAAATTCAGAGATAAATTATTTTAAATAGATCAAATTACATTAAAGAATTGTATAGTGAATATTTTTTTTTGTCAAAGGAATATTATCATTAAGAAACCACAAATAGTTCGAACAGCTACAAGAGGCATACCTCAGGACAAGAAGACACAAACTATAAATGGAAAAAGTAGCATAAGGGATCAATAGGACATCCCAGTTAGGCTGGCACCCCCTATGACCCTCAGAAGATGTTAAAGGACATCTCAGCTAGGCTGACACTTCCGGAGCACCCAAAGACTAGCATCGTTAAAACCTTTCCTGAAAAACATTCCCAGTGGGGAAAACCCAGAAATGAAAAAAGAGTACAAGCCTAAAACAACAACAGAGACAAAAAACAAAAAAACAAAAATAAAAAATATATCCAGAAACGGAGTAAAAAGAACAGCCTCCTTCTCCGAATCTAAACCTTTCTTAGCCTAGTTTTCTGCCCTTGCGATCTCTAGAGCAGTGAATGAACGCTGCCCAAAATTTCATAATTGACAGCATAATAATATCAGAAAGGATTGCACCAGTATCCCCCCTTATTCGACAAATTGTTTAAATCCTCAACCAGGAGCATGGAATCTAAAAAGACCTGATGGGAGTCCAAAGGAATATGCTGGATCGATTGCATTGTCCATCATAGAGCAAGCACTTCCGCCACCAAGCATTTGACACATTATTCCACGAACGAAAACCAAAACCCATAATTTTACCTCAAGGATCCTAAAGCATCCAGCCTAGCCCAGCCCTGTTATTTGTCTCCCTCCACGCCCTGTTAGTAGAAAGAGCCCAGGAATGGTTGTTTTTCATATTACGACCCACACTACCTGAATCATCCATCATCCTATCCCGATTATGCTCCATCTGACTAACATGCTTTTGAATATCCATACTCTCCAAATGACGATCCGTGATATTTAAGGCCTTAGAAGGACTACTAATTGAGCCATTAAAATAGCAACTATTACGAACCTTCCAAATTCTCCAGAGCCCAAAAACCAACCAATTTATCTTAAATTGGTAGTGTTCCGGATCACCATCTTTCTGATAAAGATACTTAACCACATTACTCCAAACCTCTAAAAAATTTACCAAAAATGGAAGATTACCGAAGAGACAAAGGTCTTCCAAACCAGAACTTATCAGAAAAGGGACATTGAAAGAACAAATGAATATGGGCCTTATCCTCCTTACCGCACAAAGAACAACTCGGGTTAATGGTCATACCCCTTTTGAACAAAATGGATTTGCAAGCAACATAGTTGTTCAAGCATCTCCACACGAAATCCTTCATTTTAGGAGGTAGTTTAAGCTTCCAAAGATCTTTCCAAATAGGAATATTCATATTTTCATTAATCCCTCTACCGATGAGCTTGTTACACAAAAAACCATTTCTCATCAAATAAATAGCTACATTATAGCCCGACTTCATAGTGTACTTTCCATTCTTATCAAAATGCCAGCCAAAACAATCCTCCACCCTAAAATTACTGATATGGATCTGAGTAATAGCCTCAACATCCACATATAAGAATGTATCACTCAGCTTAGGGATATCCAGCCTGAACCATCCGACGTAAAAGCTCATTAACATATCTCACATCATGAGAGTGATGGGAAATAATTCTGAAAGTGACACGTCTGGGAACCCAAAGATCCTCCCAAATCTGAATGCTACTATCATTACCCACAAACCACCTCATACCATGCTTAAGAAATTCCCTAACTTCTAAAATACTTCTCTAACCCCAAGACAATTGAGCTCCTAAAGATGCATGCATGAAATCAGAAGACCGAAAATATATACTTTTCAAAACTTTATGAAGGAGAGAGTTTGGATTGTTGATGATCCTCCACCCTTGCTTAGCTAAGAGAGCCAAATTAAAGCAGGATAAATCCTTAAACCCTATACCCCCTTCGACCTTTTTCTTAAACAAATTGTCCCAAGAGCCCCAATGAATATCACCCTTAAAAGGAAAAGAATTCGACTAGTAATTAGCCAAAATTGAGCAGATTTTCTTATAAATTGAAATGAGTATTTCAAACAAGACATCGCACATTTAGGGATAATGAGGGCCACAGATTGAAATCTCGCTGGGTTTGGCAACTTCTTCGACCAACCTGAAATCTTGCTGTTAATGGAATCAACGATGCAGTATAAGATCACCTTTTTAGATAAGCCAAAATCTGATTCCATACCCAGGTACTTCTAAAGAGATTTAGTAAGAGCAAACCCAAAGCAATTTACCAAAACTTCATCTGATTATCATCCTTTATATTAGAGCAAAAAACAACAAGGCTTTCTGATGGTTAATGACTTGCCAGATCTCGCCCTATATAGACCAATGATGTCAACAACACCAGACATATCCTTTCTATTAGCCTTATAAAGAACAACGAATTGTCAGTAAATAGTAAATACGAGACCGCCAACCCACTCTGATTAAGTCTAAAACCTGAGATGATCTTGGCCTCACAAGCCGGATTAAGCATTCTAGAAAGCCTTAGCATAGATAAGAAAGAGAAATAATAAGATCACCATTCCTCAGTCCTCTAGTGGGTCTGAAACTCTTACTAAGATGACCTTTTATAGAAACATAAAAGGACACCGTGGAGATGCACTTCAAAATCCAACTACACCATTTCTCAGAAAAGCCCATACGGTTCAAAACCTCAATCACAAATGACTACTCCACATTGTCGTAAGCCTTAGACATATCAATTTTAATGGCCGCAAATCCCGTTTTTCCTTTTTTATTGATACGCATAGCATGCAAGATCTCATGTGTAATCAAAATATTATCAATGATAAGTCTGCACGAGACAAAAGCACTTCGATTATCACTCATAATGTTATCAATAACAACTCCGAGGTGATTGGTAAGAACTTTAGAAATGATCTTATACGACACATTACTTAAATTGATTGGTCTATAATCGGACATATTTCTCGGGCCAGGACACTTAGGAATCTAAACAATGTTAGTAGAATTAATCTAATAAGGCAACACATTATGACAGAAAAAATCATTCACTAATTTTAATAAATCATTACGTACTAACTCTCAATACAGAGTGTAGAAAGCGTAAAACCATCCGGACCTGACCCCTGTGTCGGATGCATACTACAAAGATCATAAAGAACTTCGTCCTCCGAAACATCACTATCAAGATCCAGTATATCCTCTTATGTCAGCATCTTGGGAATCCCTTGCAAGGCAACAGACAAAATCTGGGCACTGGGATTAGAAGTCGCCAATAAATTATGAAAATAATCTGTCACCACTCTATTTTAACCCTCTTGATCTGTCACCCATCTCCTGTAATCGTCAAACATCCCTTTAGTAGTCTTGATTCTCCTTTTAGCCTTGACTTTGGAATGAAAATACGCATAATTCCGATCACCTAATGTGAGCCAATCGATTCTAGCATGATCTTTCCAATAAGCATTCTCCTCGGCTAGGGCTTTCTGAAGTCTAGACTCCAGATTTCTAACTCCCGTAATATTTAGGTTACCGTTCCATAAAGTTCAAAAATTTGATTGTTCAAATCTTTAATCCTCTTAGAATTTGCCCAAGACGTCTTTTTCCTCCAATTGATAATAGCCTCACAGGTATACGCAAGAGAAGAAAGGAAGGACCTATCCTTATCTGAAGCCCCTCAGCCCACGCTTTGTGAATGGCATCATTGCAAGTCGTATGATTAGCCCATATTCTATTAAATTTGAAATGATGAACAGTCCGAGTGGTATGAGCCAACGACTCACAATGAAGAAGTATCAGGAGATGATCCGAACCATCAGAGATCACATGATGAATAGTAGCCTAAGGGAAACAATCCAACCAATCAGAGCTAACTAAACAATGATCATGTCTCTCTTTAATGACATCCTCCGGCTCCTTGCGATTCGTCCAAGTGAAAATGGGACCCATAAACCCAATATCAACGAGATTAAATCATGAGCAAAACTTGACAAAAGGCTTAGAGTCTCCAACTTATGAATAGAACGTCCCATCTTTTCACTAGAATTCGTAATATCATTAAAGTCTCCTATAACCACAAATTTGTCCCCACAGTTTTTAATCCGCGACACAAGGATCTCGAGCTGGCTTTTCCTAGTAGCATCAACAGAATGGAGGTACACCACAAACATCCTCCAAAAAACATTCTTAACTAGATCGAAAACATGAGTCTCATGAAAGAGTCCCCATATTTGATAAGAGCAGAAACCGAATCATCCATCTAAAACATAGCCAACCCACTACTCGTCCTTTCGAATCCACCATAACTCACCCAGATGAACCAATGCGAAACTTCAATCTATCCACCATGCTACTTTTATTTTTCGTTTCAATCAAGAATACTAGATCTGGGGAATGGATTTTACATAATCATGGCAATGAGAAAATTATCAGGGGTTCCCCACACCCTGACAATTTCACACTATGACTTTCATTGACCCGGTGGGGCCACTTCAGGCTGGCCTTCTCCACCCTATCATATCACAAGTAAAATTATCCTCTCTGGGGTTTTTATTTGGATAACTCTCATGAATTACCCTAAACCCCTCAATCGTTCCTTCTAATTTCCTTTTGCCGCCCCAAAGCAAATAGGGTTAGCTGCCTCTAAAAGAATTAGGCCCAAGACCATCATATGGGGGTTTTCCTTTGGCTAAACCAACAACCCTTTTTTTCTTCTTTGTCAATGTCTCAAAATGGCCAAAAGAAAATCCATCTAGTTGAGCCCGCCTAATGGCTGAGGCCAAACCAAATGGGTTATCACCATTCAGCAAGTTCATAACCTGTTCTGAGTTGGCCCGCACTTGATTACTCCCTTTATCTTCCCCAAACCCACTTTCCACAGATGGTAATTTTTCAACATTAATGTCCCATCCCATCAAGTGCTCCGCTCGAATAGGTAACATAGGCCCCTCATAAAAAGTATCCTTCTCCATTAACTCACACAAAATCTTTTCTTTAACCTGCACATTTCCATCCCTAGCCTCACTCTCCTCATTAGGAAAGTTGCCTTTCGAAGAAGAAAAAATACTCAAACTACCGTTACCCATCATAAATGTCCCATTATTTTCAGGATTCTCCAAAACCTGAGGGATTTCCGACGAGCTCGACGTCAGACTCACCACCTGCACTGAGGGAGACGCCTCTTTCCGCCAGTTCTTGTCAAGCTCCCTACACTCACCACTTTTAAAACCCGACTGGTTTCCTATTCCACTAATACGACCCCCTTCACCAAAGGGCTTCCTAAACAGGACAGGGAAAGCAATTAAATCCTCTCCATATCTACCCTCCGAGTAATCTTTCCTACCTTTAACCAAGGTATTTCGCATACATGAATTATCAAGGTGCAGAATCCTCCTACATGAGGAACAAAACTTAAGAATTTGTTCATATTTAAAATTAACCCAATACCTACTGCATTCAAAATTTATAAAAGTTCCTCTAAGAAGGGGATTGGAAATATCAATTTCCACTTAATCCGAACAAAGCAATTACGTTCAATACCATTTCTATGTTTACCATCATCGAAATCTAAAACCAGTCCCACCTTCTTACAGATGAGCTCCCCAACTTTATTATTTCTACATTACAGCGGCATCCCATGGATTTGAATCTAAATCCCTACCAAACAAAAATCCTTAACATCCAAAGACATATAAGAGGTCCATCGACGAACAAAAAACATGTGTTGGTCAAAAAGCCACGGACCATTATTAATAACATAATTCATTTTACTTTCAGAAATTGAAAAAAACCTGGAAAAGATCTTTGTCTATGACAACGAACCTCATCTCCTTCGGCACATTCCAAGCTCTTGATAGGACTCTCTTAAGTCCAACCATATTATATTTTTATTGATAAATAATCTTCCCAACACGCTTAGGGAAGACTCCTCAATATAGATAACAGAAGTCTTTCTCGGGATGAGAATCTCAGAGGACTCCTCCTCCGTTAGTTGACAGCTCTCCAATTTCCAGACAATATCCGACTTCATGACTAAGAGAGAATGAGCACCAAAGAAACTAATAAAGAAGAAACGAAGCCACCGGCTAATGCTGTCGAACCCTTCTCTGTCTAGAGAGAAAATTATAATGTAAATGTTTTTTGTATAGTGAATAATTTAATATTGAAATTAATAGTTTAAATATTTTTTATTTTTTTGAGGTAATAAAATTCATCAACAAAATAGCAATAAAAAACTAATTAATAAGAGTCAATATAAGCACAAAACCAAAATATAAGAAGAAATCACATCAAACCAAATACGGTAAGGAACCGAAGTAGAGACAAACTTCACAATACAATTAACAACCAAATTACAGTATGTAGGAACATGTCAAACTGAGATATTAATTAAAAAAATTATTTAACTCTTTATAGCAATACAAAATCTTGAACAAAAAACATCATCAACATTTAATAGATTGAATTATTAGTATTTGACATAACAAGTCAGAAAAGTATCGAATATTTTTATATATAATACTATTCATATTTTTATATATATTATTTATTAATTTATTCAACACATGTAACATTCGTACAATTAACATTACTGAAAATTATATTGAGTAATTGATGAATGTAAAATTATGTTCGGAATAAATAACAACTTGTCCGTTTACTGCCAATTGAATTTTTGTAATTTATGAACTGAACAAGACAAAGTAACTATTCTGCAGCGGGTTTTGGTAGAGTTTTAAAGATGTGGGTCCTCAACCAAAAAAAACAAATAATAAAAAAAGCCAACTTTTAATTTCAAAATTCAGAGAACATAGAAACTCCGACAAACCAAATACGGATACTTCGCAAGGATTGACTCAAGAAGACAAGTTGCATGAACAACCATTTAAATTAAACCTTATTAATTAAGGTGATTTTTATTTATAAGTTGATTAGATAAAATATTTGATGATTAATAATTTAAAATTTGATTATTTAAAAATTAATGTATTATTTGATCAGTTTAGAATTATTTAATTTTTTTATTTATTGATTTAAAAAATAATGAAATTATATATTATTTACCATGAAAAGCTACGTACCTAAGATTTTGTATTTCAATAAAACAAGTTGCATTCTTAGTAATATTTATCTCTCCCAAGATAGAAATACATAAAAATTTGCAGATAAAACGACGCAAAATCACGAATACATGATTGTAGACGTGTAGACATATTGCTACTCTCCATAGTCCACATCCATCTATATAATAAATGTGTAATTTATTTTTCATTGATAATATGCTATTTGCCCTTAGATCAAGGGGAATTAGAAGTAGGTTGGTTTGATGCTAAGTCTGTTCTTTGTAGTTTTCAGCACTAATTTAAAACTCAAACGCGATGTTTTTCTATATCGGATTTATATTTTAGAGCCCTATCTTCGTAAAGCAGAGGAAATTCAAGAGATTGAGGTCTTACAAATGCTCTTATAAATAAATGCATATGCTTATTTTATTCTTTTTCACATTTAAAATAACTTCTTTTTATAATTTTTCAGCAAACAGTCTTTATATTTTAACCACCTGAAGATTAGGGACCTTTGAATCATCGACCATAACAGTCACCCGTTGGTAATTGCTAGGTCGGTTATGGAAATCCGGTAAATTTCTGGTAAGTTTGCCATTATCACGCTTCACATTCACATCAGATCTTCGAAAATCATTTTTCCATTGTGTCGATTCCCATCGTTCTTATACGAGAAACTACCAGAGTTACTCCGTTCACCCATACTTTAGAAGAGCTCGGATATTATCGTCATATTCGCTCGCACCCTTACCTCTCATATTGCATGCTGCGCTACCAGTCCCTATGCATTACACACATCACCCAGATGGATGGTCCTTCCACAAGCACCACAAAATCTACGTGGTTCTTTTTGTTTGTTTAGCAACCCCTGTCCGTTGACTTATCTTTGGGCTGGCTTGAGGTACGTCACTTATATTTGTCATCCTTTTCAATTTAATATATTTATACAAAAAAAATCATGCATTGACCAAAATGTTGGATATGGATATGTCCTCTCTAGGACTCCTTATATAGGTCCTTTTTAGGTATTTATTTTGCTAGCTTATATAATTTCTTGAACTCTTCCATGCATCAAAGAGTGAAAAGCAACTGAAAATTATATAAATGCTAAGTATATATCTATGTTTTATATATGAAACTATGCGAACAATGAGGTTCATGTTGTTCAATTTGTCTCTTTGGCACTAAATCAAACTAAACTTTAAATGCTGAATCATATCACACTGAAACATAAACTCATTTTCCTCAATTAATTTCTTAATCGCTATCTTTGGAAAACTTTCTTCTATAAAAACGTGTGCATAATTTTTTTCAAAATCCACCTGATTACTGCAGCACGACAACTAAATGAAAGAACCCAAATAATTAACTAGTGAGGCAAGTTCTATTCTGGTAGTTTATAGTGTTTCTCAAAGTAAATGCAACATATATTTTAGAAGCAAAAAAAAAAGAGATTAATTAACATCAACATATTCAGGTAGTGGGTTCTTGTTGCCTTGAAAATAATCCATCGTAGTTTTTGAAGAGAAACATGATACAATGAAGGAGAAGAAGAAGTGCTGAGAAATAGAGAGAAGAAGAGAGAGTATGAACAATACATCAAATCCTTCATTAACCTTCAAAGAGTACTGAGAAGAAGATAACAACAAAGGAGAAAAACCACTAACAGCTAGTTTAGGGAAAAGACTAAAATAACCCTACACTAACAAAACTGACTTTAACAAACTTAATCAATTTATCTTACATCCCCCTCAAACTTATCATAGGCTTGAGGATAAGCTTGTCCCTCAAGAAACAAAAATGAGGCGTGTTCAAAGGTTTAGTAAATAAATCAGTAAGTTGGAGTGGAGAAGGAACAAGTTTAACCACTAAATCTTTCTTCACAACTCTTTCACGTACAAAGTGAAACTCGATCTCTACATGCTTTGTCCGGACATGTAGAACAGAATTAGAAGCAATGAATATTGTTGAGGTGTTGTCACAATATAAGGTGGGAGCCTGAGTTTGGAAGACATGAAGATCACGAAGAATCCGTCTTCCCAAACTTAGCTCAGTAGCAGTGTTGGCAAGCGCTTTATATTCAGCCTTATTAGAAACAGCATTAGCTCCTAGGAAAATCACAAAACCAAATGTGGATCTCTTATCAAAAGGATCTCCAGCTTAATCGACGTCATTAAATGCCTGCAAACTAAGATTTTCAAGTTTAAATAACATACCATAGTCAATAGTGCTTAGAACATAATTAAGTATCCTTTTAACAACAGAAAAGTGAGCAGTGGTGGGTGAATGCATAAATTGAGAAACTTTGTTCACAACAACGCTTAGATCAAGTCGAGTAACTGCCTACTAGACTTCTATATAGAGTGAGACTAGAGAGATGAAACCTAATGAGACTGTACAAAGGTGACATAGTTGAGCAGGGTGAAGAACATGGTTTGGCTTGGAGCATTCCAGTCTTAGCCAGCAAGTCAGTAGCATATTTCCTTTGGTTAACAAAAATTCTAACATTACTGTAGCAATTTCAAGACCAAGGAAATATTTAAGTTCACCCAAATCAGCCATATCAAACTCATGTTGCAGATTATGCGGCATAATGTCAATTTGGGCAGATAAGATGTGAATTTCTCAAACCAAGCTTTAGGAGCTTGCTTCAACCCATACAAAGACTTATGTAGCTTGCAAACAAAGTTAAGATGTGTTTTGTCAATGAAACCAGGTGATTGAGACATGTAAACCTCTTCATTAAGATTTTCATGTAAAAAAGTATTTTTAATATCTAATTATCTTAACTTCCTGCCAAAATTAGCAGCGAAAGAAAACAAAATAAGAATAGTAGGTTTCTTGACAACTGTACTAAATGTCTCACTATAGTCCAGTTGTTGGTCGTTGCGGCGTGTGTGCGACGGAAGCGTGTGGTGCGAGGTCATTTTAGAAATTAAACTTTCAATAAAAATCAAATCTTTTAATAAAATAAAAATTGTGTAACGCCACGATAACAATTTTTTTTATTGAAAACTCTTTTTAATCAGTTAGGATAAATTATATATATCTATACATTAAATTTACAACATACAATATTAGGAATAATATACTTCTTGTAGTATATATCAAGCATCCTTGCAAAACTGATCGACCCTCTGTCCCACGAAATCGTTCCAACAATCAATAGATTCTAAGATCCACACCAAGATCTTTTAAGTCAATTTTCAACGCACTAGGACAATATTATAAGACATTTTTCTATCTCTAGATATTCTCAACATATGAGATCTACAGATTTACTGAGAAAGCTTTTATTAGATGATTCTCTAAAAGAACATGATGATTATTCATTTAGATATTTGATTAAATATTAATCGTAGAGAAAAATCACTTTGAGCAATTGTGTTCACAACACAATTCTCTTATTGATCAACTGATATTCTGATCAACTCATTCATCAACTAAGGCCATTCGAATGAAATATGTATCTTATCTAGATAATGGTGTATCGAATATTTAGGGATAATTAAAAATTAATATTTAATTTCATATTGTCCAATACAGAGGGACCCACTGTATAAGGGTGCACAACTGAGCGCCACACATCACTGCAGTTCCACACGTCACTGCAGTTCCACACGTCACATTGCAGTGCCGTGTGGAACTACAGTGCTACACGCCTACTGCTGTAGTGCCACGTAGCACTACAACAATCCATGGTGATCTATGATTCATAATCATTGATCGATACGTGACAATTACTACAAATTAAATATATTTTAATCAGAAAAATATGTAGATATTAGTTAATTCAAAATTAGCATATCTGATTATCTTTATCAACTAAATTATCTGTTATTTCACAAATAACTGATTTAGTTTATCCAAATTATTATCTAATAATAATTTAATTATCTAATATCATAAATTAGATATTTTGTCTCACTTATCGATAATTAAAAATAATCGATAGTTATATATATATATAATTTCCAAAAATTATATTTATATAAAAATAATTTAATTAATTAATCACATATAATTATATCATAATTATGTACTTGTCCCAAAATAAAAATTCTTTTACAAGTCAGTCCTTTCCTCATGTCTTGAAATATTCACACCATAGACTGCGTAGTATAGAGGTGATTTAGGGATCATGGACCTATAATCTTAAGTTCTAATAAATCAGATTATTAATTAAACTCTTTAATTAAATAATCTTATTTATTAATTCTGTTATTACTCCACTATAAAAATGGAATTGAACTCTTAGTGATTATAGAATGTATTTATAGAGTATTCTCATGTAGTCCATTGATATAATTAATTCATGTAGCTCCTCCAATTACTGGTTCGTAAATTAGAATTGGTCAAAATTACCGTTTTATCCTTCTAATTACCTTTTGATCCTTAAGTACCATAAATCCACTAGTGAATGGCTAATTTATATTATTATTATTATTATTATAAATTTGAGTTCAATAACCATTCAGTTCTAGAATTAACACTTAAAGAAACCAATATATGATCTGTTAGGAAAGCTTGGATTCCAAATCTTGTTGGATCATGTTCCCAGCCATCTATATCATTGAATCTCCAAAATTAAAATCGCTAGCCTGTTTTACAAACAAACATTAACGCGTGAATCAAAAGATCCAGTAGACATATATATGAGTTAATGACTACTCAGGATTTAGACTGATCTACATATGATCATCGAATTGATGTATTAAATCTTTATTATAAACGGCACGTTGATAAAGATACTAATTCACATCGGTCCAGTCATATATAACTCATTATATAAAGTACATTCACTAAGATATCTATCCAGATCAATGATTCAGATTTATATCACATGCATTCATAATACTTAGTAAACCGTACTAGTAACTATTCATTAAAGATTTCATACTTTAATATGTTGCTAACAATTTTATTCATTATCTTTTATCTTAATCCTCTCGTACTAGTACAAGATCATAGTCTCATTAATGAATATGGAATTTACAGATATTTATATAAATTATTCAACAATAATTTTAAAAGAACAATTATAAGAAACATGTAATCCTCATTAAATTTCATATCAAAATGACAATACACATGCTTTGAGGGCATAACACCCAACAAATCTCCCACTTACTTTAAAGCAAATTTGGCATCTCTCTTAATCTCATGTTTCACACATGACCATCAAACAACTTTGTAGAGAGTGCCTTGGTAAATGAGTTAGCTAGGTTCTAATATAATGTTATCTACATAACAGTCAGAGCCAGAATTTGATCAAATGTTATCTTCATAACATTTAGATCACCTCAGTGTATGACCCAAACGTCGACTTTCGACTATCCACATCTTATTCCTAATCAGTATATCCAGTGTAGTTCAAGTCTCCACCTGACTAAACAAGCATATAATTTCTCGTTCTCCTAAGATACTTGAGAATGTGCTTTACTGCAACCCAGTGTTCCAAACCTGATTTCGATTGATAACGACTAACAATTTCCACTACATAACAGATGTCCAGTCTCGTACACAACATAACATACATGAGACTTCCAACTGCTGAAACATAGGGAACCTTTCTCATATCATCTTCCTCCTGACGTGTCATAGGACATTGTTCCTTGGAGAGGACAATTTCATGTCTGGTTGGTAGTTGACCTTTCTTAGTTCTCCATAAAGATTCTCTCCAACACCTTATCAATATAAGATGTTTAAGAAAGTGTCAAGAGCTTGTTCTTTCTACATGTTCTCGTATAAAAATATAATTTCTCATCTTAGTCATCATATGGCTCCTAGTGGCGTCATGATGACTTTGATCAGACTATTACCTAAACATAGCCTGTCGAGATTCCATAATATCATAGGCAGTCTCCTTGCTTCCATGCTTGGTTCTCAGAACATTATTCATGCTCACAAGCATGTAGCACTTTTCCTTATTTTTTGATATGATCCAAGCATCATATTTGTTCCTAACATTCTTAGGGGCGTTAGCAGCGGGTTTCTCAGGACATTCCTAAAAATGAATTTATGGTTCTCACAAATCAGCATTATGTTCATATTTGATTTTCAACGTACGAAATTATCACCATTCAATTTTTCAAGAGCGAGTAAAGTAGTAACAGGGTTGCCCATGTTAGACATAATAATCATAACTAAAATTTAAAACATGCAAGATTCAATATAATTGATAAATATCTTGAATTGGAAAAGTAAACGTGATGCATGAATGTAACATAATAAACACATAAATTTAACAATTACTAATCACGATAAAACAATCCAACGATTAATGTGCTGTTTTAGGACCAGTCAGATTAATCTCAGACTGTCTATGAGACATTTTCATCCTTATTAATTAAAACTTAAAATATCACATACTTTTTCTTTTAACAATAAGGTATCACTTGTTCTGTCAAGTCACAACTATTCGCATGAAAGCTTAATTGTGACTTTGTGAGTGTAACCCATCATTTCAGATTCCATGATTTCATCTAGAGTATGCCGCCTTAGGGTCGGTCAAAACTAAACTATATCACTTCGTCCTATCTTTTTAAGAAGTCCAAACTTGGTATTGGTACAACTCGAAACCTTCCTTAGGGGATGAAAACAAAGCCATCTCGTGGCCATTACCGCACCTCACAGTGTTGTACTAATGATGGAAACTATAAGTTACATTCACATGTCAACCTTCTCTCATTCACTATTTTAAGATTATGTGTTTCTATTTTTAACTAATTAATTAATTACTGGTTAAAATAATGACACTATGAATATTAAATAATCAGTTATGTCAATCATATTGGTCTTAGTTCATTTAACTTTCTAAAGCACATAAGTCATAATTAGATGAACTTAGATTAACTAATTAATTCTAATCATCAAACTTTAATAAAACTCTTTTACTAAAATCGGTTACCTTAAAGGTCACTATATCCCTTAATATGGTGTGATTATCAAGTTTTAACTAATTAAAACCTAGCAGTTTACATGCTATTGATTTCATAAAATAATACATATAAACATATTAGAACAATCTTAATAAATCATATTTTTACTGATGAGATGCATGATCAAATAAAACTGTGTGAAATTTTCATGTCTGGCATGCGATCGACTAATGTATGAACATGTTATCAAACATAACAACTAAAATAATTATTTAATAATTAAATAAAATAATAATGGATCGAGTGACTATTAGATATTTTTGAATTACAACCCTTGAAATAAAATTATAAGGCGGAGTTCAAGATACATATTTTCCAAATATTACCTCCTCCTTCTAATGTCCATCTTCATAATTTTTAAGTTTTGAACAAAATTCTATCTTATTAAGAAAAACTTTTTTTCTTAATTTAAAATAATTTCTATAATTATCCCTTTTAAAATTAGTTGACTTTCACTTAGAAAAATAAATATTTTATTTGATTTGGTCAAACTTGGGTCAAACCCAATCAACCTATTAATTTCTAATTTTCATAAAATTAAAATTTAAAATTTAACTTTATAATTACATTAATTTCAAAATTTAAAAGAATAATACATAGAGATAGGGTTATCATCAAACTCTATAGTAATAGGGTTGATTTGTATTAAGGTTTCTGTGAAACTTTTCCAAATGAGACAACAATAATCACCAACTATAGGACTCTCCTACCGCCGCACATGACCGCCGGCCAGCCACAGCCGTAGCCGACCACCATCTGTTGCCACTAGCGTCGATTGTTTTGGTGGCGTTGCCAGAACAGTAAACTCCAGCGACATTGTCGATTGTCCGGAATCGACGGAGCCATCGCAGGAAATCTAATTTCGGTGTCGGCGCTGAAATTCTAAAAAAATTCTAATTTCTTTTCTTTTTCCTCCGTCGTTTGTCTCGTGCATTATTCATCTTCTCGCGATCGGAATAATTATAATAAATATTTAAAATAAAATTACGAAATTTTTTACGGCCCAAAACGGCTTACATAAGATCTAAAAAAAATTAAAGAACAAAATCTAACCCCAACAATCACCACACAATTGACGATAAATTATTTTTCATACATTCAAAAAATATAACCATCTATCCATTCATACATATCTCATATTATATGAATAATGCAAGAAAACTCACACAACATTTAACATATAAATATATAAAGACCGTTTTGATATCACTTGTTGATCATTGTGACGCATGCGCGGCGGAAGAGTGTAGCGCAAGGCTATTTTAGAAATTAAACTTTTAGTAAAAATTGAATATTTTAACAAAACGAAAATTGCACAACGCCGCGATAACAAAAAAAATTATTGAAAACTATTTTCAATCAGTCACAATCCATTATATATTTATACATTAAATTTACAACATACAATGTTAGGAATCATATACCTCTTGTAGTATATAATAAGCATCATTGTAAAACTGATCGATCCGCCGTCCACATCTGAGATCCACATCAAGATCTTTCAAGTCAATCATTAATACACTAGGATGTGTGTGAGCACGTAGAATATTACAAGACACTTTTTCTGTCTCTAAATGTTCTCAACATACGATATCTAAAGATTTACTGAGAATGACTTTTGCGAGATGATTTTCTAAAAGAACACGGTGGTTATTCTTTTAGAGATTTGATTAAATATTAATCATAGAAAAAAACTAATCTAAGCAATTATGTTCAAAACACATTTCTCTGATTGATCAACTGATAATTTGATCAACTCATTCATCAACTAAGGCTATTCGAATAAAATCTATATCTCTAGATAATGACGTATCAGATATTTAGGGATAATTAAAAATTAATATTTAATTTCAAATTACCTAATATAGTGGGACTCACTGTATAATGGTGCACAACTGCAGTGCCACACCGCACTGCAGTTGGCGTGAAATAACACAGTGCCTCACGACACTTTGTGTCACGCCACACTGTAGTGTCGTGTGGCACTGCAGTGTTACACGCCTACTATTGTAGTGCCACGTGGCTCTACAGCAGTCCATGATGATCGATGATTCTCAATCATTGATCGACACGTGGCAATTACTGTAAATTAAATATTTATTTTAATCATAAGAATATATAGATATTAATTATTCAAAATTAACATATCTGATTATCCGTATCTTATAATAATTTAATTATCTAATTTCATAAATTAGATATTTTGTATCACTTATCGATAATTGAAAAAATAATCGATAATTATTTATATATATATAATTACTGAAAATTATACATATATATATATATATATATATATATATATATATATATAATTAATCATATATAATTACTGAAAATTATACNGGACCTATAATCTTAAGCTCCAATAAACCAGATTATTAATTAAATTCTTTAATTAAATAATCTTATTTATTAATTAAATTTTTTAATTAAATAATCTTATTTATTAATTAAATTTTTTAATTAAATAATCTTATTTATTAATTCTATTATTACTCAATTATAAACATGAAATTAAACTCTTAGTTATTATAGAATGTATTTATAGAGTATTCTCATATAGTCCACTCATATAATCAATTCATGTAGTTATGTCCTCCAATTATTGGTTCGTAAATTAAAATTGGTCAAAATTATCATTTTACCCTTCTAATTACCTCTTGATCCTTAAGTATCATTAATCCACTAGTAAAAGACTAATTTTTAGTATTATTATAAATTTGAGCTCAATAACCATTTAGTTCTAGAATTAACACTTAAGAGAAACAATTTACGATCCGTTAGAAAAGCTAGGATTTCAAATTTTATAAGATCATGTTCTTAGTCGTCCATATCATTGAATCTCCAAAACAAAAACCACTAGTCTGTTTTACAAACAAACCTTAACGAGTGAATTAAAAGATTCAGTAGACATGTATAGGAGTTCATGACTACTTTGGATTCAAACTTATCTACATATGATCGTCCTTATTATAAACGGCACATTGATAAAAATATTAATTCACATCGGTCCAGTCATATATAATCTCATTATATAAAGTACATTCACTAAGATGTCTATCCACATCAATGATCTGAATCTAGATCACACGCATTCATAATGTTTAGTGAACCATACTAGCAACCATTCATTAAAGATTCTATACTTTAATATGTTACTGGCAATTTTATTCATTATCTATGATCTTAATCTTCTCGTACTAATACAAGATCATAGTTTCATTAATGAATATTAAATTTTGTATTTATATAAACTAGTCAATAATAATTTAAAAGAATAATTATAAGAAAAATGTAATCTTCCTTAAATTTTATATCAAAATGTCAATACACATGCTTTGAGTGCATAACTCTAAACAATAGTCCCATTAGGATTAACTTGATTCTATACACCCATTTACATCCCTCTAGGTTCTTATAGGAGGTAAAGGCACAAGACTCATAGTATGTTGTGATGTAAGGGCCTGGAATTTAGAATACATAGATGCTTTCCATTCTGGAATTTCGACAGCAGTGCCGAAAGAGCTAGGTTCAGTTTGAGGAGAGGGAATGACAGAACCAGAGGTAAGGTAGGCCTTTCTCTTAGAGATCCTAAATTTAGATCTGGTTTGCATAGGGTGGATATTAGTCGGGGTGAGTTGAGGACCAATGTAGGACTGTGTTGAGTGTGTGAATGATTACTAGTGTCAATAGGTGACTCAACAGAGAGAGACAAGGAGATATCAGGATAAAGAGAGCTATCAATAACATTATTATGATGGAGAATCATATCCGATCCAGTATCATGATTTGTAAAAGAATGAGAAGGAAGAGAGTTGAGACTTGAGTATCTTTACTTGAAACAGAATGTAATAAAGGTAAGAAATTGTCATACCTAGCAGGAGGAGCCTCTTGGTGTGCCTTAGTAGAGGTACCAGAAGTGTTAGATGTAGTAAAAGGGAAGCAAGATTCATAAAAAGAACATGTCGAGCAGTGTAACACTTCTCAGTAGAGGGATCCTAACAAAGAACGCCTTTTTAGTCTAAAGCATAACCGATGAAAATACATTGAACAGATTTTGGTAGGAATTTGTTTTGCATATAGGGTTTAGGACTAGGGTAACAAGTACACCCAAAAACCTTGAGGTGAGAATAATCAGGTAAGTTCTTGAATAGAAGCTCATAAGGAGAAACATTATTAAGAGAAGCACCAGACATATGATTAATAAGATAAGCAGCAGTAGTGAATGCATAATTCAAAAAAAAGTTAGTAGGGAAGCATGATGCATCATAGTTAATCCAGTTTCTACAAGATGCATGTGTTTCTTCTCAACAAGTCCATTTTTAAGGGGTATACGGACATGACTTTTGATGACTATGCCATTAGTACTCAAATTGTTTTGAAAGGAGGAACTGGTGTACTCTCATCCTCCACCCGACCCAAAGGTCTTGATTTTTGTTGAGAATAAGTTCTCAACCAAGTTTTGAAATCTCATAAACACTGTTAACACATCAGATTTATGCATGAGAGGATATAGCCAAGTGTAACAAGTCATATCATCTACAAATATAACATAATTCTTGTGACCTAACAGAGATGTGGTGGGAGAAGGTCCCCACACATCACTGTGAACTAAGGACATAGGAGAAAGAGAGACATATGCTGAATTAGAGAAAGGTAGCTTTGTCATTTTATTATAGATGCAACTGATACACACACAAGAATCTAGTTTGAAATTAGTACAAGGTATATTTGCAAAATGTAAAATGTGTTTCGCAATAGAATAAGCAGGATGGTCAAGTCTATAGTGCCAAATAGAGGGAGAGTTCTTGATGCCAATGCAAGCAACATGTTTGTGCAAAGTGATAGGAAAAAGGTAGAGGCCATTAACACTTGGCCCCTTATGAAGATGCTCCCATGTTGCTTTGTCCTGAATGAAAAAATAAGGAACATCAAATATAAAAATACAGTTGTTGTTAACATAAAATTGATGTACAAATAACAAATTAGAAGCTAATTGAGGAACACATAATTCTTGAAGGAAATGGTTTAAGATTGATGTTGAAGATACTTGAACCTATATGGGAAATGGCTAGAGACTGTACATTTTCAATAGAAACATGTTCATCTCCAGTGTATTCTGCAGGGTTGAAGATGTTGTGCAGCTCTAAAGTAAGATGTGTATTGCATCCAGTGTCATTGAGCCATACTTGAGGATCTGTAACTTGTGAGGTTTGAGTGCTGACATTCATTACGGAGAGATTAAATGATGGTCCTCTTTCTTGATATGAGAAATTAGGTATGTGAAAATAGTGTATGGCTTAGTGTCCCATCTTTGAGTAAATTTGACACTATATGTAAGTCCCTTGTGAGCTATTATGACTATCTTGAGGTGAAAAGATAGAATTATTCATGATCTGTGTTGGTGTTTGACCTGGAGGAGCCACAAGAACTGAGGGTAAAGAAGAATTTCCCTAGTTTTGAGTTCTACCTCATCTACCTTGATTGAATCTTCCTGAATTATTTTTGTTTCCTCTGAAGCCACGAAAACCTCTTCCTCTGTTTGTTCCACGATTAGAGAATGAGGCAAGAAGAGCTTTATTTTGAAAGATTGCGTCTTGATTCTTATGTTGAGACTTGAGAAATTGCTCTTCAGATTTTAAAAGAACGTGAAGTTCTTCAAGGGAAAGAGGTTTTGTCTTTGCTCTAATGGAAGTATAAATTGTATTGTATTTAGTGGGGAGACAATTGATGGTAAAAATTAACATGTCATCATCTTCAACATTAACAGAGACTGCTGAGAGCTACAATGGTCTTCTTACAGATTGATTGCAGGTCCAACTTTAGTTGCATAACATTTATGTGAGAGATTAAGGAGAATCACCGTTCAATAGAGTCCCAAACCTCTTTTGATGTGCGGCATCTAACTACGTTAGGGTTACCAACACTTGATCCTGAGCCATCATTTTCTTGTATTTTGGGCCAATGATTTCCGTACTAGCATCGATCTTGAGAATTCTTCGTGGACATTTGATTGTTCCATCTACGAACCTGAAAACAGTGTGAGATTTTAAGGCCTTTGTCCTACTTATAGTATCAGTCCTCCAGCCTATCGAAATTCGTGTTTTTATTAACCAACAACGCATGCACTTTGTTGACACTAAAAATAAGGTTCTTCAATCAACTAGTGCAACTGAAGGCGCACCTACTCAAGATTGCCGAGATTTGGTATTTTCATAGCACAAAATTGGTGGAATCCAGACGAATTGATATGAGGTTATATATATTATAAAGAAGAAAAATTGGAGAATAAATAGAGGACTCTATGCTGTTAAAGGAAGATGAAACAAGGATGCTTTATTGAGACGAAGAAGAGGAGGGAATAGTGGAAGTGGTTAGATTACTCATATGAGAATTTGTTTGAGAAGCTGTTTGCATTTCAGGGATTTCTTGATCTTAGGTTGAAGGGTTTTCTACATGGTCTGCCATGGATCTTGACGTTTGACTTTCACGGCTTTGTACCATAAGAGAAACAGAATACAATGAAGGAGAGGAAGAAGAAGTGCTAAGAAACAGAGAGAAGAAGAATGAGAAGAGTGAGTATAAACAATACATCAAATCCTTCATTAACCTTCAAAGAGTATTAAGAAGAAGATAAAAACAAAGGAGAAAAAACCACTAACAACTAGTTTAGGAAAAATACTAAAATATCCCTAAACTAACACAATTGTCTTTAACAAACTTGATCAATTTATCTTAGAGTTTTGAGCACAATCATTTTTGTTACCTATTCGCGCAACAAAACCTATCAAGACTATAACAAACCATCAGAAACCATTCGGTAGCTATATAGATTAGAGTATATATATATATATATATATTGATAAACTACCTGCATAATCCAATTATGCAAAAGTTCTTCATGCAGCAGAAGCTCTCCATGCAGCAAAGTTTTCTCATGAAGATAATTCTCCTCCTCAAGCTCACCATGCAAGAGTCATTGCCAAGTCAATCACCACCAAGCAAAACCTTATTTGGTTGACAAGTAATCCTGCCAAGTCACACAAGCTAAGATGCTAAACAAACAACTATGCAATGATTGGCTGTTGCCTTAGTCAAATCATTGAAAGATCCTAACAACTTCACTCTATATCATCGCACATAATCATCTATGCAAGCTCACGTAAATATGGAGGCTTCCATAACCATTTTTTATTTCTCTCATTTTGTTTGCTTTTTTGTACCCATAATTATAACCCTTCATTTTATTCTCTTTGTTGCCTAAAGGCTATTCATTGTATTCAATAGTTAAGTGATAATACTAAAACAATTTAGCTCTAAATTAAAACTTTATCTTGGTATCAGAGTTAGAGCCAATCTGCATCAATGGCCTCTGCTGAGAATGCTAAAATTAGAGCAAATGTTGTAACTGGGAAAGCAACAAAACCTAAAACAATTTCTTCCTTCCAAACACCTACCTCTGGTTTGACTACTTCCTCTCATCCTTGACCTCTTGCTACTAGCTTCCTCACTTCTCTGCCTAGTATGCTCCCAACCAATTTTGTAACCATTTATTTAAGGCTCGGCATAAATAGCTACATGTTTTGGAGATCACAGATACTCTCAAATTGCTCGAGCTTATGATCTTGAGTCATGCTTGGCACTAAGAAAATGCCATCAAAATTTCATTATCAATCCTCTTGCCAGATTTGAAAGTCAAAGAGAATCATCATTTATGTTAAACTTAGAATCATAAACTGGAGAATAACATACCAACATCTCTTGAGTTGGTTGCTTGCCTCTACAACAGAATCGGTGTTTGGTCATGTAGTCAATTGCATTAGCTCTTTTGAAGTGTGGAGAACATTTGATCAAATTTACATCTTTCAACCAAAAGCCAAGACATTTCGACTAAGATTCCAGTTGCAAACTGTTAAAAAAGGATCATCATCCATTGATGATTACATACTTAAAATAAGATCTATTGCTGATAGGTTATCTTCAACTAGACATGTTATGATAGATGAAGAAATACTATTGTATATACTTGAAAGACTTGGATCAGCATATTATCCAATGTTAGTCAATCTTACCTCTAGAGGAGACACAATGTCATTGTAGGAAGATAAGTTCATGCTTGAAAGCCATGAGATGATGATTGAAAACCTTCTAAGTTCAACTACTCTTGGGACCCCAAATCCAGTTGCACATGTTCCATGTTAAAAAAAAAAGAGGTTTCCCTACTCGTGCCAATACTTCAAGGAACCCCTAGGAATTTTAGGGAAATACGAGAGTAGAAGGTGGGAATGGCAACATGCCCGTGTGCCAAATATGTAAAAGGCTAGGTCACTATGTCTCTACTTATTATAGCAGGTTTGACCACAACTTCAAGCTAAGTGATCATTCACAGATTAGCACATCTCAGAATGTCTTCACTGCCACTACAAGAAATTCAAATGATGGAGTGTGGTACCTTGAAAGTGGGGAAAACCACCATATCACATTAGAATTTGCTAATATGTCTGTCCAAGGAGATTATAAGGGTAAATCTAAATTGATGGTTGGAAATGGTAAGATGCTGGACATTACGAACATTGGTAAAAAATTTATCACAACTCAAAATAACTTTGTAGTTCTTACTCTGGACCAAATTTTATGTGTGCCCTCTTGTACCAAAATTTTACTTAGCATTTCTAAGCTGACAATTGATAATCATGTGAATATGGATTTTGACTCAACTTCTTGCCTTGTGAAGGATAAATTTTTGAAGAAGGTGTTGATGTAGGGTGTCCTTGGAGATGGCTTATACTATTTTCCCATCTCCAATTCAATGTTTCCAAGAACACCTCCCTACAAAACTGCCTATTATTTTCTAGCTGTTACAACTGTTGATAAGCCAACCTGTGGCACCAAAGGCTTGGACATCCAAGTCATGAGTCAAGTTTTTAAGTCTGTAAATATCTTTAGAGCCAGTCCTAATGCTTTATCCTTTGTGAATCACGTTTCTTGGGAAAATCTCAACAGTCTTACTTTCATTTGTCTTATGATAATGCAATTAAACATTTTTAGTTAATCCCCATAGGTGTTTGGGGTCGTGTACCCTCACTTTCAACTTTTGGTTATAGATTCTATGTTAGTTTCATTGATAAGTTCCAAGATTACTTGGATCTTTCCATTAAGGGCCAAATCTGATGCTAAGGCTATCTTTTTACAATTTCACTTTTACATTGAAATACAGTTTAACACTAAGCTAAAATGTGTTCAAAGTGACTAGGGGGAGAGTTTAGTCTACTTTTACCTATCGTAAATAATTTTGGAATCATTTTCAGACATCCATTCCCGCACATACACTAACGGAATGGCCGAATAGAAAGAAGACACATGGATATCACAGAAAATGGCCTAACACTTATTGTCGTGCTAATATACCCTTGGCGGGAAGCCTTCACCACCGCCCGCCGCCTATGTTATTAACATTCTTCACATCTTAACACTTTCCCACAAAAGCCCTAATGAAAAGTTGTTGAGCAAAAAACCAACATATACATGCACATCTTAAGACCATATATTACGCATAAGTTTGATTTTCACAATAGGATTTGTGTGTTTTTAGGTTATAGTTCCTCACATAAAGACTATCTTTCATAGAACCCAATAATGATAGGGTTTATGTCTCTAAGAATGTCATCTTTACTGAGTAGGACTTCCATTACCTTGCACTTGTTCAAAAGCAATCACCCTCATAGTCTTCAACCAATGTTCTCTTTTCCACACCAACAAGTAGACCATCTCTTTATTCACCATCTCTATGGCCAGACTTATTTGTAGCATCATCTTCTCAGTCGGTCGCTAGCATTAGTCGAGGAAACATAAATTTCAGGTACACCTTCTACCACTTCTCCCATTTATAGCTTCCCTATAAATATAGTACCCTTTGTCTCCTCCCCTTCCCTTTTTCCCTTCCCCTCACCTACTAATCATACTACATCTCTTCTTACTAATAATACCATTGCAAGTCTTGTCCATCATATGTTCACCAGGTTAATAACTCACTCATTGAATCCAAGATTGTTCGCTATATCATTGTCTCCCTCACACACTGAATGAAGCTCTAGTTGATATAAATTGGAAAGCAGTCATGCTAACTGAGTACAAAGCCCTTTTAGCCAATAAATCACAGAGTCTGGTCCCTTGCACCAATCAACAATCAGTTGTTACCAATGAATGGGTGTTCAAAACTAAGTATAACTCATATAATAACATAAGCAAGTACAAAGTCAGGCTAGTTGCCAAAGGCTTTCAACAAACTCCTGGTATCAATTGCTTTGACATGTTCAGTCTTGTTATCAAACTTTGCACAATAAGAGTGATGCTCACAATTGTTGTCTCAAGAAGCTGGGATATACATCAAATAGACATAAACAATGCTTTCCCTCTTGGTGCTCTACGTGATATATTTTTTATGGTTCAACCACCTGGTTTTGAAGACCCCACCAAGTTGCATCATATTTGCAAGCTTAACAACATACTCTAAGGTTTAAGGAAAGCTTCAAGAGCATGGTATGATACACTTAAAACAGCTCGTCACTTGGGTTTTCATCACTCAGTTCAATTGTTTCTCAAGTTCTTTAGACCATATCTGATTATGGTACTCATCATAGAAGTAACATCTCTCTCATTCTGGCCTTAATTGCCAAGCTTAACACTTAGTTTGCTCTGAAATCACTTGGTTCAATTGCATACTTCTTAGGCTTTGAAATATTCAGAAATCAGTTTGATCTCTACCTCAATAAATCCAAGTACATCACAGACATACTTCACAAAGATAACATGTTCCATGCCAAAAGCAATCTTACACCTATGTATCTTACCTACAAGCTCACTGCCACTGGAACACCAGTCTCAGAACCAACCTTATATAAGAACATCATTGGTGTGTAGTATCTAACTTTAACAAGGCCAAACATAACATTTATAGTCAATAAGCTTAGTTAGTACCTCTCATGTTCAATAACATATCACTAAAAAGCTGGTAAGAGGATCATAAGATATCTCAAGGGTACGACTCACCATGGTCTCTTATTCTCTCCTTCATCCAGACTGTCTTTGGAAGGATTTTCTAATGCAAATTAGGCTTGTTCTTTGGATGACAAGAAGTCCACATGGGTTTTTTCATCTCTTGGTGGCGATCTTATCTCTTAGAGCTCTAGAAAATAATCTATTGTGACCAGGTCAAACACAGAAGCAAAATACAGAGCCTTAGCATCAGCATCACTGAAGTCTTTTGGCGTTATTCTTTCTTCACTCAGTTAAGGCTTTCTCCACCTTCCACACCATTTCTATAGTGTGACAATCAAAGTGCTCTCTCCCTTACATAGTCTAGTGTTCCATTTAAGAACAAAACACATTGAATTGGATGTTTACTTCCTAAGAGAGAAAGTTCTGTCCAAAGTCATTGACATCAGATATGTTCCATCCTTGTCTAAAAAAGCTGATATGCTCACCAAACCATTAACTGCAACTCAATTCCAGGTATTATACTCCAAGCTCAATGTGTGCTCAACCACATTCGCTTGAGGGGGTTGAAAAACTACTTGCATAATCCAATAATGCAGAAGTTCTTCATGCAGTAGAAGCTCTGCATGCAACAAAGTTTTCTCATGCAGACAATTCTCCTCCTCGAGCTCACCATATAAGTGTCACTGCCAAGTCAACAGCCACAAAGCATAACCTGATTGGATTGACTAATAATCATGCCAAGTCACACAAGCTAAGATTCTACACAAACAACATGCAATTATTGGTTGGTGCCTTAGCCAATAATTGAAAGATACTTACCGCTTCACTCTCTCTCATCGCACGTAATCGTCCAGGCAAGCTCACGTAAATATGAAGGCTTCATAACTGTTTTCTATTCTCTTATTTCATTTACTTGTCTAACCATAACTATTCCTTCATTTTATTCGCTTTGTCGCATATTTAAAAGGCTATTCAATATATTCAATAGTTAAGTAATAATACTGAGGAAATTCAGCTCCATATTCAAAATTTATCTTATATATATGAATAGACCTACCACGACTACAACCAATGGTAGAACGTAACAACATCTGTCCACTGGGAGATAAAGGACAATAAAGATCTTAACAGTAGAATGTGATCAATGAGCTAACCACCGACCAAGTATTTAGCAACCCATAAGTCCCTCTTTTCACTAACAGTCATGATGTAAGAAGCTAGCAGTTGATGTATCATGCTTACAAATACAAGACAATACTTTGTAATCGAAACAAGAGAATAAATAAAGCTACCTCAATTACTTGAGTTTCTCTATCTCTCCAATTTAAAAGGACTCAAAATATATGCCATATCATTATTCCTTTCGATTAATTTGACATTAACGTACAAAATGTACAGTGCACACAAGAGCAAAAGATGATGAATCAAAATCCGTAGGACCACAACTAAGAACAGTCTCGGCTATGCTAAATGGTTTTGAAGTATACTACAGCACAAAACGAAGATGATTTCAAAAATAAAGACGAAACAACCTACACAATGAGCTTTTTTTTTTTCAAAAAAACAAGCTTACTATACAATTACAAGGCTAGTGTACGTAAAAGCTACATTTGATTTAATTATGTTCATATATTTCCTAATAAATTGGATATAATAAAAAAACCATAAGGAAATTAAAATCGATTTTGTCATAAAAATTAAAATCTTGGTTTTTTTCTTAGGTTATATGTATAAAAATTTAATAGCCACCAAAGTCTCTGAGGGAGAAAGAACTTTTCTCCGGCAAGTTCCCAGCATGGCGTAACCCTAAGGTGAGTGACACGTCACCAGGAGTGGTCCCAAAGCTTATAAGTGTGGACCCCATTTCATCGTTGGCAGGGGTGGTCCCATTATAATCAACACCAACTATTCTACCACGTGGAAATGAATCATGCAGGTTTTCTGACTCATGGGTTGGCGGGAAACACTGGGAAATCTGTTGTGGCGCCACCTCAATGCCGGTGGTTGTTGCGGTGGTTGTAGTGATGGTGGAGTGTTTTGCTTGGTTTTCTGAGAAAACTTGTCTATTGATGGCAAGAAGTGAAAGGTCGCTTTCGGTTGCAAAGATATGAGATCTTATGCCTGTTGGCGTTGTTGGAGTTTGTGAGAAGTTAGTATTATGATTCCTTTCTCTCTCTTCTTCATCAGATGGAGATGGACCATCTTCTTCTTCTTCTTTGGATTCTTGTTGGTACATCTCTTCCACCATCGGTTTCCACAACCGAACCCTTGCATTAATGAACCAGTTTGATACCTGTGTTTTAATTAATGCAGAGAAAAAGAAAAACCCTTATTAATTAGCTAATTAATTAAACTTTATAGAAAAACCCCAATTACTATTATTATGAATTTTTTTTAATTTTAGTATTTACTTTATATAAAAACTGTCATTCATCCGTTTTTTTAATCAAAGTTATACCACAAATTCTAAAGAAAATGAGAAATATGACTCGAATCCATGACTTTTAGATTATATGTGTGGAGGTTTAATCAATTGATTCAACTCAACTTATCATTCACATTGAAAATTTTTTAGTTATTACAGATTTAAAAAGTAAATACTAACATTATGTTTTAGATATAATAAAATGTACATGAAAGTAAAAGTAGGAAGGATAGGAGGAAAAATTATAGTTAAAGTAAATTAATAAAATAATACAAGTTTAATATCATTCTATGATCCTATTCATAGTCATTAAAACCAAATAGTTACATTAAATCGTCATATTTTCTTAGATTGAAGCCTTAATTTTTTTTCCTAAGGTTATAATTTCATGTGAAATGATATATTATATAATACGAATTCACAATCTGAAGATTGATTCAAGTCTTATTTGATAAAGTGATTGTTCAGATGATAAAAGTGATGTTGAGAAAAAAAGATTATGAAATTATTATAACAATATTAAACGTTTCATACTGCATATTATGAGCTAACAATTTCTCAAGTAATCTTTTGCTTATGGTTAAATTCAAGACATTTTAATTTCAATCATTCATTGACATGAGTTAACTATACTAAGAATATTAGATCTTGGAAAAAAGTATTTTTGACTATTAACAATATATATAGAGTGGATGTTTACTATCTTTATAAGTTTTTTCTTTTTTTTTTTAAGTTAAAACTCTGATTATTTTAATTTTTCCTACCGGTTAAGATATAAACAAATTTTAACCATTTTATCTTTTCAATCACTACATTATTTTCTTGGGTTAGACTATGGTACCGTCCTGATATTAGGAGATGTATCTAACATTTGATCACCTTGTAAGATGATAATTATCACGTTATAATATATATACACGGTGGCCGGTACCATCTAATTCAACTATGGTTAAATATTGAGTAGGAGAGAATATGAGAGAGAGGGGGGGGGGGGGGGGGGGGAA
>QANY01012084.1:153631-342699 GCA_003255025.1 Datisca glomerata
ATATATATATATATACCTAATTCTATATTTTTCTTTTAAAATCTACCGCATTAAATTTATTAAATATACAAAGATATAAAACATTATTTTGATAAACCAATCTAACTATTATTCTTCTATTTAAAAAATATAAGAAAATACACTTGGCATGGTAACCTACAAAAATATAGTAGACATGAATATTTGTTTTGTATATGTTAGAAGACATTCATTATACTTATCTATGTCCATGCATTTTTGTTCGTTAATCATATCAATATATGAATATATGTATCTATACAAATGACAGAGATAATGCATATTTAAAGCTGATTTAACTTCTAAGTACTTAAATTACACTACATACACACTTAAATATATATGATTTATTAGAGTATAAAAATTCATCAAACAATCATTTTATAAATCTTGGTTTGTTGGTTGCTAAATATTAGTTGTATTTATCATTTCAATGTATTTGATATGATATTATGCATATTTAGTAGCTCAAATGTGTTCTTGAAAAATTATTCCACACGTGCAATGCACGTGGTTACGACTAGTTATTATAAGAGTTTTAATTTTAAACATTTTATGCCCTTAAATCTACTTCTTAATCACTTGATAGATGAATACTAAAATAATTTAGAAAGGTTTACTCATAAAATAATCACTAAACAAATGTGAAACAAATTAGCTATTTTAAAATAGCATTCTCAAACTAACTTAAAATTATTTAATTTAACGAGTTATATCATTCACGTATAAGTTGGTGAGATTTAGTTCCACGTCTAACTTGATCATAAGGTTCTACGAAAAGTTGATAATCAATTCATCATTATTAACTCTATATTGTTTCTTTTCATTTGTCTAACAATAGTGAAAAGGTAAAAAGTACTCGTTGCCACGTGGACAAGGAGACCTACTCAGGGCTCGTGAAAAGCGGTAGAAAAGCAGAAATGAGATACGGGCTGAAGTCATAAAACATCTCAAGAACAGGGAATTATCATCTCAAGAACGGGGATCATCATCTCAAGAACGGAGATCATCACCTCAAGAACAGGGCGAGCACCTCAAGGGAGGGGATCATCGCCTCAGGAATGGGGCCAGCACCTCAAGAACGAGAAAGAACATCAAAACGAGAAAGATTGATTAGTTAACCGGAGTGGACGGAAGGGGTTCAGATCAGTAGTCAAGTGACTGTGATTGATTGGGTAAGCTGAATGATCCGGATGAGACAGATTGGCAGGCCACTAAATAGCTGTGACTCATTGGCTCGAAGCCACAAGAAATCATCAAGTGACTGTGATAGATGGGAAAATGGCTCATACCGAGCAGAATGATCCCCACGAACGGGTGTAATCTCCAGACATATTGAGTGCCTACTTTTATATTGTTAATTTAATCAAATCATTCAATTTGAAAAGCATACATAAGACCAATGTATTAAATGAAAATGAGACGTTCAATAAAAACTCGAGCACATATAATTCAGAGAATCTCCAGGCATATTGAGTGTCTTCTTTTATATTGTTAATTTAATCAACTCATGTAATTTGAAAAGCATATATAAGACCAATGTATTAAATCAAAATGAGACGTTCAATAAAAACTCGAGCACATATAATTCAGAGAATTTACTACATACAATCTCTTATTCATGAACTCTCTCTCTCTCTATCTCTCATTAATATTCATATAAGTCTACCATTATCAAGACTTTTTCTTTCAATCCTTCATGAGCGGAAAGAAAATCATTTACAAATAGGATTATGCAATTAATACTTTTCTTGAAAGTATTTATTTTATAGTAGTAGTTTTTACTGATTAAATAAACAATTAATAATGAGGAATAATAGTACTTTTAGGAATGAGATAAAACAATTTATAATTAGTGAATAAAAGTGTCACGTGTTTCAAACAATAATTAATTTCGGACAATAAATATAAAAGCAATACCACATATTCAAGTTCAATGTCTATAATTATTTTTCTATTTAATTATTTTGGAAAGAAAAAAGAAATAAGAAAGCAGTTGTTAGAGAAAAAATTATGTTTCCAACTGCAAACCGGAAATGATAATTGACAGCCTAACCTTTAATCTCACACGTGTGGACTTTCTAGTATTCTCACGTGAATCTTGTTCTCTTTTCACACACGCTTGAAACACTAGAAAATCTATCATCATCTCATCCTCCCATCACGTGCAAGAGTCGGCTACGCACGTGTACTATAATTTATTGATCTCCAAATTAAAATATCATTTCCCATGATTTTGTAATTGAGGCATATAATTTTGTCCTAAGTAGCAGCCATCCATTTAGGTATTTTTATTTTCTTTTTCACTAAGAATCCTCGTAATAATCAACCCTATTTATAACTTCAGTTGCATGTCTTTGTTTTATGAAAAAATTATAGGGTATAGAGACACTCGTAGAGGAGATTAAATATAATGTGGACACACAAAAGATGATGCAAGGGTAACTTATTTTCCTATATGCTATAAATTCTACTCGCAATAAGGTGAGTACGGAAGTTTTTGCTTTAGTTGTTACAAGAACACATGAGTGTAGACAACAAATCATAATCTATATGTTCAACCATTAGGTTGACTCCTGAGTGTTAATTATAAATATTATTTTTTATTTTATCAGAAATATAAAATATACCATTACAGTTTGCTTACATTTTCTTTCATTTTTTTATACTCATCTAATTGAAAAATTATAAAACATATTCTTCTGTGATAATTATTCATGAAAGTTCACACAAAATTAGACTTGGTTGTCACGTGACTAACTTTGGTTAGCAGCTGTTAACTTTTATTGTTGTTTCAATTTTTTTTACAGGGGATGAGAGAAGAGAGGGCCTTTGACATGAGAGAAAGGAGGAAATGTTAGGTTTAAGTTCGAAGCATGAAACTCAGAAATATAGACAAATTCTCGATTCTCTTCGATCTGTGGACAAATTGGGATTATAGTTCTTCAAGCAAATAATGTTTTTTGGTTACTTTTTTGTTGATTTTGTCTGCAGACGAATTCTTGAAGATACTTAAAGCACTTTTAGATTCAGACCTTATTGGTTTTCACACTTTTGATTATGCTAGACATTTATCTATCTTGTTGTAAATAGATGTCGAGACTAGAGTATCAATGAGAAAGTGGTTATATCGGGTTCATATATTATGGAAAAAATGTACATAGGAATTAAGATGTGCCGGTTGGAATGCATATGAGACAGATGAGTCATTTTGAGATAAGCCGTTAAGTAGTAGAGATTAGGCACTACAACAAAATTCATTTTTCACAACAGGAATTTTTCGTTATTAAAAAGAATTTACGATGATGGCTTAACCATCGTCTTAAAAGGCGTCATAGAAAATTAACCATCTTTTACGGCAACCGATTTTGCACCACGGTGGCTCTACACACTGTCGTCAATAACCTAACATAGACAATGGTGCTCATTTGAGTTTAGTGGAATATATCCAAGACAGTTCCTATAGCCACCGTCATGGACTTAAGATGATGATTTCTCAAAGAACCGTCGTGAACAGTAGGCCATCATCGTGTTTATATTATTTTTAAAAGATGGCTTCTCTAGAGATGGGAAGTTATGGCTTCGTGTGTCTTGCGGCCGTGGCATTCCAAACGTGGCTATAGAAGATAGAAAGAGACGACGAGGTTGTGGCAAGGGAGACAAGGGGGATGTGGAGGACGACGTTGGCATGAAGGACGATGGGGAGATGGCGCTAGGAGATGAAAATGGTGGGGTTATGAGGTGGGGTAGTGCTTGAGAAAGGGTGACGAAGACGGAGGGTGCTCTAGGGCCCGTCGTATTTGATAGGTATTATATACGACAGGCTACAGAGAGTCTGTCGTATTGAAACATTAACGGTGGATATAACCACCGTCATTTTTTAGTCACTTTTAACACGATGGGGTTCGAAATCGTCGTCATATTTTATGGTTGTCAACATGTTGGGTGCCCTGTACTCCGTTGTATTTATTTAAAAATGACAGTGTTTGTACGCACAATCATTTTGAGATTAATTTACTATGACAAGTTCTACAAACCCTATCGTATTCGCAATTATCAAACATGATAGCATCTACAACTATCGCATTTGATACGATTACTACGGTTGCTCTACGCACCGTCGTTTTAAAACGGTTCAACCATGACGGTGCCTAGAGCAACCGTAGCTGAGAGGTATGTTTATAGTTTCTCAAATTATAGGGTACAAGATATGAAAAAAAATGTAGGGCAATGACTTACATATTAGAAAAGCTGCAGAGAATAATATTTACATTTTAGTCTTTTATTTTTTATGTCTTCCTAGATTATTACACTTGATTTCTTAATCTAAACTATTCACACGATGATTCAACAATGTATGTGGGAAAGCTGCAGAGAATAATATTTTACATTTTAGTCTTTTATTTTTTATGTCTTCCTAGATTATTACACTTGATTTCTTAATCTAAACTATTCACACGAAGATTCAACAATGTAAGTGTGGGAAATCTCTAGCTAGTAATTCATATAGAAAAGGTTATACCCGAGGGAGAGGCCTGAAGTTGTACGGACGGGGACATTTTTTTTCAAACATATGTTATTTGATGTAATTAGATGCAAGGATTGATAGCATTTTAGAGAACAAAACCTCAATGTATGCTTCAAATCAAACAAATTTAAAGAGTCCTTTTTGTTTCTGTTGAAAAAAAATTGCAAGTTTATATCAACAAAACAGAAGAGGGTATGTTGAATTGTTGATCAGTGACACTTGAATTGGAACTGGGGAAAAAAGATTTACAGTTCCCGCCTTACCGCTTGGCCATGCCGCCAAAGCAATACAAACTATATGAGAATATTCCTTTTTAGGGAATTACTAAACTTCTTTGTTTTTTATTGTTCTTGTATCTTAAATCCAATTTTCGTTAATCCTTTTCCTAAAATTCTTTAAAAAAGGCTAATATTGGAGACAAATAGCATCCAATTTGTTATTTTCTATATATGATGGGTGAAACTCATATACAATGAAAATTTTAGGAATTTGAAAGAAAATTTTTAATTAATATATAATTCTAGAATTAATTGAAAGTGACACAAATATTATACTATTCGATGATTTTAAACAATTTGTATATACAGTTGGATTAACACAAATAGACTATAAATTGATTTTTTTGTAATTGTATTGAACGAATTAATGAAATACAATAGTAACTAAGCTTACATATGTAAAGAAGAAAAGGATCGAAATAAATGAATAAAAGATAGTTACATAAACTAACAAAAAATGAGAGAGAAGATGAAGATGTCACTTAATGATTAGCTTTTAGAATATCCTTTGGATTTATAAATCATTGTGTGATGACTATGCATCTGTTGCAACAGAATTTTACACCATCACTAGCTTGCTGAGTTGTCTTATTCGCTGAGGTGGAGCAGACACTATATTGAAGTTGAGATGGCACAAGTTAGCTGGAAGAAATGGTTGAGTAGCATGGCCTACATGAATTCGAGTTCAACGTTGTTTTAGACAGATTGCATTCTAAACTTGAAGAGGCAGTGCTGAGCTTACTGGGGTGAGATTGTAAAGCGGATTTTTTATCAATACCCCCTCCCCCCGGCAAGCTAAGGGGGAAAGTAACCACCTTTAGCTTGGAAATGAAGAAGTGAAAAGATGTAGGAGCTATAGGTTTGGTCAGAACATTCGCAACTTGATCAGAGTATGAGACATATCTTATGTCTATGAGCTTGGATTGAAGTTTTTCTCTGATGAAGTGTATGTCAACTTCAATGTGTTTAGTTCTAGAGTGGAAGACAGAGTTTGAAACAAGTGAAATGGCACTTTGGTTATTACACTAGATAATTGGAGGTCCTTGCAAAGAAAGATGTAGTTCTTGAAAGAGAGAAATGTGCCACAGAATCTCAGAAATAGCTAAAGTGAGGGCCTTGTACTTTGATTCAGTACTAGATCTAACAACCATAATATGTTTCTTGGAGCACCAGTTGATCAAGTTAGGTCCCATAAAGATGCAATTGACACTAGCTGATTTTCTATCATCAATTGAGCTTACCAATCTGTATCAGTGAAGAAAGATAGAGACAAGGATTTTGCTGGAGTGAAGTGAAGGCCAAGCTGTAGGGAAACCTTGAGATATCTTAAGACCATTTTACAAGATTTCTAGTTATTAGTGGTTAGAACAACTTTAAATTGGCTTAGCTTGGACAGCATAGTTGATATCTAGTCGTGTCATGGTCAGGTATCGTAAGGCACCAAGAACACTTATGTATAGAGTTGGGTTTAGAAGTGGTGTTCTCGTGAAACTGATTTTGGTAGCTGTCACATGGGTGTGGAGCTAATCTTTGTTGATTGCATATTTGTTTGGGCAAGTAAATTTTGAATATATTTTCTTTGAGTGAGGTAGAGACCTTGAGAGTTCATTACTGCCTCAAATTCTAGAAACTAACTAAGAGACCCAAGTGTCTTTAGAGCAAACTGAGTATGCAGTTGAGAGATTACTTGTTTAATGAGAAAGGGGATGTTGCAGTGACTAAGATGTCATCAACATTGATGAGAACTAGGACAATTCCTTTGTTTGTTGACTGAATGAATAAAGAAGTATCTGAAATGGAGTTGTGGAACCCCCAACTTGCTAGAGCAGTCTTGATTCTGCCAACCCAGGCTCTTGGAGCCTGCTTTAAGCCATATAATGCCTTGTGAAACTGACAACCATGTTTGGGTTTAGAAGGATCCTAAAATCCTGGTGGTTGTCTCATATACACTAGTTCTTGTAATTTTTCATGGAGAAACGCATTATTGATGTCGAGTTGTTGTATATCCCACCCAAATGTGATTGCTAGGGTGATAATTACTCGAATTGTGCAAGTCTTGATTACTGGCTTTAAACTTATGTACTATACCATATGTGTTATGTTTCACCCAAAACACCCATCTATGTTTGGACAAACTGCATATCAGAAATGTGGGGAAGTAATGCCCAAGTAATATTTTTCATTAAAGCCATATACTCAGTGACCATAGCAGCTTTCCAAAGAGGGTTAGCTGGTGCATCAGTGACAAATTTGGGTTCAAGAGATTCAGTGAGTGAGGTAGTGAATATTTTGGGTTTCAGGGTTTTGGACCATGTGACCATAGGATGAAGAGATTAAGTGTAGGACTGAGGAACAATTGATAAAGCATTAGATTGGGTGGTTATTCGACCTAGTGGAATATGTGGCTGGTGAGGTACGATAGAAAAGTGATTATTTGGTAAGTTAAGAGGTGCATGTGAGTGTGTAGGCAAGACATTGGGTGTAGCAATTGGTGATGGAGACATAAAAGGTACAATAGAGGTGGGAAAGTGATAATTAGGACTAGATAGAGAAGTACACGAGCGTTGGCTTGCTGAAGTAGTGTGTTGCTAAGAACAAGGTGAGGAGCTGACTATGAGTCCTTAAATGAGATTGTACCTGAAGGAATGTTAAAAGATGGAATTTGAAGGGAAGTTGAAGTGATGGAAGCTGAAGTTTGTGATTTGATTAATGTAGGGTAGGGAAATTCAGTTTCATTAAACAAAACACTACTAAAAATGTATATCTTACCAGTTTTTGGCTCATAACAGACATAACCCTTGTGAGAAGGACTATAGCCAAGGAAGATACACTTGGTGGTATGAATTAAAATTATATGATGGTTATATGGTCTGGGATAGGGAAAACAGGAGCAGCCAAATACTTTAAGAGATGTATAGTTTCCTGGTTTGGAAAAGAGAGTTTGGTAGGGAGTTTTGTGCTTGAAGACAATAGTGGGAATGAGATTGATAAGGTGAACAGTAGTGGAAAAAGGTTCCCACCAAAACTGTAAGGGCATTTGGGCATGTACAAGGAGAGAAAGTCATTTTTCAAATATATCCCTAAGTTTTCTCTCAATTCTCCCATTTTGTTGATGTGTATCGGGGTATGGGTGTCCGAATTTTATGTCTAACTAGTTGCTGGTGAATGGGTTGTAATTTTTTGTATTCTCCTCCCCAGTCAGTTTGGAGGTAAGTGATTTTAGTGTCAGATTGTCTTTCAACCTAGGCATTAAAGTTTAAAATGGTTTAATGAGTCTCAGACTTTAATTTTGATGGAAAAATCCAAGTGTATCTGCTAAAGTCATCAACGAAGCGTACATAATATCTGAAACCACATTTTGATAGGAATGGGGTAGCTCTCCAAACATCAGAATGAAGTAACTAAAATGGCTTAGTTGTTTAAGAATTAGATATAGCAAAAGAAAATTGATGGTGCTTACCTAAAGCACGGGAATCACATAATTGAGCTTGTTTGTATTAACATTGGAAAGGATTATTGATGAGTGTGTTTCACACTCATATTTTAGATAATCTAAACTTTAATTTTATTAGTTTTTTTATTTTTGTCTTTTAATTTATGTTTGTTTTTGTTTTTATCTTGTAGGTTAGATATTCAAATTCATTTGGGTTGATTTTGAAATATTTTGAAGGAAAAAATGCGAATAAAATGAAAAAAAATGGATCTGGGAAGAATGTCCAGCGTCGCGGCGCTATCTTCTAGCGCTGTGAAGCTGGCAGAAACCACAAGAATTAGTAAGCCAGCACCACGGCGCTGGATTCCCAGCGTCGCGTCGCTGGCACGTGATAGATTGGCCAGCGTCATGACGCTGGATCCCACCGTCGCAACACTGGCGCGGTTTTAGATTTTTTTTTGCAATTTTTTCACTCCAATTTTATCTTTATCAAACCCTAGTGTATAAATAGAATATCGGAGGTTTTTTAGAGGACTTTTGGATGTGAGAGGAAGAGGAGAAAGCTTTTTGGATAGGAAACGAAGATGAATCCGATCGGGAGACGAATCTCAACTTCAATTCATCTATAAATCTAGATTTTTCTTCTCGTTTTATCTATGTTCATGAATATTATTAGGATTTCTTTCCTATTCTAGTATGTTCTAAATTTCTTATCTAGGGCCACGATATAACCAAACCATGATTTTTCATAAATTTTGATTTTTAATTCAATCGATGTTTATCCAGTATTATTGATTGTTATAATCTGTTCTTAATGCTTGTGATCGTCTGGCCAACTACTGGATGATTTTAGATTTAATTCTGAGACTGAGAAATGATGACTAAATTTGATCTTTGTTTATAACACCATTATAATTTTATAAGTTAGAGATAATTATGAATCTAGTGCAATAATTATAATTTCCTATGGTTAATGAGTTTCAACTTATTGAATCTTTACAGAGATGTGATATTAATATTTTTGATTCATTGTTATTGATGCTTAAAAAAGATTGATAATTACTTTAAAGAAATTCACTGTCAGTAATTGATAAACATTGATTGTTTTAGTTTTAGAATTTTGAGCATGTTAAGTTTGGTAGAATCAGAATCCCTAGATCTTTTATCTATTCAATTTTAAATTATTTATCTTTAGAATTTTAGTTTAATTAAAAATCTTAACTTTTTGTCATTCTCAATTAGAATTAAAGTTTATTTAATTTTAATTATTAATATCAATCAATCATGTGAACGATACTTTATTTTTGTAAAAATTTATTATTTGACGACGTAGTGTACACTTGCACTATAAAATAATTGTAACAAGTTTTTGGCACCATTGTCGGGGATTGATTTTGTTTATTAATGTTGGTGTTAGATATCCTTAATTTTACTTCGAGTCTTAATTTTTTTAATAGTTGTTTATTATTTTGAATTTTCAGGTGTTTTCTAAGGTGTATGAGAAAATTTGGAAGTTAAAATTTGACTCCTCTAAATTTGAAAATTGAGCAAACTTATCGTCATAATAGAAAAGTGATGAGAGAAGCTTCTAAACAATCTCAAGAAACCATGGAAGATGTTAGAGAAAATCCTGAAATTATGATAAACTAAAATAAACTGGGAAATTCAAGATTATGTTATGCCGGTGGTCAATGAGGCCGCATCTGCCATTCAACGCTTATTATCAACAATTTTGAGTATAGACCGGCTATCAGTTTAGTGGCATGCCTAATGATGATCCAAATGTTCACATTGCCACTCTCCTCAAAATTTATGAGACATTCAAGCACAATAATGTCTCAACTGATGTAATTTGACTGAGATTATTTCCATTTTCACTTTTAGATAAGGCTAAGAGTTGGTTGAACTCTTTACCCGCTGATCAATCATCGACTTTCTGAGAATTTTTTTACTAAATTCTTTCCTCCAGCAAAAACAGCCAAGATGAGGAACGAGATCACTACTTTTGTCCAATATAATATGGAGTCTCTTTATGAAGTTTGGGAGAGGTTTAAAGAGATGTTGAGAGGATGCCCACATCATAGACTCCTTAGATGGCTACAACTCCAAACTTTCTATAATGGTTTAGCAAATTCAACGAGGACACTAGTGGATGCAGCAGTAGGAGGAGCTTTAATGGGTAAAACACATGAGGAGGCTTATGCTTTGCTTGAAGAAATGGCTGATGATGCCTATCAATGGCCAATTGAGCGCAACGTACCAAGAAAGATTCATACAGTTAATTCGATGCTTTTATCGCTCTTACTGCTCAAGTAGCTACATTATCCAAGCAATTGAGCTCTTTCACCGCCAATGCTAATGTTATTCATGCTTCACGAGAAGTTTGTAATTTGTGCAGTGGACCTCATCTTAGTACTGAATGTCAAGCCGGTAATCCTTTTGCTCTTTCTCTGTCAGAACATGTTAAATCTGTTGAGAATTACAACAGGTTGAATAACCAACATTTATAATCAAGGGTGGCGAAATCACCCAAATTTTTCTTGGAAGAATAGTCACAATGTGATGAATACACCAGTTGCTACTCAGCCTCAATTTCAGCCTCAACAGCCTAAATTTTTTTAGAATATGCTCTTACCAAGCTCACAGTCAATACTACTCAATTTATGGCAAGAACATACGCTACACTTCAGAGGCAAGAAATAAGTATTCAGAGCCAAGCTGCATCTATTCAAAATTTGGAGCATCAAATTGGTCAACTGTCAGAAATACTCACTTAAAGGCCACATGGTTCTCTACCGAGCAACATTGAGAGGAGTCCAAAAGAACAAGTAAACATCATTACCCTTCGCAATGACGATAAGTTAGAAGAACCTCATAAAGCCACTGTTGAAAATTCTCAGTCAATTGAAGCAAAAACTAAGACAATGGGTGATGACCTTGCCAAGAGCTTAGAAAAGAAGGAGGCAAGCCTAAGTCAAATCTCTTTCCTAATAATCCTCCACCATATGTTCCACATATTTCATATCCTCAGCGGTTTCAAAAGCAGAAATTGAACAAGCAGTTCTCTAAGTTTCTTGATGTGTTTAGGAAACTATATATAAATATCCATTTTGCTGATGTTTTGGAACAAAAGTCGAGCTATGTCAAATTCATGTAGGATATTCTGTCAAAAAATAAAAAGCTAGAGGAATATGAGATAGTTGCACTTACTGGGGAGTGTAGTGCTATCTTGTAGAATAAATTACTTCCGAAGTTAAAGGACCCTGGAAGTTTTACTACTCCTTGCACCATTGAGAATTCATATTTTGAAAAGGCTTTATGTGATCTTGAGGCGGTATCAATTTGATGCCGTATTCCGTTTATAAGAAGCTAGGTCTTGGAGAAGCTAAGCCTACGATGGTATCTTTACAGTTAATTGATCGGTCTATCAGATATCCATTGGGGATTATTAAGGATGTTTTGGTAAAGTTGGATAAATTTATCTTCTCAACTGATTTTATTGTTCTTGACATGGAGGAAAACCAAGAAATTTCAATTATTTTTTGTAGACCATTTTTAGCTATATGAAGAACTCTCATTGATGTGCAAAAAGAGAAAAACTTATTCTAAGAGTGCAAGATGATCAGGTAATTTTTAACGTCTTCAAAGCAATCAAACACCCAAATGATATGAATAGTTGTTTACGAGTGGATAGTGCAGAACTTGAAGAAGGTAGACCTAGATACTTACCATTTATTGAAAAACCATCAGTGATGGAGTTCTACCTTCGACACACCTTTATGGGTGAAGCATCCGCTCAGCCTGTCATTATATCTGCTTCGTTAAATGCTGAACAAAAAGACAAGCTGCTGAGGGTGTTGAGAGAGCAACAAACAGTTTTAGGCTGGTCGATTTCTGACACAGAGAATTCTAAAGTAGTAGACAACGGGTAAAGCCTGGATGATCATTATGCCTGACTGACGACATCAAAGCATGCGCTACCGGTAGGCAACCCGATTTTATTTCTGTTATTTTATTTCTTTAGTTTTTTTTCTTTTGCTTATTTTGTTTTTTTTCTTCAGGTTTTTATATTAAAAAAAATTATGGACGATTTTGGCTCATGCACTACTTTCCCCTCAGTAGGAGACAATATGAACAATATAGAAAATGACGAGGATGATAGCTCATCATTGTTCAGGGAAGTCTTCTCTACTTAATCTTTTACATATTTTCTTTTCATTGAAGACAATGAAAGTTTTCCGTTTAGGGGTCGTGGCTTTAATTAAAATTTCATTTTTTTTATTTTCTGTAGTAGACAACACTAACACCTTTGATGAGACTGGTTTTGAATTATTAATAGCTTTGAAAATATGATGAATTTGTGTATCGGTGTGTGTTTGAACCAATAATTGATTTATATTTCACTAGAGAATCCCGACATATTGAGCACCTAGCCGTGAGCGTTTGATTATCTTTTTTTCTTAGAGAAGGTTTATGTGACCTAATAAATCATTATGATCTCATAAAAACTCTAGAACCAATTTGATTGTTGTTCAAGATGAAATTCGAGTCTACGCTTCACTTAGGACATAGGCCATCTTTGGACCGTTTGAGCTTTTCAAGCCAACTTGAGCATAATTATTTTCCTAGTCATCCCTGTTGAGCTTAAATAGCCATTTTTATCACCCATGACAATTTCACAATCTTATAAAAAGTTTTCCCTAGTAACCCTTTTTACTCATAGTATTTGGATGTTCTGAAAAAATACTTGGAGCTATGACAATCTGGGTGGATGGGAGGAGTTTCGATATAAAAAAATTATGATTAAGTTTGGTTTCGTAGCCTCTTGGACTTGAGCGACTAAGCTCGAAAGGGGTGTCTTAAAACTTAATACCCTATGACCAACTGGTTTGGGAGCTGTTAGTTGAAAGCTCGTTAAGGAAAAGAAAATCTTAAGGAAATTGAATTAAAAAATGGTTGAGCATGGTTGATAATTCAAGAGTGGAATGACAAGTTTGGGGGTATTACAGATTAAGTTGAGTTAAAATCGTTGATTCCTCGAATGTATGAGTGACTATGAGTAAAGATTGAGCTGAAATAATATAATTTATCCTACCCTAAACCCTAGCCATTCATTACAAGCCTACGAAAGTCCTAATGATCTGAAGTGTTGTGGTTTGCCTACATTAGTGGAGAGTGACATGAAAATTTGGCCTACAGAGTTCTAATCTATTTATAGATTAATGGATCCACTTTTGTTAGACTCAGTTGCATAAACTCATTTGAGATAAAGAAGTTGGATAGCTTAAGGTAACACACACGCACTCGAGATTTTTCAAGGTGTAATGTAAGTTGGTAGTTGTGTTGAAACTCTACATGATCACAAATCAGAAGTTTTTCTAGGGTTATCGCTATTTTGAAATCTTCGAGACATGTTTAGTTAGTCAAAACATTTCATCTTTTTATCTGTAGTTTTACTTAATTAGTGTTTAATATTTTCTTGTTTGATTTTTTTTAATTTTTCTCGAGGACTAGCAAAAAGTTAAGCTTGGGGGTATTTGATGAGTATAATTCACACTCATATTTTAAATAATCTTTACTTTAATTTTATTAGTTTTTTGAGTTTTGTCTTTTGATTTATATTTGTTTTTATTTTTATCTTGTAGGTTAGATATTCACATGCATTTGGGTTGATTTTAAAAGATTTGGAAGGAAAAAATGTGGATAAAATGATAAAAAGACGGATCTGGCTTCCACCGCCGCGACGCTCGCAGCAACCACAAGAAGCGGTAAGCTAGCGCAGAGCGTCGCGACGCTGGCGCGTGACAGATTGGACAGGGTCATGACTCTAGCGCGATTTTAGATTTTTTTTGTGATTTTTTTGCTCCAGTTTTATCCTTATCAAACCCTAGTGTATAAATAAAATATTGGAGGATTTTAGAGGAATTTTGGACGTGGGAGGCAGAGGAGAAAGTTTTTGGAGAGGAAATGAAGATGCATCCAATCAGGAGACGGATCTCAACTTCAATTCATCCGTAAATCTAGTTTTTTCTTCTCTTTTCCTCTATGTTCATGAATATTATTAGGATTTGTTTTTCCTATTCTAGTATGTTCTAAATTTCTTATTTAGGGCTACGACATAGTCAAACCATGATTGTTCATAAATTTTGATTTTCAATTCAATCGATGTTTATTCAATATTATTGAGTGTTATAATCTGTTCTTAATGCTTGTGAACTTATGACCAACTATTGCATGATTTTAGATTTAATTCTGAGACTTAGAAGTGATGATTAAATTTGATCTTTGTTTATAACACCATTAGAATTTAATAAGCTAGAGATAATTATGGATTTAGTGTAGTAATTATAATTTCATGTGCTTAATGACTTTCAACTTATTGAATATTTACAGAGATGTGGGATTAGTATTTGATTCATTGTTATCGATGCTTGAGAAAGATTAATAATTACTTTGGAGAAATTCGCTATCAATAATTTGATAAACATTGATTGATTGAGTTTTAGAATTTTGAGCATATTTGGTTTGGTGATATCGAAATCCCTAGATCTTTTATCTATTCAATTTTAAATTATTTATCTTTATCAAATCTTTATCGTTTTAGTTTAATTAGAATTTTAGTTTAATTAAAAATCTCAACTTTTCATCATTCTCAATTAGAATTAAGGTTTAATTAATTTTAATTATTAATATCAATCAATCATGTGGACAATACTCTATTTTTATAGAAATTTATTACTTGACGACGATAGTGTACACTTGCACTATAGAACAATCGTAACAATTACAAACTTAAAAACATGACTCAGTACTGCAAATGAGGGATGTCCTAGCCTCGATTCCATATATTGGCATTATTTATGTAACTAGGACAGCCAGAACCTTTAGAAAGAAAACTAGGACTAGCAGAAATAGTAAAGACTTGTGGACTCGTTTGAGTGATGAACTTGGAACTGAAGTAATGATGAAGTTTATGTTTGGACAGTGGGAATTAGTATAAACCTCCTTCAATGGCACCCTGCAACAGAACCTCCCTCGTACTCTTGTCCTTCACAAAAAAAATGCTTATTGTCACTCACCAGTAACAGGATTAGAGCAAGTTAACTGAGATATACTAAGCAAGTTTTTAGCTACAACAGGCACACATAGAATTGAGTTTAGAGATAAGGATTTGTGTTTGTTTAAAGTTAGTGTGTGGGAGTGTCCAGTGTGTGAGATCCTTAGCAGCTTACCATTCCCTATCATGAGCGTACCATTACCTTTATACTCACTCTTCAGGGACAGGTTGGACAAGTCAGGAGTGACATGAGTGCTTACTGCACTCTCCATGTACCATACTGAATCATCAACTGAGATAGAGGAAGCCATGTTTACTAAAGCAGTTTTTTTAGTGAAGAGCTGAGAATTTTCTGGATAGAGTTGTTGTGGTTGTGAGACTCAAGAGGCTGGAAATCTTGATTAAACATGTTATAACAGGTGAAAGCATAATGACCTGGCTTCCTTTAAATCTGGACATTGACCTTGAGCCAAATCTGTCTCTACCTCGTCCTCTGCTATAAAAGTTGGAAGAACCACCTTTGATATAGTTTGTTGACTGAGGGTTGGGTTGAAACTGAGATTTGTTGCCTTGTTTTGGGAAGGAAGCTATATTGGAAAAATGGGTAAAAGCTTCAACTGAGGTGTTGTTGTTTAGCTTTTCAAGCCTCATATCTTGGCTTTGGAGCATAAGTTGAGCCTCATGTAGGGTGACAATATCATATCGAGAAGTAAGATTGAAAATTATAGGATCATACTCACTACCAAGGCCCCAAAAAATGTATAAAAGGAGGTATTCATCATATAACAATTATCTTGTTGGTGCTAAACTGCCAGCGGGGGACTTTATCTTTAAGATGTAGTCATTTATGGATAGAGAACCCTTCTTAATTATTTACAATTGCAACCTGAGTTGTAGTGTTCTGGCTTTCGATTGTGAAGTACAAATTTACTCCAAAGTCCTCAAGACTTCTTGAGATGTCAGGCATCTAACTACGTGCCCAAACATTGCGTCTATGATAGAGGTAAGTAACCAACTCATTAAATGCTGATCTATTCTGCTCTAATTGATATAATCATGATTAAGGAAGAATGGTGCTTCATTGAGTAGTGCTTACTGGGTATTGTTGTCTATAGTTTGAGGGGCTTATGGGTTGTAAATGAATTATTCTAGAATTTGCACAAAACCAAGATAGTAAGGCTCTAAGTCATAGGCTCTTACAACTAATAGAAATTATGATTTTCAAAATACATAGTTATATTTGTCTAAACGTATTGAAATAGTGAGCATATTGTTTGGTAGCATGTTTGGTAGATTTAAGGCAGAGTTGAAATTGAAAGAAGAAGTCGTTACATGATATGGATTTGTGTTAGGAACATAAGGGCTTGAGGTGTTGTTTGCTCCTGCATTAACAGGCGAAGTATTGATGATTGTCTCTGATTTAAAAGCTGCCAAAATAGGGTTCGAGCTTGAGCATGGTCGAGTGGCCATTTTCGAGAAAGATGCAAAAAGGTATTGGCTTTGTACCAAGTTGGATTAACGTGAAGAGTCTGTAAATTGATTTTTCTATAATTGTATTGAATGAATGAATAAATACAATAGTAATTAAGCTTATATATGTAAAGAAGAAAGGGATCGAAATAAATGAATAAAAAATAGTTACATAAATTGACAAAAAATGAGAGAGAGAAGATGAAGATGGCAGTCAATGATTGGCTGAGAATGTCCTTCGGATTTTCCAATCGCTAGTGAGCAGGTAAAAAATACTTCACTGCCACGTGGAACAAAAGAAACTCATTGCCTCTAAAATGAGAAACTGACGTCTCTAGAATGAGAGACCATCACCTCTAGAACGGGAAATCGACGTCTCTAGAAAGGGAGGCCATCGCCTCCAGAACAGGAAACCGACAACTCTAGAACGGGAAACCATCACCTCCAGAACGAGAAGCTGATGTCTCTAGAATGAGAAAACATCACTTCCACAATGGGAAACCGACGTCTCTGGAACGGGAGGCCATCGAGTCTTGAATGGGAATCGGCATCTCGAGAACGCGAAACCATTACTTCCTAGACAGGACAGGACATCAAAGCAAAAAGGAGGATTCAGATTGATAGTCAATTGGTCATGATTGACTGGATAAGTTGCGTCACTTGGACAAGACAAATTGGTAAAGTCACCAAGTGGCTCTGACTAATTGACTCAGAAACACAAGGAAGTACCATGTGGTAGTAGTTGAAAGGGCGGCTAAGTGTAAAGATGAAAGATAAAAAATAAAGGAGATCCTACGAATCGATGTGATCCTAGGCCTGACCTCATACGATGTTTTGGTTATTTTTAGTTAAACCCATGTAATGAGAGGTCTATAAAAGGAAAATCTACTTAGCAAAATAAAAAAAGTTGGGACCTCAGAGAATTTTTGGAATTATCAAGCCTTTCTTTACATTTCACAAATAATAATACAAGTTTGATCGATATTAACATATTTTTCCTAATTTTTCTCAAAGTCTAAGAAAAATCATTTACATTTTGATACTTTTATTGAGAGCCTAAGAAAAAAATGCTCAAGAGACCTACCCTATACGACCATAAACTTGCCTAGAATCAGGTCTAACACAACTCTAAATGGAAACAACAGATCCAGAAATGAAGACGAACGTACGGGTCAACCAACCCCACCCACAGAAATGCTACAGACGATCCTTAACAGGATGCACGAGATGGAAAGAAGGAATACTGAAGCAATGCATAATGCATGGAAGAACGTACAAGAGAAAATCAACACAATACAACAAGAACTCATGAAAACACAAGCTGGAGTAAGCCAACGGGTGAATGATGATGAACAGGAAACTCACTCCGAAGGTGACCAACGAAATGAAAGGCAAGGGGACCACGAGAATGATAGGAACATACAACAAGAAAAAGAGGTCCAATCATAAAACCTTGTGAAGAAAACTACGGAAAAGGTTCGACAACCCTGAATCATGTCAAAAGAAGCGGTAGAGGAACTGTTCAAACAAAAAATGATGGAGATAAGGAATCTCGGGAGTACAGGAAATAGGGACCTTAAGTCTCTTATCAGGACACTATTAAGCCCATAAGTTTTAACGGCCCCCGTACCCAAGAAATTCACCGTCCCCAGGCTCAAATTCTATGAAGGAAAGTCTAATCCCGTAGACCATCTCCAATGATTCAGATAAGACATGGCGCTATACCAATACGATGATAAGCTTATGTGTAGAATGTCCCATACCTGTTTAGACGGGATGGCTTTGAAGTGGTACCACTCCATACCATTGCACTCAATCACTAACTTCACTACTATGTCCTTAATTTTTGTAGAACAGTATTCAACATACTGTACCATCATGGAAGACTCAGAACATCTGATGACAATCTCTACCAAGAAATGGGAGACCTTAAGAGAGTACACTTACCGCTTCAAAGATGAAATGGTCAAGGTCAAGAACTACGATGATCGGTTTGCCAGATTAGCCTTTCGGTAGGGTCTAGACCCGGATCGCCTTTCTTTGAGGACCTGTTTAAAATAAAGCTTGTTTCCATGGCAGAGGTTTTTCAACAGACACGAGCTTATATTATGATGGAAGAAGAGAAATGAGTATGCGAAGAATGGTTGAAAGGAAGGAAGAAGAATCTATGAAACGGGAAAGGAGCTTAAGACCTGAAGGGAGGAAACAAGATGGAACAGAAATAGTGGATGTGAAGAAAACCCAATAGAACAGGAGTTCCCAATGGAGATGAGATTTTGACAGAATCCACCTGAGAGACAAGGTCTACATACCGTTGACCATCTCAGTCAACCAAATACTGGAGACAATTAAAGATAAACATTAGCTGAAAAGACTAGTCCCGTTCACCAAAGAACCTAGCTACAAAAACAAAGACAAATATTGCTCTTATCATGGGAGCAGCAGACATTACACACAGGACTGCTTCCAGCTCAAAGACTATATTGAACAACTAATCATAAAGGGGTACCTTACCCAATTTGTGAAAAGAGAGGAGCAGAAAGGCGAGACTGAGAAACACAACCCGGAAGAAGATAGGAAGGACAAGGAGAAAAAACCCCTTCGCATCGTCGACAGGGTTATAGCACTAACTGAGCAAGAAGGGACGAGAAAAAAAGAATGGAAGATATACTGTAATTGGCCAACATCTGAAAGACATCATCTGAAGCACTCAATTGGAAAAGGTATCTCGCCGCTTATGTTCGGTGACTCTGATCTATAAAATGACAAGCACCACAACGATGACAAGCACCACAACAATGCCCTCGTTATTTCAATTCAGGTTGGCAACTGTTTGTTAAGGAGAGTCTTGGTAGACGAAAAAATTACAATGAACATTCAGTATCAGGCAACCGTGGAGAAAATGTCCATAGGTAATAAAAAATTACAAGGAACTCTAACGCTCACAGTAAGCGCAGATCCGTTTAACCATATGAGTGAGTTCGTGGTACTGAGAACAACTTCTCTGTACAACGCAATCCTAGGGAGGACTTGGCTCCACAAAATGAAAGTTATACCCGTAACATTCTACCATCTGTTGAAATACTCGTCCCCAAAAGGAGTGAAAACAATAAAAGGTGACCACGCCATGGCTCGTATCTACTCAATAATCGCTTTCGGATCTACAAGGAAAAAAGATGCAGAAAAGATCGGAAGACCCACAGATCAATAGTAATTATAAGGAGACGCCCAGGGCGACCCAAGGTACGAAGCGAGAGAAGAAACAGTCCCCCTCTTCTTAGAGGAAGGGACCCAAAAGATAACAAACATTGATGCCCATCTCGAAGAAAATGAGAAAAAGAAGTTAATAAAATTTCTAATAGAAAACAAATATGTGTTCACGACAGCAACGTAGGAAATGCCCGGTATCCCAGAAGAAATCATCTGCCACATGTTAAACATTAATCCCGCAATGAAACCTGTGAAACAAAAAAAGAGAAGTTTCGCCCATGAAAAAAATCAAGCGGTTAAGGAAGAAGTTCAGAAGCTCTTAACAGCAGGTTTTATCAGAGAGGTGAACTACCCCGAATGGCTCGCTAACCTAGTAATGGTGCGAAATAAATATGGAAAATAGAGAATCTGTGTCCACTTCACTAACCTAAACAAATCATGCCCCAAAAACGTATACTCGTTGCCAAGGATAAATCAGATGGTAGACGCCACTTCTGGTCACGAACTGCTCAGTTTCCTGGACGATTAGTCAGGTTATAATCAGGTGAGGATGTCCCAACCTGATCAAGAAAAAACTTCCTTCATTACTGAGTACGACGTCTACTACAACAAAGTCATGCCCTTTGGGCTAAAATATGCTGGCGAGACTTATCAACGGTTGGTGAACAAAGTTTTCTGCAAGCAAATTGGAAAGAATATGGAAGTCTACATTGATGACATGTTGGTTAAAAGTAAGAAGCAGGAACACCACATTCAGGGCGTCGAAGAATCCTTCTCTATTCTATGGTGAAATTCCATGAAGCTAAACCCAGAAAAATGCACTTTTGGGGTATCAACAGGAAAGTTCCTAGGACGTCTAATTACACAACGGGGAATCAAGATAAACCGAACTAGGTAAAGGCAATTATGGAAATAGGGTCCCCGCGGAACCTCAAAGAGATCTAGACGTTAACAGGAAGATTGGACGCTCTAAACATGTTCATCTCCAGGTCAACAGACAGATGCAAAATATTTTTCAAAAGGTTACGGAAAATTTTGTGAGCGATTGGAATGAAGACTGTGAAGAAGCATTTACAAAAATTAAATTGTACCTAACTACCCCCTTTTAAGGTCTAAACCTATTCTCGACGAACAACTTCTGTTATACGTCATCGTATCAACGGGGGCAGTCAGCGCAGTACTCATCAGGGAAGAGCAAATGAAACATAAACATGTATACTTTGTAAGTAAAAACCTTGTAGCCGTGGAAACAAGGTATAAACGAATGGAGAAACTAGTGTTAACAATTGTAACTGCGGCACGAAAATTAAGACCCCACTTCCAAGCCCACAACATCAAAGTATTAACTGAATCTCTCATTAAAAGTCTTCTGAACTCGACAGAAACAAGCGAAAGAATAGTAAAATGGTCAATTGAGCTAAACCAATACGACATCAGCTACGAGCCTCGAGCACCAATAAAAGGACAAGCATTAGCAGACTTCGTAGCCGATTTCACAGGGAAAGAAGCTGAACGGGAAGCTCACCAACAGAAAAAAGGTGGAGCCTGGTTGCTCTTTGTAGACGGGGCTTCGAACAATAGAGGAGCATGAGCATGGGTGGTGGCACAAACTCCCTTTGGAGAAATGTTGGAGCATTCCATCTCCTTTGAATTTAATGCCTCAAATAATGAAGCAGAATATGAAACACTAATAGGGTAACGGAAAAGCATAAAGATCTGAAAATCACGAATTGTTTCTTCACACCTTACTACTCCTAGGGTAACGGAAAAGCATAAAGATCAAGTCGAGTCATACTTGATAACCTAATGAAACGTCTTGAACCCGCAAAAGAAAAATGGGTAGAGAGCTACTCGTTGTTCTACGGGCATACAGGACGACCACGAGCGGAACAACGGAGAAACCCCGTTTGCATTATCATACGGAGCAGAGGCAGTCATTCCCGTAAAAATTGGAAGCCCTGTCATCAGGTCCGAACTAAACGAACAAAAAATGAAGAACTCCTAAGAAATGGTCTCGATGACCTAGAAGGAAGACGAGAAGCATCCCTTATCAGAATGGCCCATTACAATCAGAAAATGAAATCTTATTTTCAGAAGAAAGTAAGGAAACGGAAATTTCAAATGGGAGATCTGGTACTCAGGAAAATCTTCTAAACATAAGGAAAACTAGGGCTATTATGGGAGGGACCATATATCGTCAGCAAAATATGAGGAAGCAATTATTACCACTTTAAAACGGGAGAAGGAATGGAATTACAGAAACCATGAACATGATTCATCTGAAAAAATATTTTGTAAAAAGAATGCAGACAATCTGTTATAATGAGACACTTTTTCCACAAGGGTTTTTCTCCATATAAATATAATGATGCCAAATCTTCTTTCTTCAACTGAATTATCACTAAATGAAACTAAGGGCCTAAAAATTCCTTGAGAGGGGTAGTTTATAAGTCCTACTCTTAGAAAAAACTAAAGGCCTAAAAAGTCTTTGAGATGGGCAGTTCATAAGTCTTACTCTCAGGAAAAACTAAGGGCCTGAAAAGTCCTTGGAATGGGCAATTCATAAGTCCTACTCTCAGAAAAAATTAAGGGCCTGAAAAACCCTTGGAATGGGCAATTCATAAGTCCTACTCTTAGAAGAAACTAAGGGTCTGAAAAGTCCTTGGGAGGGGGGAAGTCCATAAGTCCTACTTCAGAAGGATATAAGGAAATAAAAATATCATTGGGAGGGGCAGTTCATAAGTCCTACTTGCAAAAAAAAATTAAGGGCATGAAGAGTCCTCAAGGGATATCCTGTAAATCCTACTCTCAAAAGAAAAAAAGACTAAACGGAAGAAAGGACGGATCCTTTACCTTGCAATAGGAAAGGAAATTCCAAACAAATGGAAGTACAAATGTTATGTTATCATCGTTAGGAAAGACAGGAAACACACATTGCTAAAAGACTTCTTCATTAAAAAGAGACTACAAAATGAAGTACAAAAAAACAACAACAAAGGCTAAGTTTCCCGTTCGCGAGTAGCTTCAGCAGGAACCTTAGAAGTAGCCCCAGTAGTCTCTGTTATGGGATCAACAAGGGTATTCACCTTAGATTCAACAGAATATTCAGAAAGTGAAACGAGAGGAATGTGAGGAGCCTGGTCAGAATTAGCGTCGTGATAACCCAGAGCATAAGCCATCTTCTCAACCTTGTTGACAATGGCTTGGTACTGATCCTCGAGACCAATTTCTCATTTATTCACCTCAGCCAAAGTCATCTCGGTTGAGGACAACTTCATCTTTGTCGCAGATAACTTAGCCTCAGCCTCAACCAAAGTCGCCCCGGTTGAAATCAGCTTCACCTCTATCGCGGACAACTTTTCCTTAGCTTCAGCCAACTTCTTTTCAACTATTTCCAGATTTTCCCCGTTGGCTTCGGCTACCATCTCCGCTTCCATTAGAGATGTTTCCAAATTCACCCGTTCAACTACAGACGCGTTCAAGTCAACAGTCAAATGGGCGTTAGCCTGCCGCAACTCAACCTCAACCTCTTTTTAACGCTCCCGTTCCACGAGGACTGCATAATTTACCCGGTTAATCTCTCGGACCTCATTCACGCAGCATGCCATCTAAAGCTCCATCATATATAAATCCACATGAAGTCCATTATGATAAGTCACGGCCTGCCAAAAACAATAAAATTGCTGAGTGATTAACCGAGCAGACGTAAACCAAAATGGTTAAGAGTTTTTACCTACATTAAACCGTGACTAAGGCCAACGACCTTATCCATAATAGACATCTGATACAGTGAAACTGAATCCACATCTGACCCGATCCCCTTTGCCATGATGTGCCAAGGAAGGGGATCCTTGAGCAAGCTCACGGAAGCTTTAACAGGCGGGGCCGTCTAGAATCGCACCCACTTCCAAAGATCGTCATCCTCCACAGATACGCCCTAAGAACTAGCGGAAGGTGAAAACGACCTCTGAACATGTGTGGGGGAAGAAGATGTGGCATCCTCCCATCTTGGAACATCCTCGTATAAAGGGATCGAAGGATCAACCGAGGTTGATAGCGGCACAGCAGATGGAAATGGTGAAGAAACCGGGGGCACTGACCTGTCTGGAACGCTAGTGGTCCCAGTTTTACGGTGAACATTCCTCTCCTCCCCGTCAACTATCCCAAACAGATCACTTTTAAGACGCTTTGACATCTCTAGTTCGTAGTAGGAAAAACGGAAAACCGCGTCTTCTTCTTCAGTTCCCTTCTACGCAGCTTCCCACTGAGCCTCTCTCTCTGTCTCTCTTCTCGGTCGAAGCCTTCTTCCTTCCGTTCTGACTCACAAGACTCAGAGGAATTGGCCCGGATTACCAGACGAGAATGAGAAACAGAGATCACAACGGGGATATCCCGAGGAATTTCTGTTGCAAAGGTTGAAGGGGCAACAGACTCGGCGACCGGAGGGGTGCGACCATGACTTCAACCTCTCTCCTTGGATCAAGGAGATCTCTCCAATCCTATTCTAGACAACTGTAAGCAATGCGAAGACGGGCTGCAATGTCTTTTGGAACAAAGGGCCTCTTATTCAGGTTAAAATTTACACGAAGAAATAAGATACGTCGGACGAAAATAATGATATAAAAAATAAATAAATGAAAAATGAAAAATAGGAAACAAGGGACTCAGGCCACTTACTAAACTCCCCCTAGAACTGGGGAATGATCCAGCGGCCGTCACCACCCCAATTCTCACCGATCCAGAGAGTCCCTCATCCAAGCCTTTTTCCCCGGGCAGAAAATCAATGATTAATCCCCCACGTTTCTCAGTAGCACGAGGGGACAGATAACAAGAAGTATCGCGCCGCTGGATAGAGTATACGGCGCGGATCTCATCCACTCCTCTGGATAAATTGTTCTTCCAATTGAGGGCTTCTATACCTAAAAGAATCCTATATGTACTAGGAGTATACTGTGAAGGAACATGACGAAAGGTACTAAAAAATTCTTGAAATAAAGGAGAAAAATGAAGTTTTAGCCCTAACATTATGCACATGGGGGCTAAGAAAATCTGGTACAGAGGATTACAAGGAAAGGATTTGGGTATCCCATCCCTGAAACCACAAATAACGTCAGAGGATGTGGGTATCTTTGTGACGGGTGATAAAATGATCAAATTCATCATGATTCCTAACTAAGGGGATCGTAACCCAGAATAGTTTTTCTGACATAACAAAACCAATAAGAGAAGAAAATAGAGGATGCGAAGAAAAAAATAGGAGATGAAGAACTTACGGAGTAAGGATTAAATGTGAAGAAGAAAAGGTGGAAAATTAGGGCTCTACATGGGTAGCGGACGCAAGAACCCGATTCAAAATTGGTTAATAAAATCCAAAATAAAAGAAGCTTTTTGGCTGACAAACGGGCATGTAGAGGGATAAATGATAAATAAACACGTCCAATCTATCTGAAAGACAAGCCAGTGGCGACATGACAACTGGATAAAAAGAAAACCCAGCAGATCAAAAATGTAAATGATGAAATAACCCTAAAATGAAGCAACACAGAGGGAATGAAATAACGAAACCCATGCACACGCGTGTTATTATGGGGTAAAACAAAATTAAATGCAATGAAATTTCAAAGGAGCATGTCAGCAGCCCTAGGAACGAGGCAATGATGGTACAATATCTCATTATTATTGAATATATTTATAACCGTTCTTGCTCAACACTTTATATCTTGTAAAATAAAATAGAATCCTGAATTGATGAAAGCAGACCAAGTATAACCTTTCTCCAAAAATGGGGCGCGTATTAATGAAGTATTCATTACACATCGACGAATATCGTTGAAGTACAATGGGGGGCAAATGAACAGGTGAAAAATACTCCATTACCACGTTGAACAAAAGAAACCCATCGCCTCTAGAATGGGAAACCGACGTCTCTAAAATGGGAGACCATCGCCTTCTAGACCGGGAAACCAACGTCTCTAGAATTCGGTCATCGCCTCTAGAACGGGAAATCATCACATCTAGAATGGGAAACCGACGTCTCTAGAATGGGAAACCATCACCTCCCGAACGAGAAACCAACGTCTTTAGAACATGAGGCCATCGAGTCTAGAACAGGAACCGACATCTCGAGGATGAAAAATCATTACTTCCTAGATAGGATAGGACATCAGAGCGAAAATGAGGATTCAGATTGATTGTCAATTGGTCGTGATTGACTGGGTAAGTTGCATCACTCAGACAAGACAGATTGGTAAAGTCACCAAGTGGCTCTAACTAATTGGCTCAGAAACACATGAAACTACCATGTGGTAGAAGTTGATAGGACGGCTGAGCGTGACAGATGAAAGATAAAGAAAAAAGGAGATCCCACGAATGGATGTGATCTTAGGCCTCACCTCATCTGATACTTTAGTTACTATTTGGCTATTTTTAGCTAAACTCATGTAATGAGAGATCTATAAAAAGCTAATCTACTCAACAAAATAAAAAAAGTTAGGACCTCAGAGAATTTTTTGAAGGATCAAGTGTTTCTCTATATTTCATAAAGAATAATACAAGTTCGATCGATATTGATATATTTTCTCTAATTTTTCTCAAAGTCTTAGAAAAATCCTTTACAGCTAGCTTATTGAGTTGTCCTATTTGCTGAGGTGGAGGAGACATTATATTGAAGTTGAGATGACTCAAGTGAGCTGGAGGAAATGGTTGGGTTGCATGGCATGCATGAATCTGTGTTCAACATTGTTTTAGACAGATTGCATTCTGAACTTGAAGAGGCAGTAGTAAGCTTACTGAGGTGAGCTTGCAAAGCTGATTTTTTATCAATATATACTATTAAAGAAACACAAAATGAAAGGGAGCAATTGCCCTCTTAATTTAGAGCCTAATCCACGTCGATATAGTGTATCATACGATGAAATCAATGCCAAAAGCTGGAATAAATTGGAATATTCATCAATATGATATAGTTATATGTAAGACTTTATCGTGTATTCGTTACGATACCAAACAATTTGCTTCGTAAAATTGCAAAAATACATATTCTGAGAGATTTAAATATTTTCTAAACAATTCGTGAATTAATTACTATGCTTTTGTCCATTACAATATAATACAAAATGTGTTTCATGTGATTAATATTTTTATAATTAAAATTGATTTTGGCATGATTTTAAATCATTACATCATCGGACCATAAATCTCAAATTAAGTTAGAATAATTAATACAGGAAAAATATAGAGAGGATTGTTGGACAATTATCCCCAACTGTGGATGTGCATGGTTAATAGGATAGGCTATCGCTTTCGTAATCAGCATGGCTTCGATATTCTCATATACAAATAAAAATAATTAAAATAAAAGTTTTGTTTTTTCTAATTTCCAGCACATAATATCATCAACCACCGTGCTAAGTTTTGTTCTTTTGGATGGTGAAAAGCCAACAAAATTAACCTACAACAGCAGATGAACATGTTCCTCATTCAAAGTTTTTTGGGTAAAATCTTATTGTTATTATATATGTTTTATGTCATTTTCAATTTTAATTATTTGTTATACATATTTCTAACTTTACATTATATTTCTCATATATTTATAATTTTATATTGTTGGAGACCATACTGATATGTTATCATTATTTATCATTTTTTTTTATTTTAATTGTTTACATAATATAGAACTTTCTATAAATTAATGCTTGAAAATAACGAATTCCTTATAAAAATGCAATTGTGAGTGTATTTTGATAAAATAATGTACAGACTTACTTATAAATAAAATAAAACTAGGGGGAGTATTCATCTAGGGCATGGAATTAGACGATATTTACGTATAATTAAGATAAATTACATGAAATATTGATGCAATTTACCGTAAAATACATGAACAAAGAGCGTATAATTAATTAAGTTCTAACTATTTGGACATGGACATGGTTGATTAAAAAACATGTTAGTGCAACCTCAAGAAGCGAAAACTATTTTTTTTAATTCTTTAGTTATGAGTTTATAGGGTTCATTAATTATTTACTTATGAAAGTGACAGTGAAGTAGGACACAAACACTCTCTATTAGAATATTTATATGGTTGGTTTTAGAGGTAAGAAAGGAAAGTGAAAGAGAAAGTAAAAGACTAATTAAACAAGGAAGAAATTTACATATAACATGTGGGTTGAAATGAAACTAAAAGAGGAAAAAGCGATCATCAAACTGATAAAAGTACATAAAAACAATTGATGTACGAGGAAGTGTCAATGCCAAATTTCTGTCTCTCTGTCTTTCTTACTTTTTCTTTGATAGAGTAGAAAAGGAAATAATGCAAAGCTAGCAAAAGGGTTTACTACAGAGACAAAATTGAGAGTGAACACTCACATTCAAAACCATCTCTCTCTCTCTCTCTCTCTCAATAATTATTGCACATCTTGAATGACATAATGACAAGAGCAAAGGAGATGGTCCAATTGCTTGGGTTTATTGTTGTGATATTAATCACGTTAGTCCTGTCCTTTGTCGGATCCTTTTTCTCTTTTCCTTCCTCATCTTCAAAATTCATTATTCTTAAAACAGTGTCTAGGGGAAAGACGTATAATGTGAAGGCTATATTTGGAATTTACAAATTACGAAGAAAAGGAAAATAAATTTTGGTTGGTTGGATTTGGTTTTAAATCAAACATCTTTTAACCAAAGATGCACAAAAATATGTTTAGAACATGCATAAAGCATTACTTTAGGGCAAAGGTAGCTATTTCTAAGGAGCCTCACATGATAAATACAGAGTCAAAGGCAGCCCACAATTACGTTGGATTCTAGTATTCTAGTTTGCTCTTAAAATTCCCCTAGTGTATATACTACAATCAATTTTTCATTCTAGTTTGCTCTTAAAACTCCCCTAGTGTATATACTACAATCAATTTAATGAAAGATAACACTACTATCTCACGCGATGAGGTTTAAGCGATAAAGTTGACGACGAATGAGTTTTTGACGGTAAAACACTTTACTAATGAATATTTAGACTTTTAGCAACGAAAAGTTACCATTAAAAACCCAATTTCTTGTAGTATACAAAATTCATAATAACGAACTTCAGAAAAAAAAAAACACCTCTCATAAGAAAACAAAGATTCACTAGTTAAGTGGGTTTGTTTGCACCTCTACGAATGGGAAGCCAGAATACTTGGAAATCTTGTGCTTAATATAACTGTAAGTGCTAATTTTATAACCAGTACAAACAGATAAGGGGACAAAGTGTCACATTGTCTGACACCTTTACCTCATTTATAGAATTTCTTAAGCTAACCATTCAAGTTTATATGGAGTATAGAGAGGGTGGTGATACACTCCATAATCCACTGTATGAATGACTAGGTATCTCCATTGATTTCAGATTTTCTCTATAAATAGCCAATTGACACTATCATATGCTTTCATCAAGCCAGACATCATATCACGCCTAACGGAAAAAGTTGTATATGATAGCCTCTAACAAGCTCTTGTTGAGGAAAATATTATCACCAATCCTCCTGCCTCAAAAAGTAAGTAATACAATTTCAATTCCATTTGTAGGATATGAATTCTAATCAACCATTTATCTACAATGAAGATATATATTGTCAAGGGAAAAAAAGAATATGTGGGGATCGAACATAGACAATGAGAAGGATATTTCTCTACATGATCATTTGTACTAAGATTACTAATCATTAATATCAATGTTTTTTCTATTAGCACCGGGTCTCCGGAGCGTAGTTCTCCGACTACTCGCAGGAGTGCATATGCTATCGGCTAGGAGTACTCGCAAGTGCACTACGGGTATATCAAGAGATAAATCCTCAGATCGATGGTCACGAGCATTAATGTCAATGCGCTATATATTGTAATTGCCTTATGTATGAAAAAAGAAATGCCCCCTAAACCAAATATTTAGAATGAAAGATTATGTGGATGTTTTGGGGGGTTATGCCATCAAAGCATGGGTATTGATATTTTGATATGAAATTTAATGAGGATTACATTTTTCTTATAATTGTTCTTTTAAATTATTGTTGACTAATTTATATTAATATCTAAAAATTTCATATTCAATAATGAGACTATGATCTTGTATTAGTATAAGAAGATTAAGATCATAGATAATGAATAAAATTATGAGCAACATATTAAAGTATAGAATCTTTAATGAATGGTTGCTAGTACGGTTCACTAAGCATTATGAATGCATGTGATCTAGATATGGATCATTGATGTGGATAGATATCTTAGTGAATGTGTTTTATATAATGAGATTATATATGACTGGACCGATGTGAATTAATATATTTATCAACGTGTCGTTTATCAAAAAAAAATTAATACACATCAATTTGATGATCATATGTCTGAATCCTGAGTAGTCATGAACTCATATACATGTCTATTGAATCTTTTGATTCACTCGTTAAGGTTTGTTTGAAAAACAGGTAGTGACTTTTATTTTAGAGATTCAGTGATATGGATGGCGGAGAACATGATCTTACAGGATTTGGAATCCAAGTTTTCCTAACGGAATGGTTATTGAGCTCAAATTTATAATAAGATTATAAATTAATCATTCATTAGTGAATTAATATAAGGATTAAGAGGTAATTAGAAGGATAAAATGGTAATTTTGACCAGTTCTAATTTACGAATCAATAATTGGGGGACAGAATTACATGAAATGATTATATTAGTGGACTACATGAGAATACTCTGAAAATATAGTTTGTAATCTCTAAGTGTGCAATTCGATGTTTATAGCGAAGTAATAATGAAATTAATAAATAAGATTATTTAATTAAAAAGTTTAATTAATAATCTAATTTATTGGAGCTTATGATTATAGGTTCATAGTCATCAAGTCACTTCTGTACTACGCAGTCTAGAGTGTGAATATTTCATGACATGAGAAAAATACTTACTTACAAATGATTTTTTATTCTGGGGCAAGTACATAATTATGTGTGATTATTAATTAAAAATTAATTAATTAAATTATTTATATATAAATATAACTTTCAGAATTAATCTATGTATATAATTATCTATTTTTTAATTATCGATAAGTGAGATAAAATATCTAATTTATGAAATTAGATAATTAAATTATTATTAGATAATAATGTTGATCAACTAAATCTGTTATTTATGAAATAACAGATAATTTAGTTGATATGCATAATCAGATATATTAGTTTTGAATTAACAAACATCAGGATATTTAATTTGATGAAAATAAATATTTAATATGCAGTAATTATCACGTGTCAATCAGTAATTAAGTATTTGATATCGACATGGACTATTGTAGTGTCACGTGGCACTGCAGTAGTGAGTGTGTAACACTGTAATGCCACATGGCACTCCACTGGTGCCGTGAGCCAGTGTGCTGCCTCACGGCACACTACACTATCATGTGGCACTGCAGTTGTGTACAATAGCAGTGGGGCAATTTTATAATTAAATATTATTTTGATTATCTCAAAATATCATATATACCTTTATCAAGAAAAATACACAAATATTATTCTGATGACCTAAGATAATGAATCAGTTCGATCAATCAGTTGAATCACAGAATTAGTTCATCAATCAATAGTTGAGAGAAGAATACAATTCTCAAGGAGTGTTTTTTCTACGTATAAGAGTTAATCAAATCTTTAAAAGAATCATCGTCACATTTTTTTAGAGAATCGTCTCACAAAAGTTCTTCTCAGTAAAATCTCTAGATCTCATGTGTTGAGTACATCTAAAGACAGAAAAGTGTTTTTGTTATATTCTATGTGCCCCTACAAATACTAGTACGTTGAGGATTGACTTGGAAGATCTTGGTGTGGATCTTAGAGTCTGCTGATCGTTGCAACGATTTTGTGGGAACGGAAAATCGATTGGTTTCGCGAGGACGCTTGATTTAGATTACAAGAGGTATATGATTCCGAATCTTATATGTTGTAGATTTAATTTATAAATATATAATGGATCCTGACTGATTGAAAAGAGTTTTCAATAAAAAAAGTTTGGTTATCGTAGCATTGCGTAATTTTATTTTACTAAAAGATTCAATTTTTTATTAAAAAATTATTTTTTTAAAATGGTCACGCGTCACACGCTTCCGTCATGCATGCACTGCGACGACCAACCGATGCAACAAACTAGGTTGATCAAAGAGGATAAACTCCAAAATGAATTTTAAAATAGTAGACTATAAGGGGCAACAAGGAGTGTTCTCTCTCTCGCTTCTCCCTCTCGAGAAACCCTAGGAGTACAGTTATGTTCACGTCACCGGCACGGGGAGAGCTCCTCTTCTCTCCGCGTGATTTTTTTCTCCTGCCTTCTCCCTTGTTTTCACCTTTCTTTCTCTCTTTTCTTTCTCCCTCTCCCCTATATTTTCATCGCCCCTTCTGCCTCTCTCCTCTGTTTTCCCTCTCTCTTTTCCTTTTCTTTCGTTATTTTTCTCTTTCTTTGTAGGTTTGTTGCTGCAGTTTTCTGCGAAGTTCTCCTTTTATTTCATTTTCTACTGGTTGTGTAGATTTTAGTCCACCAGATCTTTTATCCTTGGTGGTTGTTTTCTCTTCGGATCTGGCATTTGTCATGATTTTGATATTTTATTTGTGTGTAACACAACCGGATGTCCCAGATCCTTTCGAGATTATATTGTTCTTCATGCAATATACTTTTGCAGTATTAGTTGGTCAAATCATGTTTGAATAATGGTGGAGGATCTTTGAAACGAGCCGCTCAAGCTCTACTTTTGTACTGTTTATGCACATGATTTTCTTCAAAGTACGTAAGTAGGTGTATATTGACATTATTTGGTACTTTAATCATTTATTTATATTTAAATCTAATAGTTTTGTTCAGATCTGATAGTTTTGTTTAGATCTTATCCTGCTTGTAATTATGTGTTTGTAATTAAATGCCTTTTTTATCATAAAAAAAAGAGGATGATGAAAGAGTGGTAGGTCTGAATTCTTGTCTGGATATACGTAGTCCCTTTTTAGATTAAAAGATTTTAACATTTGTCACACTTAAGCAACAACCAGCAAGAAATTATTCATAAAAACCTAGCTAGGTCGAATAGTATTGAATAAAACATGAACAAAATGATATGTGTATTTATAAAATTGAATGAAGGCTATCCGTGCAAGCAAGTAATTAAACTACATAACTAAGATATAAATCCAATTTTAAGTTATTTTTTTTAAAATTTTGTACATGTCACTGTGACCCTCAAGTAGCTTAGTTAAGAAGTTAATTTTCCATGGATATCAGGTTTTATTTTAAACTAATCAGAATTGTGGACTATAAAACACAATTAGTGGAATAATTTAATTAGACGCAATGCTAGTCTTTTCTTAAACTTCATAATTAATTGCAATTTAATTTTTGTTGGTTTGTTTACGTGTGAAATCAACAACAAAAAATATTATGAAAAAAGGTAACCTTGAACCTAAATGATGTAAAGCAGTACTAACCGACCAATTTGCTTAATATTAAGCAACAAAAACCTAACGTTTCTATGCTTAAGATCTCTCTCTCTCTCTCATTGGCTAGATATATGCTGAAAGTTCAACAAAGCCGTTTGGAAATTAATATTCATATCATATTGAATCATTCTAGTTCTACGCACTCTTTGACATTTTTTTTTGCAACATGTAACTATGTTAACCAATAGGATTGTAATACATAATTAAACAGTTCAGCTAAAACTCGGATCATAAATTTGATGCAAGAATTTTATGACATATTGTTCGTGTACAATACATAGTCAGACTGCATTATAATATGTGAACTATTAATGTGCACGTGTATATATATTTTCGTGTATAATTAATTTCATAAATGGACCTCTAGAAAAAAAAATTGGTCGAGTATAAAACCCGATCGAATCAATCAATTATTTTACAATCTAGTTGGTTCGGTTTATGTGCTCATAATTGATCAACTCGGTCTTTATTATGACAAAACCTTAAATTTTAATATGATCTAATTTTTACGCTAAAAAGTGGACTTAGTGCACACCACTTGAAAAATGCCCAAATTGATTAAGAACTTGATAAGTACATAAGAATCAGATTTTCTTATTAATCCTAGAGGACAAATTAAGGATAATCTTGTATTTTCCTTCTCTGTGTGACTTTTTTTTGTAATATTCTTGATGTTTTATTCCTAATCCTTAATTTAACTAAAAAATTTAGGTAACAAATATCATATGCATAATAGATAAAATGTTATAGGATGAGTACTTAATATTAACGAAATTGCAAATGACACTTGACAATATCGATTGTAGCTTAATGAAAGGATTTAAATGCCAAAAGCCCATAACTCTACTAGACCTAGAAAAATAATGTCTCACTTATTAGTTCAGAAAAAAAAAATTAATTATTCTAAGAATTAATTAACTTAATATATAAGATTAATTAAGGAAATGTTGGATCCCTAATCCAATGGGTTTGGGTGTTCTTGGGACCTGGGAACCATGCATAGAGAGCCAATGTCCTTCTGATCAAGTGGGTCCTTTTCCTTTTATTTGATGATTACGTTACATTAACTGAGGGACCAACATTCTCATGGTTTTTATCTAACCTTTTCAGTTACTCAATTTTTATCTTAACAAAATTATTATACTAAATTACAAGGTGAAAATGAACTTCAGAGTTTATAAAGGAGAAAATGACAAGGAAGAAATGAAATTAAAAAAATAGCATAAAAATCTAAGGATGAATCTCATGTGAGTAATCTAAGAATGGATCAACGATCAGTACGGTATAATCTTTCTGACCTAAGAATAGTGAGTGTAAGCACTATTTTGAAGGAGTGATGGTCCCCTAGTGGTTTAAGATGACAAAATTATTGAAAGAGTTGTAGCACTTCTGAAATAATAAGATGAGGCTGCTGAATGTATTAATAAGGCCAAGTGCAAATCTATAAAGTGGTCCTCGAGGCTTATAAGGTCCATGTGGCATAGCCGGCAAGGGATGGCCCCCGGCCACGTGGGAGCAGTGGTCCAAATGGAGTGAACAAGTAGAAAAGAAGACACGTGTTTAAAAGAGAGAGGTGACAGCCTGTACAGGCAAACAAGAGAGATTCCTTGACTAGCGTTTGGAAATAGGAATTGCTGGGTTCTACACCCAATTTGAAGAAAGTGAATGGTCCCTAAATGGGCTTAGGATATCCATTTGCCAAACATAATTAAGTTTGTAAATATGAAGAAGTTGGGCTATGCCTTTCATAATGCTTTCTTCACAAATCACTGTTTAGATTCTAGACCAACCCAACTTCAAATTAGCATCAAAATCAAAGATAATTAGATCATTAATTTTAAAAAGTTACAAATTTTAACGGAAATGTAAGTAGTGTGATTGGAACTACAATATCTTCGTTTAGGGAAGACAACTTAATCGATTATGTCAATTTATTTGTCAAAATCAATAGTTAGTATAAGTTGATGTGAATGAGAGGTAACCATTTCCTTGACGAATGAAGACTATGATCTATGCAACACTTCTCTCTAATATTTTTTTCATGAGTCTATTAACTATATTATTTCATTTATATCTCCAGAAAAATAATAAATAGATTCTTGAAACTCTATTTTTTGAATCAAATTATATAAGACTATTGGCACACTCTCCTTATTTTTCGAACAGGCATTTGGAAAGGGATGACAAAAGATATGTGAGAAAGTTAAGAGACAATAATATTATTTTTCGAAGCTGTAGGATCAAAATATATAGAAAGAAGTTCAAGAGACCTGAGATTTTTATCTAAAAAACAATACAAATTAGTGCTGAATTTTCAAAACTTAAATCATAAATATATAATATAGCTAAGTTCGGTTGAGAGCGAATTCTCATTTTCAATCTTGTCTCTCATGATTAAACCCCAGTGATTGGCTAATTGACAAAATAAATGAGCTTAAAACATAATATTATAATAACCTTTGTCTTCATATTCAATATTAGTGTTAATGACTCATCATTTTTCATATTGAATTTAGCTGATTAGACAACTTACCGTTCCAATATGACTTTCTATTAAATTAGTATGATGTCATTGCCATATATATATTAATTATGTTCTTAGCTTGTTTGAATAATTCTTCTATAGTGATGTAAGGCTATTACCTTTTTCACAATTTTATTTGAGAGTGAAATGATAGTTAATTGGCTAAGGACACCCAGATAGCGGCTATTCTAAAATCTATTCTTTTTTATGTTCAATTAATGGGAGCATATACTTTATACCTCAAACATTTTTGTTGACCATTAATCTTGTCTCTGTTTTTTTTTTGAATTTGATGTCTAAACTTGAAAATAATTAGTAATTAACAGCCTATGTTAAGAAGGGAAAAAATGGTCAACCTTCAAAATGAATGAAAATAAAGTTTAGCACTCCAAATGAATTATTGTGTTGCTAATAAGGTGGTTAATGATAAAAATTAATAAACATACTACGACATTTTAATTAAGCCGACGTCTATATAGTATATTCATTATTTAATTTAATCTAATATATTATTAAAATAAAATAAAAATAATGAATAAATGATAACAGAAGAATAAAGTTGCAAACTTAAAAAAATATTTATTACAAATATCATCATAAATAAAAGAATAATCAAAAGTGAATGCCAAACAATCTGAAATCTAAATATTCTTCTAATAAGTATATCATGACAACAAAGTTCAGCAGAGTATGTAATCTTAATAATAACAATGTAAATTACCGTTAAATTAATAAGCACTTGCTTCAAATTTTCAAGAAAGACAACAGTTTTTCTTTCCAAATAGCTCACACCTATGGCTGCCAGCTTCTCCTTCTTCTTCCTCTCAATGAACCTCGTAATTCAATTACTGCTATTCATTCATGTAACAGCAGAATCACCAGCCACCGCCCCAACGAGCACAAATTTCTCTTGTTCATCTGATTCATCATCTTCCTCCTCATGCCAATCATACGCGGTTTATTTCGCTCAACCTCCGCTATTTTCAAACCTGCAGAGTATCTCAGAGCTATTCAGAGTCAGTCCTTCGTCAATAGCAAAAGCCAGTAACCTAATTTCACAGAGTACTCCATTATTCGCTCGTCAGCTACTGCTCGTGCCCGTCCCCTGTGGCTGCAGTCGAACTCGTTACTTCTCTAATATCACTTATCAGATCCAAAAGGGCGATACGTATTTTCTTGTCGCAACGATTTCGTTTCAGAATCTCACCAATTGGCAATTAGTGGAAGAATTCAACCCCACTCGGAACCCTACCACTTTGCATGTCGGAGATGAAGTGATCTTCCCGTTGTTCTGTAAGTGCCCCTCAGAGAATGATTTCGAAAATGGAATTAAACATTTTATTACTTATGTTTGGCAACCAAAGGATGATCTTCTGCAAATTGCTGCTAAATTTGATTCCTCACCTGATGACATCTTAACTGAAAATAATTACCAGAATTTGAGCGACTCTGTTGGCCTTCCTGTTGTGATTCCTGTGTCCAAATTGCCTGTTCTCTCTCAATCTTACCAGCCGGTAACTGAAAAGCCGTCGAAAAAATCGAAACTCCTAATTCTAGGAATGGTCTTGGGGGTTTCCTTTCTAATAATTTTGCTTTTAGCCGCTCTTCTGCTCTACAATCGGTTTTCGAATAAGAGAAACAAGTGTTTGATCTGGAGTAAATCATCATTAGAATATGCTGATTTAATTCAAACGAAAGGCGGTAATGCCGAACATAAGATACTCGAAAGTGTTTCGGATTATCTCTGCAAGCCAATCTTGTATGAGCTTAAGGTGATAATGGATTCAACCATGAATTTCAGTGAGAGCTGTAAGATTGAAGGATCAGTATACAGAGCGATCATCAACGAACAGATCTTAGCTGTAAAGAGATCGAAGCAAGATTTTACAGAAGAAGTAAAGATTTTACAGAAATTCAATCATGTAAATTTAGTTAAGTTAATGGGAACTTCAACTGATCTTGATGGGAATTGCTTCTTAGTTTATGAATACGCAGAGAACGGATCGCTTAATAACTGGCTCTACTCAAACACTTCGTCCTCTTCCGACTCACTAACCTTCCTCACATGGAGTCAGAGGTTACGAATAGCACTTGACGTAGCGAACGGGTTGCAATATATGCACGAACACACACAACCGAGCATAGTCCATCGAGATATCAGAACGAGTAATATACTTCTCGATGCAAGATTTAGAGCAAAAATCGCTAATCTATCGATGGCTAGGCCCACAACGAATGATATGTCGCCTAAGGTGGACGTGTTCGCATTTGGGGTGGTTTTGTTGGAGTTACTCTCAGGGAAGAAAGGGATGGAAAGCGACAGGAAAGGTGAGGTGCTCATGTTGTGGAAGGAGATAAGGGGAATAATGGAGGTTGAAGAGGGAAGAGAGGAGAGGTTGAGAAGATGGTTGGATCGGAACCTCGAAAGCTTCTATCCAATCGAAGGAGCTCTTAGCTTAGCAGCATTGGCAAGGGCATGTACACAAGAGAAGGCTATGGCAAGGCCAAGCATGGCTGAGATTGTTTTCAATCTATCTATTCTTTCTCAGTCAACTATTGAAATGCAAGTAGGAATTTGGTTTTCTAGGGTAGAGTTGGATGAAGTCAATCATAACATCAGTCCGGTAACAGCTCGCTGACAAACACGAGGCCCATCTATCTTGTAACAGATATCCGTGAGGGAGCCAATTTCCGATATTCAGATCAATTACGAAGGTCTAAACTAGAGCTTTCGATGATATATTTTTCCGCCGTGGCAAGTTTCAGCAATGTTGATTGTATATGAAGAATAAAATAGAATACAACAATATGATTGAACAATTCCAACGGAGAAAAATTTCTACCAAATCTACCTATTCTCTGGCTGATCTTTTGAGGGTAATGTATTACTAGGAAGAAAAATATCTCACACAAAGCAACAACTTCAAACTATATTTCTTTTCATCAGATTTTCCATCAATCAACTCAAAATTCATCAATCGAAAGATTAGCCATACATACAACACTCTCTGTTACTTACCGGGTAGGTGACCGTCTTTCTCGGGTCAATCTGATAACTTTCAAATTTCAACAATCTTTTAGAAATGGGAAATCCTTTTAGGTTTCTAACTGGGACTCCATTGATCTCTCTGACTGAACTAAGCAATCTTGAGGTTCGACGTAAGGTCTAACGAAAGTTCTACGCCACCAAACCTCGAAAGCTCTCTGAAGATTTGGGCAATTATCCCCAGCCTTTAGAAACCTTCCCAACCAAAAAAGCAAGATACTTTTCTGGTCCTCCAACGGCAGGGTCAGAATCGTCCGACCAATTCCCTCCTCCACGACTTTCCGATCAAACGACCGGGACCCATGTTGTAACCAGTTGTAGTCATTGATCAATGGCTCTAACCAAGTACGTAACAGTAACTGACGTATATCCTTTGATGGTAGAAGCTCTCCTTTTCCAATACCAACAAACAACCTGGCTGTTATGCTGCTAATATGGTAACGAGAAACCGTTGGTAAGTTTTCGTGTAGAGAAGCTAATTCTTTCTGGCTAGCCCATAATAGTGCAAACTCATCAGCTACTTGTCTATCAGCTAAAATCTCAAGTAGCCATGAGAGATTATCAGAATCTAAAGCTATTTGCTTCACTACAGATTCTTTTCCATCCACAGATTCTTCTGCAGCCTGTTTGAACAGAGACAAAAGTGAAGCCAAGCAGCTATGGCATGAACTATAAAGGGTGTCAATGGATATGTCAGATGGACCTGCGTAGCTCGGGACGTTGTTATTCTCTTTAAGAAGCTTCAGAACAAGCGATTTCATTTCCCGTCGACTTCTCTCCTCGTTGCTTTTGAGTACGAGTTCGATTATATTGGAAAGTGTCTCTTTTTGGGGTTTGGAAACGTCAGAAGACACTCGTTTTAATACAGGGGTGACTCCTATACCCTCGCCTTGAAGTCGTAGGACTGACGAAACGACTTTTTCTTCTTCTTCTTCGCCTACCCACGGGACTGCTTCTAAGTAGTTTAAACATGATTGCATACATGTTTTGAAGCCAAGAACTTCTGCAACCTGCATAAAACATGGGGTAACCAGGAAAGTTAAATGAATTGATAACTGTATCAACTACATATCCATGCTGTTTTCCATATTTTCAGTTCAATACGTCTAAACGATAAATATGCTATCTAAAAACTTGTAAAATTTACAAAAAATCACATCATGAAATTTATTTTGATGAATGAAAACTATATTAGAGATTGATAAAATTCAGACATCATGACATAACTATTTAAAAAGTAGAGAAGGAATATTTATATAAAACAATTTAAGCAACCTTCTTAGTCTCTTACCTCCTGAAACAATTTATACAATACCAATTTTATTAAAAAAAAAAAGTTTATACAATTATTCTCATTTATCCTCCACCATTCTTAACAGGAGAGACCATTATATAAGTACGTTGACAAAACAAATACACACTAGAACATAAGAACGATCAACGATGTTGTGAGAGCATTAAAGATATAGTTTGCTCCAAGCGATGAAATTTTAATGATTCTCACAAAATACGAATTGAGTTTAACACGGTACTGCAAATTACCTTGAGTACGCGGAGTACACGTGAAACGCTTTGCTTGATCAAACGTTGCCTCATCTCTTTGCAATACATCAAACCCACCGTTTCAACGTATGATTCAACATCCTCACAATCATCAATTTCCATACACGAGACCCCCAATCCACGTTCCGAAAACTTATCAGCAAAGAATTGGCTATTCTCCATTAAAACATTCTTGTGAACACTCAATTTCACACAGAACCCTTGCTTCCCATGTAATATAACTTTCATATCACTACTCCCAGCCTCACCAAATTCAATTGCTACCTTTTTTGGCACATTTTCAATCTTTGGCCGGGGAAGTCTTTCTGTTACTTCAGTAATAACCAAGCCAGGTGTATCGGGGTTGAGCTTTCGTTCATCGTCTGGAATAGATCCAGATCTTGACCGGGTAAGCGTTGGCTTTCGATCCGTTCCGGAGTTTTGTTTTCTATGGACAGATGTCTTGTGTGGTGGTGAGGCGGGTTTCGGTTTGTTTAGGGGATTTTGAGGCTTGAGGGTTTTTTGAAACACAACAGGAGAAGGACAACACCAAAATCCTTCTGGTGTCACAGCAATTGGGACTACGTTTTTAATCTTAGTTTGGCCTTGTTCTACCCTGGGAAGCCTGATTTCAGCCATTTTCTTCAACTAATTTACAGTATTGTTCAACAAGCAGAAAATCTATATCAGAAAGAAAATGTAAACAGAATCTTGAGCTTCTGATTTTTGAAAACTGAAAGCAAAATCAGAGAAAATATACCAGAAAACCAGCTACCTGAAACTTCAAACTATCCCAAATTACAATCTTCTAAAACAGAGAGATGATTTAACTAAACTTTACTAGAATGATAAAGACAAGAACAGTGCCAATCTTCGTTCATTGTGCATAGACACTAAAAGCATGAAGCAAAACTGACAGAGCTCCAGCCTCTTCCATTTCTTATTTTCAGATTGTCTTCCTAACAAGAACCCTAAGAAAGAAACGACACAGACATTAAATCAAATCAAGCATAAATCAGGTCTTTCTCATTCACAGAATGGCGAATGCACGAAATAGAAATCTTACCAAGAAATCAGAGAGCGCAATGAAAATCCACCACTTATCTCAAAATTTTCAAAATCCCACGAGCGCTTAAGATGATTGAAAAGCTATGGTGTCAAGCATCAAGGGAACCAGTGGAGCAGAGATTGGCAGAGCCAACTTTACTTTGCGAATTAAAAAGAAAAAACAAACCCAGCTAGGTCCACTAAAGAAAAAGCAAAAAAATGCTGATGATCTGTTTCAGTACAAACTTTACCGGTGTGCTCTCTCTCTCTCTCTCTTCCTTACTTTTGATGATTGAATATGCATGTGGGTCTGTAAATATTCTCGCTTCAACAAAAAGCTTTCTCAGTGAACAAACAGGCACGCCATCATCATCATTCCCATTTATTTTAGTCTTCGTTTTGGGGTTTCTAAAATTCGTCTTTTGTTGCTTTCGTGGACCTTGGGTGGGATTTTTGTAGGATGGAAGTGAGAAGCATCGTTTTCTTGTAGAATAATACTCTACTACTCACGTTATGTAATGCTTGACAGCGACTTACTTGGTCCCATTGTATTGTCGCAACTCCCAATTAAGCTTAAGATTGTGGTTATGGCGGAACTGAACTTTTGGAAACATGGTGAAGATCCAGCTCTTCTTTTTCTTCCGGAAGAAACGAAGATCCAGCTTACTTATCAAGCCGTTTATCGGTTTATATAAAATAAGAAAACAATCTATAGTGACAATTTTTAAATGGTTTTATATGAATAATGTATATAATAATTATTTATTAGTTGATGTTATGATGTTTATTGATAATTTTATTAATTAATTAATAATAGATAATTAGTTGATCAAATAACAAATTTAATTAACAACTTAATCTGTTAGAATGTTCCACTAAAAATAACTTAATTAATATAGAATTATTCTTGTAAAAATATTATTTGTTGGGTTAGTATCAAAATTTGAGTATGAAATATATAAATGAAGTATATATCCTATGGTACGAGTAACTTATTGTGAGAGAAAAAAACATCCTAAAGTGAGAAAAAAACAAAATGAATCATTTACTTTTCTCTTTTTTCATGTAAGTAATATTTATTCTGAATATGCAACTTTAGATAATATTACATTTTACATTATCGATCCACATTAAAATTAAATCTTTATAATTATGATTTGAATAATAAATAGAAAAGAAGTTTTACATATTTATGTTGAGATACGTAACATACACATTTGTGATCTCAATCATTTCTCATATGAATTGACTGATTTATTATCACATATTATAGTCATTGTGTTGGAAGTTAATTAAATTGACTTGAGCTTCAAGATGAAAGTTTGAGCACAAAATTCTCCCAAGTCATCTCATCATTGACATGATGAGATGACTATTTCTGTATTCTATTTCCACAATAATTTGTCAAAATTAGAGATTCTAATGATCTATATAGTGGAAACTTATTTATATTTTTGGAGTGAATATGAAAAAGCCAACACTTATTTTTATAATAGGTTATCACGTGTTTTAAAATATACAATTTTATTAACCTTTTAGAATTTAAAAAATATATATGTGACATTCAATTATATGAAAGAGTACTGAAAATTTAATATTTTAAGAATATTAAAAATATTTCTTAAATAATATATGTATTAAAATATATAGTAAATAAATTACATGGATAGTATCTGCTAGTTGTTGTTTAGCTGTCAAAAACAAATTCTTTATGACAAATAACAGTACGTTACTTACAATCTAATTATATTATTAAAGAGTGAGATTGTGTTAACTGGTAATTAATACTTTACTAAGTTATCTATAGTTTTTATTTGTTTTACTAAAAATCGAATATTTTCACTTAATTTCATTGGTGTGAGATCCTTATACACTACATATTCAAATAATAATTAATGCACAGGCTGGAAGTAAAGTGGAAAATGAGGAACAATGAGTTTATATTAAATCTCATTAAACATCAATAGAATTGAAATATAATAATGACAATAATAGCTTTTAATAACTTTGGCATCATAATGCATTTTTTAGAAGACAGTATATTCTATAGTCAAAATTAGGAGGATGTTCAAATCAAGTTACTGTGGATTAATATGTGTTATAATTTAGATTTAATGATTTTTTTTGTAAATATTAGATTCTCAATCTGTTTGTAGATATTTGAGAATGTGTTATGATATTTTTGGAAACTTTATTTTTGTTTATAAATGGTTTTTAGGGATATAAAATCACTATTTAGTCTATTTTAGCTTATAATTATTAAGTGATTATTTTTGTTTGTAACAATTTCATGTATTTTTAAATATATTCGTATATGTTTCGAATCATTTGGATGATATGCTTATTGAGAAAGCGCTTTTAATTAATAAATAATGAGCAAAAAAATATTTTAAATAAGTGTAAACAAAATCCTCTTAATCACACCCTAAAAATAGAAACTATAGCTTGAAATTAAATTTCATAACCAAAATTCAATTGGATTAAAAAATGGCAACACCATGTTTGATGTCCTTGGAATGGATGACTTCTACTACACACATAGAGTTGGGATGGGGCCAAGCTATTCCTTTAAGACAATGCTGACAGCCCCACATAAATAAAAATACCTCAATAATCGTTAATAATTCTAGATCGATTAAATTATAGATTAAGTATTCATCGGGTAATTGATAAAAGAGAAAAGTACATTTTTATCTCTAATTTTCTCTAATATTTCCATGTAATCCTCTAACTTAGAACTATATATTTTTATTCTTCTAACTTCTTGAAAAACGTTTATATGTGGTGAACTGAAAAAAAAATCACCCAAGACGCGTGTACAGAAAGAACGCTGAAATGGGAGATCTCGTCAAAACGGGGGAAGAATGCTGAAGCAGGAAACTATCGCTTCTGGAACGGGTGTCTATCACTTCTGGGACGAGTGTCTATCGCTTCTAGAACGGGTGTCTATCGCTTATGGAACGGGTGACCATCGCTTATGGAACGGGTGACTATCACTTCTGAAACGGGAGAACTATCACTCCCAAAATGGGCAAAAACAACAAACGAGAACTGAGATCTCGAGAACGAGAGATAATTACTTCCAGAACGGGAACCGATATCTCGAAAACGAAGAATCATTACCTCCTGAACAGGACAGAACATCAGAACGGAGAGGAAGGTTCAAACTGACAGTCAAGTGGTTATGATTGATTCTCCATACCGAAAAAACCCTTTACATTCAGTGCTATCATTGAGAGAGAGAAAAAACTCGAAGAAATCCCTCATAAAATACCAAAAACTAAATCAAACGTCTACTCAACAACGAAAGCGGTAACATAAACGGCAACAGGTTGGAAGCAGAGATGGGAATGACAACAAGTACAAAACTGGAATGAGAACATAAAATGATAAACTCGTTCCTTACATATTCAATTGGCTTATTTCTTTTACATCATTATCAACTTCAAAAAAAAGAAAAAAAAAAAGAAGGAGATCAGAAAAGAAATCCATTCGATGGAAGAATGAGTTTAAAAAAATCAGAGCGGATAAGAAAAGAAAGCTCAGATCAGAAGGGTTCAGAAAGCTCATAAAATAAAAAATAGGCTTCAGAAAAGTTGAAGTCAGAGCTTCAGAAAAGTTGAAGTTAGAGCTTCAGAACGGAAAAGTTTAAGTTCAGATCAGATAAGCTTCAGCTCTTCAGCTATTCAGAAAAGAAAAGCTGAGAAAAGAAAAGCAGGAAAGAAGAGCTGAGTAAAGAAAGGCAGAAAAGAAAAACTCAATAAATAAAAACTGAGTAAAGAAAAGGCCAAGTAAAGGAAGGTCGCGGCTTCAATGCTCCATTTTTTGGCGGTCCTGTTGAATTTCTTGTCTGAAGGACTGTTAAAATTACAATTCCTTAGTCTGCTACGTGTACTATGGACTTACTTGACCAGCTCTGGGATGACACCGTTGCAGGTCCTCGTCCAGATAATGGCCTTGGCAAGCTTCCCAAGCACTCAACCTTCTCTCCCTGATCAAGCTCCGGCAAGGAATTAGATGGAGGGAGTGTGAGATCATACGATGATGACTCACCGAAGGATCTGGTGAAGGTTACTCGGAGTATCATGATAGTAAAACCCCCCGGATCACAGTTTGGTTCACCTCCGGCTTCGCCTGTTGGGTCTACTCCTCCAGTGTCTCCCTTCTCTGAACATGATTTGGAGCTCTTGAAAAAAAGGATTATGACAATTTTCATGAAGACTACTCAGAAAGCAGATTATATAGAACGATCAACTTCATAAATTAAACTGTATTTATTGGAAGCCAACTATACGACGAATCTTATATCATCAGGAATATACAAAAGTCAACTTATTAAAGAATCTCACAGAATTCGATTTGGAACTCTCAATCAAAACTTATGGTATGATAACGTGCAGGCTGTCAACTCTCTCTCTTCGTAGACAACGGAACTAAGGGTGCAAGTCCTTGGGAGGGGCGATTCATGAGTCTTATTTTCAGAAGAAACTAAGGGCGTAAGTACTCAGGAGGGGCAATTCATAAGTTCTACTCTCAGAAGAAACTAAGGGCATAAGTCCTTAGGTGGGGCAATTCATAAGTCATACTTTTAGAAGGAACTAAGGGCGTAAGTCCTTGGGTGGGGCAATTCATAAGTCCTACTCTCAGAAGGACCTAAGGGCGTAAGTCCTTAGGAGGGGCAATTCATAAGTCCTACTCTCAGAAGGAACTAAGGGCGTAAGTGCTTGGGAAGGGCAATTCATAAGTTCTACTCTCAGAATGAACTAAGGGCGTAAGTCCTTGGGAGGGGCAATTCATAAGTTCTACTCTTAGAAGGAACTAAGGGCATAAGTCATTGGGAGGGGCAATTCATAAGTCCTACTTTCAGAAGGAAGTCAAAATGGGGCCAGGGTTCCACTAAAGAAGCCTGAGTCCTTGGGAGCATCTACGCACGCCATTCTCAGAAGGAAAAAATAAATGTCTTCAGAATGGAAAAAGAAACAGAATGGAAAAGTCTGAAGAACGGAAAAGAAAATGTCTTCAAAACGGGAAAGTGTGGAGAACGAAAAAGGAAATGTCTTCAGAACGAGAAAGTCTGGAGAACGAAAAAGGAAATGTTTTCAGAACGAGAAAGTCTAGAGAACAAAAAAGGAAATGTATTGAGAACGGGAAAAATTCTGGAATAATGAAAAAGAAATATCTTCAGAACGGGAAAGGAAACATCTTCAGAGTTGGAAAGTGTGGAGGATGGAAAAGGAAATGTCTTAAGAATGGGAAAATCTTCAGAACAGAAAAGAAAAGAAGTTGAGAAAAGAACTTCAGAACAGAAAAGAAAAGAAGTCAAGGAAAGACCTCCAGCTCAGTGAAAAAAGAAGAGTTGAGTAAAGAAGGGCAGAAAATAAAAGCTAAAGAACGGAGCTCTGAGAAAAAGATGGCCACGAGTAAAGGAAAAATAAGCGAGTAAAGGAAGGAAAAAATTGAAAGCAGAAAAAGAAAATATGGAAACAGCAGAAACTCTATCAACAAATGCGGAACGTCTAACTCAAACTCATGCGATGCAATTATGGAATGGTATACTTGCTCCTTATTCATTTCAATAAATTATTATTATTCTTGTACAACATTCTTGTCGCAGATCTTAACGTACGAGAGAAGAAAAATGAAAAATAAAGAAAAGGGAGAAACTTTATCACTGAACATGTACTGAAGAAAATGAGAGAACCTCCCCAATGAGCCCATAACGAAAAAAATGAGAAAAACTCTATCAATAAACCCGTAGTAAAAAGAAGGGAAAGACAATACAGTGAATGAAGGGGAGTAATCATCATCGACAGCGAGCTGACAAAAAAGTTAGTTGACAAACTCAAAATATGTGAGAACAGAAATGGACAGATGTAACGATAAAATAAGAAAGGACAAACCATTACACCTCAATAAGTGAAACTTATTGAGTGTAATGGGGGCAAATGAACAGGAAAAAACCCACCCAAGACACTTGTACAGAAAACATGTTGAAACGGGAGACCTCGTCAGAACGGGGAAGAATGCTGAAGCGAGGAACTATCGCTTCTGGAATGAGATGACTATCGCTTCTGGAACAAGATGACTGTCGCTTCTGGAACAGGTGTCCATCCCTTATGGAACGGGGGACAATCACTTATAGAACGGGTGATTATCGCTTCTAGAACGGGTGAGTATCGCTTTTGGAACGGGGGAATTATCACTTCCAAAACAGGGGACCATCACTCTTAGAACGAGAAAAACAACAGAACGGGAACCAACATCTCGAGAACGGGAGATCATCGCTTCCAGACGAGAACTGATATCTCGAGAACGGGGAATCATTACCTTTTGGACAAGACAGAACATCATAACAGAAATGAGGGTTCAGTCTAACAGTCAAGTGGTTGTGATTGATTGGCCCGAACCACAAAGAACCATCAAGTGGCTATGACTGATTGAGTTGTTGGGGACAAAACAACTGAAAAGAATGAGCAGAGTAAATGAACCCACGACTGAAAGTAATCACATCAACCGAAAGCATAGAGAGTGTGATCATCCCCTTTTTATTATTCTTATTATTGTAAGGTCTATAAGTACATGTTCATGTAAAAAAAATGAGAGAACTTAAGCAAATCTCAACTAAATGCACTATCCTTTCTCTCTTCTCTCATCAACAATTATGTAAAAAAATTTACATAACTGAATACCAATGATATTCCCGTGATTTTTCTCTTTAAGAATTTTTCACGTAAATGATGATATCTTTATTCTCTCTTTAAATTATAATTTTTATTATTTATACGTAGTAGATTCTTCGCATCGAAAAAAATCATTTACATGTGATCCTCTCATCTAATATCGTTAGGTATTCGTTAAGCATGTTGGCGCGTACTCTCATCTACATCATTGAGTAATTCATTATTGATTGGACAGTGGTAACACCCTAAGCCCTCCTAAGTCTAGACTCACCGTTTAGACACTCTTATTCACTCAATAAACTCACCATAAACAATAAAATTAACGTTGACTGAATGATGATGGTAGATCAGCTCATAGCATGAACGTAGCACAGTCAGTCAAAGCCAATTCAATAATAATGCTAATTACTCATAAGCCATAACATGGTCATGAATTTCAAATCTGTCTTTGGTGGGTTACCCAACTACCTCCTCTCTTTTCCCAGCAACCTAATCGTTTTTGTAATCTTGTTATTCCAACCTAATTAGATCTTTAATCCACTCTTTTTGTGGGCCCCGTCTTTTTCCATGCTTTGTTTTTTACCCCACAAAGATACAAAAAGACGGAAACGGACCGTTGTAGTTCATTTTTAAACGGGAGAGGGTATTTACCTTTATATGGGCAATTCTTTCGATCTGTCAAAACTAAAATTGTCTGTTTTTTTTTAATATTTTTTGTTTTTGATCTAGATAGTTTAAATTAAAATGAACGATTGTGATCAAACATCATCTCTATCATTAAGCTCTAATGTCAGAGGATCCAGTCTGAAAAAGACCATATGATTAGGATTAACTCTTAAACCCTTACCTACTAACACCTATCAGAAAAAATATTTTCTACAAAAGTATTTTCAAAACCAATTTTTCAAATCAACTATAATTAGACACATTTTGGCTTATTTTTTGTCTTCTGTCTCAAACCAAATCCATGCTATTTTTAAATAATCCATGAAATTTTTTAAGGATGTATAAGAAAAAATAAAAGTAAACTCAAGTTTAATTAGTTATACTTTATTTTTTATTTTATTATGTTGGAAAATAGAGTTAATTCCAGCTCAAGATTGTTGAAATGGAGTGATTGAATAAGTGAAAGAGGATAAGAGAGATGTTTTTTTTTTTACTATTTGCTTTAGAGAAAGAGTGGACAATATCATATCATTCAATCATCCGTGTAGAAGAAGATAACAGAAAATAGATCACATGCTGTTGGGATCCCTAGAGGAGGAGTAATGTTTATAAAATCATGATTGTCTTGTATAAAAATGAACGGTCATAATTTTCTCAGCACATGTTCTGAGGTGATGACAATACATTTTTTAATTTTTTTTACTTTTTATGTTTTATTTTTATAAAATTAAATTTAAGTTATTTATTTTTAAAATAACCGATTCAGATTGAACATGATTAACAGATTCCTTGTTTAAGAAAACAAGACTAATTGGTATTTAAAAGTTTTTGACTGTCTGTTCTTTGCTTTTCTTTTCTGCTTTGTTTTAAATATTGTTTGATTTAGGATGATGTGCATTATTATTAAAAGCTGCGTACCGTCTCAACTCAAGTGTGAATTGTGGTCTAAATTTAATGAGAGAAAGAGAGACGTTTCCATCAATAGCTACAAAAAAGAACAAAACGTGGCCATTGATTTCAAACCTGGTCCATTACTCTTTACATTATATTGCCAAATCATAGCAGGGTGGAACACCATGATACTAAGTTTATTTGATCAATGTGAGATGAAAGTAAATTTACTAATAAAAATAACTCAAATCTTTAAAATCTCATAATTTTAAGGAGTTTTGTTTTGTAAAAGGATTAAAGGGAATGACAAATTACCTATAAATTAAATTGACTTGTTTGTTTAGTATAATCTTTACACTTAACAACAATCCTAGTTTGCTAGTAATTTTAATTTACCTCATGATGAGTCATTTGAATTGATCACAAAATGGAAACAATCTAGAATTACCAACGCATAACAATTTTGAAGAGTCGATTGAATTACATCCAAAATTATTTTTCAAAAATCTACCACAAAATTATACTGATACAAAAAAAAAATAACAATCTTAAATTCTCATCGAGAACTGCATAAATTACCTTGCATATCCTTACATAACCAAAAATATCATTCCTTTTTTACTCACAATTCAACTATCCCCAATTCAATTATCATTCCGTAATCGAGTCATCAATCTTTTTAAATTAGGATATTTGCTGCTTAAACGATAATGCATCGCCTATAGCGGAACTAGTTTTTTTTTTACGTGTAAATCACGTGCATGACAACAAACTTAATAGAAGTAAACATAGAACCGGACAAAATTAAAACGACCACATCATATAGTTCAATTGATCATAAACTGAGGATAATTAAACAGGTAGGCCAATTTTGACAACCAGCAGACTTTGGATGATATGAATTATGACGATAATACCCAGAAAACGAGAAGAGAATGGGCAATTTTGTCGATTTCAATCATGGTCTCCTCGTTGGTCTGTCAGAGACTTACAGACAAGAACCTGTTAACTCTAATGGAGAAAAGACCATTCCCTGTTCTCCATTTTACTTGATTTGATCTTTTGTCCTCTTGCCTTATTTCCTTTATCTGTCTTCTTATGATCTTGCTTTCAACAAATTGCTAAACACCTATGTTGGAGTTAATTTCACATTTCTTTTAAGCTTCAAAGTCTTTACTAGAAGCTTTTCGACTTTTTACATCAATAAAAAAACACAGTTAGATTTCTTGTTAACTTCACGTTAAATGATGTACGTATGCTTAGATCACGTATATCTTTACCACGACTTAACATGACAAGAAATGCATCCAAACGAGGGTATCTAGATCCCCAAGGAAGTATTCTGAACATTTTAATGTAATTTTATTGTTTAGAAATGGGGTCCTTTAAGGAAGGATTATTGTGTTCTGTAGCAGATTGATGATGAAAGTTGAGCGACTAGAAGTATAACATGACCAAGTTAATGTCTCGCTTATGATTTCAAGCGATCAGAGATACATGTATACATATATATAAATTAAGACCCTCGGCAATTGGTTGTGCCAACTGCCGAGAAGTTAGTAGATCTTGATCTTCTATACGGTCATTTCTTTGAAGAATTGACTAAATCAAACTAACAATCTCTCTGAAAATGCACATTTCTTCTCTGAATACTCAACTTCTTCAAACAATGAAAGTGATCATCTTCAACTTGCTAATCCAAACTTGTTTTAAGACCTCTTTTCTCAAAGGGTTTACAGTAAAGGTAAAATGAACATAATCTATCTACCCTTGGGAAAAAGAAAGTCCATTGAATTATAGACAAAGGAGCAAAATTATTACCCTAACTATGAAGAAAAAAATCTCTTAGACTAACCGATTTCTCGATGTTCAATAAAGGCGGCCTCGACAGTTGGAAGATCCGCAGTGGCATGGATATCCTTCTCCATCCAACAGCTCGTATCGATAATCAAACGTTAGTTCTTCGCCAATCTCTATCTGCTCATACACGAGTAAACTTTAAACGCAAGAACAATCTTTGAAGCTACACATACAAATATTAATCTCGATATGTTTGTAAAAGAAACACCACAGGGGATATAGAAAGAGTGTTTACGTCTCGATTTGCATAAAGACCAATATGCCCCCGCTGATAGTCCATGCTCTCCACAAGAACTTGGTAATTTACGAGATTCGGCGAGCAGCTGAGGCATAGAAAGGCGCAACCAAGACTTTATCGCAAGAAATTTTGAAACGACTACATTACACTTAATATGTGGGATCGTCTGAAAGCATATTTTTTGCCATTAAGACCTAGATCAATAATTAAATGTTCCATGTCGTCTATTTTTCACCCAAGCTATCTTAGAGTTGAAAAACTTAGTCCGATCACTCAGTAAAACCTAAATGTTAATTGAGCCTTATCCATCTTAGCAAAGAATTATGATTTAATGCCAACTGGGTCGTAGTTTGTATATAGAGTATATCTCGATAAAGAAGTTTCGGTATCTTATTTTACCTGTGATTGATGAACCGTGAAACATTTCCGTATTTCGTTGCATCAATTACATATCGAGACGGTCCTTCTACCAATCTACTCATGTCATTAGTACGAGCATCAACGTCAAAGACATAGCATGACCCTTCATTGCCATACCTGACTACCCAGAAGATCCTTTATTAATATATCTCATCATCAGAATCTATCAGACAAAAAAAAGTTAAATATTGACCTGATGCGTCTATGTCTCGCTTCCTGCTCATCCAGGACCTCCCCGATGTACTCGCATACAAATGTGCCACAGCGGATCGCTTCACCAGCCCTAACCGCCCATCCCTGTAATGTGACGAGAAGCTCTCGTATACAACTCACAGTACTGAAATGGATAAGAGAAAGGTAAAAACAAAAAATTGCCTTTTGCTCTGTCATGAATACTTCTAGTTTCACTCGCACTCCATTCTGCAAAACCCTATTCCGGCAGGTTCTGCTGCAGCAGCACATTTGATTGCACTCGTATACCAGGTAACCCTCCTGCAGAAGAACTGAGTAAGTTACGTCAAAATGAACATGTTACAGGTAAAAGATAAAATTTTTCCCATTTCCAAAACGAAAGATATGGATAGCAAAACCTAGAGTCTTTGATTCTTAGAGACCTCCAAGGAAAAAGTTTCAGATTCTTAGTCACTCAGAAAAGAAGGGTATGGATGGTGACTGATCAAAACAGAAACCGAGATTAAAAGACGAAGGTATCTACTCAGTTTAAATGCTTTCCACTGAGGTATTTGATAGAATTGAAGATAAGATTGAAGTATTGTCTGCAAACATAAAATACTATTTTTGGAAAGAAGAAAATTGTTTTCTGGGGATAAACAAAGGTACAGGTACAGCATTACCTCTAGGATAATTCGACCTTTCTCATCATAAGGAAATCTTCCGTCCATGGGTTGCCCATATATATCTCTTGCATCATCAAAGTCATTATCAAAGAGGTAAACATGATCACACATGTAGGGACTACAAGTTGAACCGGAGCAGGCACATCCCAATTGCAAGCTCTCAACAGAAGGGTCATAAATCTGCAATGAATAAGGTCTTAAGTTAATCATTCATAAAGAAGTTAATCAACTTTATGAGATAAAAGTTAGATTAGAGATTTTTTATGAACTACCTCTTTATCAAGACCAAGGGATGGATCGAGCAATGGCTGTATAATGTAGGTAAAACTCTCCCAAGGCTTGGAGTATCTAGCATTTTGACCATCAGAATTAACACCCGAAATCGGAAGGGAATCCAAGAAACCGTGATCTGTCACACAAACCACTGGAACAAGTTCCTTCCCGAAGCTTATATCATCATAGAGGACGACTGCCTTTTTCATCACGGACCCTTGGCCTAAAATATACGAATCAATCACATAATGGCACTCGTCAGTCTCCCACTCGTCACTCACAGAAGCCAATGCATTTTGAGATCCGTTTTTTACACAACTAACCAAACGAGGCATCAATGGAGATAGAAGTGGTTCCTTGAACAGTTTACAACCTTTAGGACAAATATACCCCTCAAAATGCCAGCCCACTTCGATATTATTCTCACTACAGAGCTTTGCCGCCTTCAAGTACAAGCTTTCTGGTAGCAACCCATATTTCTGTTCTAGCGAAGCTTTAAGACTGACTTTGCAGCAAGAAGAACGAGCAATAGACAAGATCTCAAAGTTGTCCGGCCGAGGTTTAGTTTTCTGAATCTTGGAAAATAATATCTTTGCTACAGCCGAACACTGTGATTCCACCAATCTACCCAAACTTTCACGAACAGGGCGATTTACGTTTATGCCCGCTCCGGTTAGTAGCTTTGACGCTTGAATCCGTTTCTTTATGTTATTGGCTCTGTTCCTTATCCTATAAGAAGCTGCTGCTAAGCTCTTTTTAAATCTAGGACGACTTAGCCTTCCCGATTTCATTTTATAAGCATAATAACGTATCCCCCTCTTCGAGGGACGAGAAGTAACAAAACCCGGCCCCATATGGGCAGCTTGATGGTGGCGACCGAGATCAGGTAGTAAATCGAACTTCAACCCACATAACCTGCAAATAAACTTCCGTAAACCACCTAGATTCTCCGAGTTAGTCTCTGAAGAAACTGAGTTACACATCTCGGGTTTCGGAGAAGAATCCTCGTAAGCAGACAGCCTGAAATCTTCGGGATGGGCAGAAATTACATGAACCCATAACTGCTCGGTATTCCCAAAATGGCTGCCGCAAGGAATACACTGGAGAAGCATGCACTGCTCAACGAATTCCACGTGGTGTCTCTCCTGCACGTGAGTTTCTAGTACTTTCTTGTTTGTAAATGAATCAAGACAGATAGCACAGGCGTAGCCTCGGAAAAGCCATTGTGCTTCCTTCTTATGACTGTCCATGAAGTGGGTGCTAAGTGTTTTGTCATCAAGAAATCCATCAGAGCACATTTTGCACCTAATAATGGCCATTTCTTCATTGCCATGACCATCAGGGGCAGAAAACGCCACCAGCGCTTGTTCTTCCCTCAAAGAGGAGGAATGCTCTGCAACTTCTTCGGGACTAAATCCCCATATCCTTCTTAATCTGTCTTTCTCAAGACAAACTAACTTCATAAAGAGTTCCCCTACTCGCAAGTTTTTAGAAGCTTCAGATAGAGCCCATTGCAATTGAACTTCCTTGGGAACCGGGTTCCTTACGGATAAAATACTTTTAAAGAGCTTGTAAAAAAGCTCACATGCTTGATGTAGATGAATCTTTTGCTCTACCGAGCAACAATCTCTTAAAAGATCTATAAACACTTCTTTTGATACTATTCTACTCTTACCGTTTCTTGCACGTTTCAGCCAGCTAGGAAGATGGTTATCACAGTATAAAGAATGACGTTTTGGACTTTCAAGACATGGACCGTTGTTATTACGCAGGAAGGAGGCTATGCAGGGTTGAATCTCCGCGGCAATAGAATGCTTTCCGGGATTTTCAAAGCTAATCGAGACAGGATCTACTTGAAGAGGACTTTCAACGTCTCCGACAAACAACATTAGTTCTTTACAATCCGTGGATCCTAAACTATTAACATTCTCGTCAAGCTTCCTCTTAAGCCTATTCTCCATGAAATTCGAGGTAGTTTTTATTTCACTCGGGCCGCTGTGGGGTCTGTGCTTCTTACAAAAGGAGGATCCATAAAGCGACCTATGCTTGCATCTAGTACCAAGAACAGTGGTACCTTGACACATAGGAGCATCTAAAGATAGAGCCGCCCCTTCTTTTTTAGCAGAGTTACCTGAAAAGCGGGAAGACAGATGCACACAACAGTAAACATCACCCTCGTTTGCCCACCGAACACACTGCCTGCCTTTCGATTCAATAAAAGCCGTGCACTGTCTATTCCTAGTCCCTAGATCTACGCGTTTCACCACAACATCAGAAATAGGTGTCATTTGCACATCTTTGTTTGGGATTGACTCAAAATTTCCACTTCCAATAACCATCCCGTCCCACTTATTAGCCACGCTACTGGCTGGTAGAGCTCCATTTCCATTTTCCTTACCGTCGAAAAATTCAGAGTCGATTTGAGTAGTAGCTTGTTCGGGACCCTTAGGCTCTATCTGGCAGGCGTGTGTTTCTGCACGGCGAATTTCAAGCTTGGGCCTCTTCCTACTGAATTGGAGAGTTGTCACTGATAGAGGATCGTTCATTTGCTGTTGCACATCTCCACCAAAGGACATAGGATTTGAAACTGAAAACCATTTCATTACTTCATGCTTCCACGTTTTCCATTCGGAACCTAATGTGGGCTCCACTGCTGCATCCTGTAGAGAGTTGACTTTATCCCACATAATAGAATCAACGAATTCCTGATACAAGAGAATACAGAAGCCGATTAAGAATACGGAAAGACGGAAACTAAGTATGTCATATTACATGAACTGTCAAGCATTGGATTACCTCTTTCAGCATTTCAATTGTTTCAGCAGTTTGAGCATTCTGACATTGCTGTTCCCAAGAATGAAAAGAGTGTTGAAGCCAATCCGAATTTATGAATTGCCGGAGTATCATCTGTACGAGAGATTGCTTAACCTCATCACTAGACCAAATACGAGTTGAAGTATAAAAGACTAGAAGAAACAATTGGAAAAATTTCCCCAACGTAAATCTTACAGACTTCTATTTAAAAAAAACTGATATACAAACCAATATACCAAATAGTTTTTTATGCATAAAAGGGCAACGCGAGTTCAATTTACATCATCAATAAGGCACTCTTACAAATCGAAATCAACGATGGAAGAAGGGGGGGAAGAGAGAGAGAGAGAGAGAGAGAGAGAGAGAGAGAGAACAATTCAAAGTTGGACCCTGAATGTGAAAGTGACAAACAAAACTCTTTTACAGTATAAACCAACTTAAAAAAAAAAAGAATAATCAAAAGTTGCTCCATTGAAGTGTAAGAACGAAATAAAAATGAAATAGAGATTTTCTAATCCTTTATCTACTTGGCATAAAAAAGAATAGAAGTTACATTCTGCAGCTTTAGCAGCATTCTGCCAAGATCAAAATAGCCAGGACAGCGAGATGCTTCCATGGCAAAGCCCTTCAATACCCTAACATCACGAGCACTCTCTATCAACGCCTGCACCAATTAGAGCGTATCATTGAAAACGAACAAGAAAATGGGAAAGACCAACCAAAAGAACTCAAAAGAAAATCATTGATTAATAAAAAGTAACTAGTTACCTCAGCATGAAATTGGTCAATAACATTAAGCATGCTAACAGCTAGCTTTTTCAGTATAAACCGACGTGCAATGTTTAAATCTTTGACCATTTTCAAACCAGCTTTATGGTTCTTATACGCGATAGGGTGTGGAAATTCGTTGATGGAACGAACAAGTAGTGTGTCTGCCCAAGAATAGTTTCTTGTGTGTGGAAAAAATATCACAATATAATTCTTCCGATCATGAGTTGGTTTGGCCCTCAAAGTTGATAACGGCCAGTCAGCCCTTGCACATCTTATTCCTGCCTGCCACTTCCCTCTCCACTATACTTGCACAAAGGGGAATATAAATTGATATAATAATCAATATATGAATCCGTATTCATTTGAACATAAGAAAACTATCTATACAAAAAGAAATTTATGTTCCTATGAATAAAAAGTGTAATTATAATCAGTTCATGCATCCGGTCATCTTTTTTACCCTTGTCTTGGCAGAAGAAAGATGAGGATCATTCATTAGTAACGATGACAAAACACAATATGTTCTTTTAGAGTCTTTGAGGCAAACCGATAAAAAAATGCTCCTTTTGAACTGTTTCTTCATCAATGGCACCATCTACAGCAATCTATAATGTGTTATGCAAGGTCTTTGAAATCAAATTTATGAAAAGTTGATGGTTCGATAATCATCTATTTCCAACAAGAATTTTGACAGTTCCCACCACATTTGAAAGAAATATCGAAATACCAAAATTAGTAAAAAGATTCCTACGCACGAGTAATCACTTATTTTCCAACTGAATTTTAAGCCCTATAAATCCTATGCGAAACAAACAGAGAGATAGCCTCTTTGGTTTCTAAAATGGTCAGAGCAAGAATCAGCTCGAGTCTTTATAGCTAACAAAGAAAATGGACCGGTAGAGGCATCTTATACTCCGGAACATCATAAAAGGCGAATGGAGGGAGAAAATACACTTCTTCTGTTTAACCTCAGGCCAATTCTTACATTTGCATTCACACCAATAGTTCTCCTATTACATTTGTACCCTTAATTTCTTTATATAGCAAAGCGTCCTAATTACACACTCACTAAGCTACCACTCAAAACATATCTGCAGACACCACTTAGCTAACGGTCACATACTCGAGAATGAGAACAACGGTATATAACAAGAACAATATGATTTTTCAACAGTAAAAAATTGACTTTAAAAAAGATTATAAGCTAAATAATAAAATTCAATTCACCTTAACCCAAAGCGCCACAGATCGATCCCCTTCTAGCCACGCGGGCTCTGAAACAGAGGATTCTTCTTCCCTGTTGTTATTAGGCAATTCTGTTTCAATAATCGTATCTACAAATACATGAGAGTTATCAGACGCTAAATATGGTTCCGTGGAATAATTCTGTGCATTTACATCATCACAGTCAAATTCCGAACCAAACGATAACTTCCGTCCTTCCTCCTCGTAATCAGAATATGAATCGTCACTGCAGTGTCCTTCTGAAGGGGGCAAATTATTAGCTGTACCTTGGACATCACCTCGGCGTTCAACTTGCTTCTCAGGTTCAATATATTCTCCATCATAGATAAAAACGCTTTCGGAACTCTGTTGACCACAATCGGAGTCTCTAACATGCTGAACACCGGAACAAGGAAGCACTTCCATGATTCTATATTAGACTTCTTGAACCATAACTTGTGTGCTCTTGCTGATTATTATCCCATTAATCACTCTATTTAAGGAAAGCTCAATCTATGGAAAAATCAGAATGATTCTTTAGAAATATACCAATAAATGTTCAAGAAATGTGTCTGATAAAATGCGAAGGCATATGTATTCATAAATCATAATGACTAAGAACTCAAATGAATTGTATATACCTTTTTTCTGTGTTCATGAATGAAAAAAGAAAAATGGTGTACAACAAGAAAGAAAGAAAAAAAGCGTCAAAAGCGAAATAAAATCAGAAAAATCCTTTCCATTAGCAGTTATAGAGTAATGTGTTCCTAAACTTAGAAATTTAAAATAAATAAAACCAACAGCAATAATTACCATAAGGATTTTACTAGATCTTCAAATATGGGGTTTTGTTAACTCCTATGTATTGCACAATTGACTTTGAAGCATTAAATTTCAGTAAAACTATTAGGTTATAGTCGATACTGAGAAAGAATAATTTTCTGAATTTATCTTCTTAAATAAATTAAAAAGGAAGGCTATTGTTTAAAAATAAATTAAAAGACTGTGCCGCATAAGTTTAATTATCTATTTATTATCATTTTTACCAATCACAGAAAGCTTCATAACTTCAAAAGAAAATTATCCCAAAAAAATCCTTATTAAATGCTAAACACCAATAATATCTGCTCATTTCCCTGTTATAATCTATAACCACCAGAATCCTCAGATAAATCCCCTACGTCCTTTGATTAGCACCAAAGAAACACAAACACATAATAAAAAAACAAAATGGGTTTAGTTGCAAATTTATTATTAAAACAAATACACAGATTGTTTACAAATTTCACTATGAGTATTTGTTTGGAACGGTAAAAGAATGTTGTGTATGTAACAAAGATCCTTCAGGTAATTGCAAGCCTCGCTACATGCAAAGCTGTAACAAATATATTTTCAATAGAAAAGCTCCAAACTTTACATTTATAAGCATTACCCAGTAACCAAAAGCCATTAAACCTTAAACCACAAATTATCAATGAAATACAAGATCCAACGATATTCTAAAAATCTAAGAAACGTATCATCGCCATATTTTGAATACGCCTCAACCAAAAGAAAAAAAAAGTGGGTCCAGCCCAGATCAAGAAATAAAGAAACAGAACAAAATTCCACAATATATTAGATAGATCCATGTAGCAAAAGATTAAAACCCAACGCCCAAAAAAGGGGGATTTCATAATAAGAATGTCAATTAAATCATTTAATCAAACAGATTTCATAATCCCCTTTTACCTATAACTAGTTTGTGACCCTCTTTTCTTTTGTTGGACTGAAACAAAAAATAATGGAATGGGACATTAATAGTCGCAGACGACATCTCTGCTATAGGTTACAATAACATTTGACTGCAAAAGTTATTGTATGTTACATAGCTACAAAGATACATGACCAGTGACCTTGACATGCCTAAACCCATCATTTTTATTTGTAAAAAAGAATGAGTAACAGAGAGTTAGAGAGAGAAATTGAAGGAATGGTGGTAATATACCTTTTGTACAGAGAGAGAATGGGATTTTTGCACGGAGAGAAGCCAGACCACAAGCAATGAGGGTGAAAAAATGTAACCCTTTTCTTTATTTTTAATTTTTTCCTCCTCTTACAATCGTCCTCACTTCCATTCCACTTCTCTGTATGTACCCATGTAACCCTCCTATTAAAAAATCTCCTAATTTTCCTCTCGTTTATTTGTTTTGGGTATCTAAATGTTGTTTTGGGTTGGGGAAGGGAAATGGGTGGGGAAGGTGCGCAGGTCCAGGTCCAGATCCTGTGCCTAAAATTAATCGAGAAACTAAAGATAGAGACTTTGAGATTTGTAAAACAAAATTAGAGAGAGAAAGATACAATTGGATTGTGATTTGATCTGGGTATTGTGTGATATGGTGGAAAACCTAAGGAGAAAACTAAAAGGAAGGACCTTTAATTAATTAAAGAAACCTTTATATGTGTATTTATTTTAGTTTTATTTTTATTAAAAGATTTTGGTAGGAAGACTCGGGGATTTGGGTAGCGGTTATCTATAGCTTATGTTATCTGTAACGTGGTTGGGCTCTTTTAGGTTGTTTTAGAAAAAGAGGGGTTGAAATTATTTATGGTGAAATTTGGGATAGGTTAGGGAATTAAATGTTTAGATTATTAGATTGAAAACGCATAGATTGTTATATTATTAAAATATCTGTGGGATAATGACACTTGCAATAGTTTTAAAAAATTTTATGACGAAAATGAATTAAAGTAGGGTTGACACCATCTCATATCCGGATAAAAAATATTGCACTCACGCTTCACTATATTGATATCTCTTTTATTACACTTATGAATAAAAGTAGGGTTGACCCTACCTCATATTCGGTATAAAATGAAATAGTTAGGGATGGTCGATGAGATAGAGATATATCATCTCACCAAGAACCACCGGAAAGAATATTAGATCATAATGATTAAGTCATGACATCAAGTTAGAATTAGTGACGGGGAATCTACAAACCTTATTACAGATTGTTGGCACCATTTTGGCTCTTGTTGAGTAAGTATGGAGAATCGATTATGCTTCCAACGAGATGGAGCTTACCAGCAAATGTGGGTTATCTTGCTCATCCCCTAGCCTTAGACTGTTCATATTTTTTATTTTGATTACTAAACAAATATGAAATCCCCAATCAATATATAATGTATTGTATTTCAAAATACTCTATGGATGTACGTAGTTTTATAAGCAATATAAATGATGAAATTTATACAGGTTTTGAATTTTAAATATAATTTTAACACAAACTTTGAAATACATCAAATATAACCCTTTTTAAAAATATTTAATTAATATAACAAATTGATTTAAATTTAGTAGTGTTTATGTTTAATGTTTTACTGATATACCATTTTAACTCTCTCTCTCTCCGTAATTAATTCATAGCTCTCTCTCTCTCCCCTCTCGTAATTAATCCATATATCTCTCTCCGTAATCAATCCATAATTCTCTCTCTCTGGAATTCCATAATTGATTGTATAGCACTTTTTTAAAATATTCCATAATTTTCTCTCTCTATCTTCGTCTCCTCTCTCTCTCTCTCTCTCTCTCTCTCTTCGTCTCACACTTATTACAGTTATATATGTGTGTGTATAATATTATATTTTCATATATATAGATATATTATATATTATATATCTATGTAATTTATAATATATATACACATACATACATAATATATATTATATATTATATTATTTTTATGTATATGTATATATATTGTATATATAATATTGTATTTATATGTATATATGTATATAACATATATTTTATATCTGTAAAGGATTATTCCGCTCATCAGAGATCAAAGAAAAAAGTATTAATAATGGTTGATTTATATGAGTATTAATGAGTGTGTGTGTGTGTGTGTGTGTGTGTGTGTGTGTGTGTGTGTGTGTGTGTGTGTGTGTGTGTGTGTGGAGTAAATGTTTTGAGTTGTGTTGAATGTTTATGTTTCATTTGATACACTAGTCTTATATATACTTCCTAATTTACATGAGTTAATTAGAATAATAATAAAATTGTGGGGAATGATTATCCTCCCCCTATGGTCTCGGAGGCACTCATTATGCCTAAAGATCACACTCATTCGTAGGGATCTTTCTACCAAGTATGACATTCTTTTCATTCAGCCACCGATCAGTCACAGTTACTTGGTGATTCTTGCGGTTCGAGCCTCGTAGCCACTTGGTGGCCTGCCATCATGTCTCATCGAGTCATTCAGCTACCTAATCAATCATTGACATTTGATTGTCATTACAGAACTTTTTCATCAGTTCTCGCTCTTCTCCTTATCCATCTTTTCCTGTTCTTGCACAGTTCAACGAATGCCTTACCCATTCAGGGTAGTTCTCTGAGTCTTAGGTTCCTTTTCTCGTTTCAGAGACGTGGGTCCTTCGTCAGATTTTTCTCGTTGGCTAGTCAGTCTTTTTCCGTTGGCTAGTCAGCTTTTCCCGTCCCGATGCTCTTTCTTATTCTCGGTATGCGTCTGGCCGTTCTTCATTTATTTACGGGTGTCTCGCGACATCAGTCTTTTCTCCCGTTTTCATTTTTCTGCCACTTTCAGCGAACCCTTTGGTCGGCCCTCCTTGCCCACGTGATAGTGATTATTTTTTACCTGTTCAATTGCCACCATTGCTCTTCGACGATTCTCGTCGAAGCGCAATGAATGTCCCCGACACGTGTCCAGTTTTGGGGATGGTTATCCTTGGTTCATTTTCATATGTTCGTTACTTCTTTTATCCTCTAAAACATTAATTGTTATGTAGAAAAATGTATCATTTTTAAATAATAAAATGGCATACCATCATTGCCTCGTTTATGCGGTTGTTGGCACGCTCCTCTTTCTTTATGTTTTTGCTTTGTGTCGTCTTATCTTCCTATGGTAAGATCTTTTCGCTACATGCGCGCGTGCAAGACTCTTCTTTTATTTCTCATGCGTGTCGTTTCATTTACCCGTTCTCGTGTAGTGCGTATTGTTAGGCCATTAGTTTCTTTTTCTCCAGCTGTCGTCGCCCCACTTTCCCGTTGTAAGCAACAGTTGGTATTTGGCAGCTTTTCTCCACGCACTACAGCCTTCATGTCTTCTCATTATTAATTATGAACCTTTTTTTTTCAAATCTGCTAGTGCCATTGAACCTTTCCCTCACGTCCGCAACCTATATAAGTTTTTGTCTTCTTCAATCTTTCTCTTACGCATATTTTCATTTTATGTAAGTCCATCGTCTTCTCCATTCCTCTTCTTCTTTCTTCTATGCTTCTATTTCTCTTCCTTAGGCGGAGATGAAAGAACATCAATTTAAGGTATTGGTCCTCTAGTTAGAAATAGAGATGAATTTAATCGCTTTCGAGCCCTTCATCGAGACGCCTTCCCGCCAGACGTAGTCTGTGGCTTCGGGGAAGGAATCCTCAAGTCTTTCCCATGCAACCCCTCATACCATATTTCTCTAGCCCCCATGTTCATAGCCTTAGGGTTAAGACTTTCTTTTTCTCGAACACTTAACGAAAATTTCCTTTTCTCAACAATTTCATTTTCTCTAACACAACGAAATTTTCGAGAAGTGATACTTTAGGCCAAAAGACACTTTAGAATGTATAAAGGGTTTTTTTATCACTCGTGCCCTTTTTGCCTTTAAAAGTTTTTCTCGTAATCAGTTTCTATTTTCTTAATACTTAGAATTTATTTCAAGGAATGCTCAGGCAAGAGTATGTTTGCCCATTTTATCAGTTTCTACTTTCCATCCATTGAGGCTAGAACTCCCTAGCCATTTACAATGTAATGGGTTCGTTCTTCCGTTTGTTACAATTTCTTTATTCATGTTGTGATGAAGCGGGCCCGTTTGAGTCGTCTGTTTTCATGATTTTTCATCTTTTAGTTATTTTTTCTTTTGAGAGTAGGACTTATGGGATGCCCCTCACAATGACTTTTCATGCTCAAGTTCCTTATGAGAGTAAGACTTATGAATTGACCCTCCCAAAAACTTTTATGCTCTTAATTTTCTTTTGGGAATAGGACTTATGAACCACCCATCTCAAGAACTTTTTATTCCTTTAATTTCTTTTGGGAGTAGGACTTATGAATTGTCCCTCCCAATGACTTTTTATGCCCTTAATTCTTTTCGCGAGTAGGACTTATGAACTAACCTTCCCAAGAACCTTTAGGCCATTATTTTTTTGTACTAATGATTTAGCTGGGGAGAGAAGATCGACACCAATGTTTCTATGTGAAAAACCCTTGCGAGAAAAAACCACGGGAAAAGTGTTTCACAATAATGAGTTTTTACATTTCTTACACAAAATATTTCTTCAGATGAACCACATTCTATGATTTCTGTAATTCCATTCCTTCTCCCTTTTTAGGTGGTAATAGCCGATTCCTCCTATTTTGCTGATCACATATGGTCCTTTCCATATTGGCCTAGGCTTCCTTTCCGTCTAGAAGATTTTTTTTAGGACCAGATTTCCCATATGGAATTCTCGCTTTCATACTTTCTTCTGAAAATAAGATCTCATTTTCTTATTGTAATGTGCCATGCTGATCAGGGTCGCTTCTCGTCTTTCTTCAAGTTCATCAAGGTTGTTCTTTAGGAGTTCTTCATTTAGCTCGGATCTTAGGTGGGACTTCCAATTTTCACAGGAACGGCTACTTCTGCTTTGTATGCTAGCGCGAATGAGGTTTCGCATGTTGTCTCTCTAGGAGTTATTTTGTATGCCCACAAAACTGAGGGTAGCTCTTCCACCCATTTCCCTTTAGCGGACTCCAGCCGTTTCTTCAAGTTATCAAGTATGACCCTATTTGATCTTTCTGCTTGCTCGTTCCCCTATGGGTATTAAGGCGTGGAGAAATAGTTTGTGATCTTTAGATCTTCACAAAATATTCTTACTAAGTTTCCGGTGAACTGAAGTCCATTGTCAGATACCAAGATCTGGGGGATCCCATACCTGCACACCAAATTTTTCCAAATGAACCACGTTATTTCTCCCTCACGAATTCTAGCAAAGGCTTCAACCTTGATTCACTTAGTAAAATAATTTGTTGCTAATAATAGAAAACACTTCTAGATAAGTGCCAGGGGAGTGGCCCAATAATGTCCAGAGTTCACATATTGTTTGGCATTCTGATGCACTGAGCCTGTAATATCCTTCATTCATGACTTTACGGACTATTGATCTGCCCCCAGTGTGATTTCGCATATGCCCTCATGAATTTTTGCTAACACATATTGGGTCTCCTATTTTCGTAGACACTTCAGGTACGGTCCTACAAACATTTTCTTATATAATACCCTATTAATCATCGTGTACCTGGCACCCCATTGTCGCACATTCTTGGTAAATAATTTATCTCTAGGAAGCGTTCCTTCTTCAAGGAAGCGGATTATGTCATACTACAAACTGGGTTTCCTTTCAACTTCTACATCAACCAAGTTATTCCAGGGGAGCGAGATGTTTAGCTCCTTTAAAATTTCCATGGGTACATTCCTTTTGTAGGGGAAGCTTAGTGAAGATCCCAGATTCGTCAATGCATCTGCGTGCCCATTTTCTATTCTCGGGATCTGTTGGGATCTTGAAATTTTTAGCATACCGAAGAGATCTTTTGCTCGTTGTAAGTAGTTCATCATCCGTTCATCTTTGGCTATGTATTCCCCTATGACGTGTTTCACAATTAGCATAGAATCTCAAAATATTTTTACATCGGTTATCTCATATTCCCACAGCAAAAATACTCTAGCGATCAATGCTTCATATTATACTTCATTATTTGAAGCATTGAATCTGAAGGAGATGGAGTGCTCCAATGTTTCCTCGAAAGGTGTTTGTATTACTACTCCCGCTCCTACTCCCCTATTATTTGATGCACCATCAACAAAGAGTTTATATGTTCCTTCTTCCTCCGTTTGATGGGGTTCCTTTTCGACTTTTCCTTTAGTGAAGTCTGCCACAAACTTTGCTAATACTTGCCCCTTTATTGAAATTCAGGGTTCGTAACTAATGTCGTACTAGCTTCGCTCAATTGACCACTTTGCTATTCTCTCACCTGCCTGTGTTGAGTGTAAAAAGATTTTAACGGGACCTTGATGCCGTGGGCCAAAAAATAAGGCATTAACTTCTGTGTAGCAGTTATAATGGTCAGTACTAGTCTCTCCATTCGTTTATATCTCATTTCAGTCGCTACAAGACTTTTGCTACAAAGTATACATGTCTCTGTTTCTTTTCCTCTTTTTAATGAGTACTGCATTGACTGCCCCCATTGATACGACTATGTATAACAGAAGTTTTTTACAACCTCACGAAGAAAGGCTTACATCTGTTCGTTGACCTGGAGATGAACCTGTTTACAGAGGCTAATCTTCCCGTTAATCCTTAGATTTCTTTGAGGTTTTGCGGGACTTCATTTCTATGATTTCTTTTACCTCTGGTTTTACTTCAATTCTCCATTGTGTAACTAGGTGCCTAAGAAACTTTTCCGCCGCTACTTCAAAAGTGCATTTCTTTGGGTTCAACTTCATGAAATTTCTCTTTAGAATAGAAAAGGCTTTTCCAAGGTCCTGAATGTGGTCACCTTGCTTCATACTTTTGACCAACATGTCATCAACATAGACTTCCATATTCTTCCCGATCTGCTCACGGAAGAATTTGTTCACCAGTCTTTGATAAGTTGCACCTATATTCTTTAGACCAAAGGGAATGACTTTATATAACATTAGACGCCGACTCAGTAATGAAATAAGCTTTTTCTGATTAGGTTGGAACATTTTCACCCAATTGTAACTTGAGTAAGCATCCATGAAGTTGAGTAGTTCGTGCCCTACACTGGCGTCTACCATTTGATCTATCATTGGCAGCGGCTACATCTTTGGGGCATGCCTTGTTTAGGTCAGTAAAGTCTACGCAGATCCTCCACTTTTCGTTCTTCTTCTGCATCATTACCATGTTAGCTAGCCATTCGGGGTAGTTTACTTCCCTGATAAAATCCGCTGCCAATAGCTTTTCGACCTCATCTTTGATCGCTTGATTTCATTTAGTGGCGATGCTTCTCTTCTTTTGTTTTACAGGTTTTACAGCGGGATCCGTGTTTAACTTGTGGCAGATGATCTCTTCTGGAATTCTGGGCATCTCTTGTGCCGTTGCTGTAAATACATCTCTATTTTCCTTCAAAAATTTCACCAACTTCCTCTTTTCATTTTCCTTGAGACGGGAGCCAATGTTGATTATCTTCAGGGTCCTTTCTTCCAAATATATGAGCTCTGTTTCCTCTCTGGCCTCGTACCTTAGGACGTCTTGCCCGTTTTCGTGTGATTGCTATAAATTTACGGGCCTTTTTCCTTCGACCTTCTTCGTAGCGTTTTAGCGGATTTTAAAGTGATCACTGGTATAATGTTGAGGGTATAGCCTTCATCTTGTGGAGCCAAGTCCTCCCAGGATCACGTTATACAAGGACGTCATTCCCAGCACCATGAACTCGGTCATGTAGTTAAACAAATATGTATTAACCGGGAGAGTCAGAGTTCTTTCCAAGTAATTGAGGGCTCAGTTGAAATGAATCAACGGCTGCGAAGTCCCTTGCAACTTTTGATCTCCCATGGACATCTTCTCTAGTACAGGATGTTCACTACACTCCTATCGTCTACCAGGACTCTCATCAACATGCAATTTCCAACTTGTATTAAGATGACTAGGGCATCGTTATGGTGCCCGTTGTGCTTCAGATCTAAATCATCAAACACTAGGGATAAATTCTCATTGACGCTTGAGGGTTTTTGTCGATGTCTTTCTAACATTGGTTGCTTTCACTGTATCTTCCCTTCCTTTTTTGTTGTTCCTTCTTGTTCGGTCAGTGTTATAACCATGTCAATGATGTGGGGGGCTGCTTCCCCTTGTCTCGCTTGTCTTCCCCATGACTGTCTTTCTCAGCATCCCGCTTCTGTTCATCTTTCTTTATGAATTGACTAAGGTACCATTCCTTGATCAGTTGTCCAATATAATATTTAAGTAGAAAACAATCTCATGTGTAATGCTCGTTGCTCATGTGGTGGGAGCAGTACTTGTCTTTATCCCTGTAGTCTGTTCCTTAACGAGCGGCGCTGGTCTTCTCAGCCAAAGTTTGTATTTAATATATTCCATTATCTGGTTGATCGGAATGGCCAACAATGTGTAGACTTTGTCCATTAGGCAGAGTCTGTCAAGATCTCATCTTGGGTATGTGATTCTTTCTTGCTTGATATTCTTCCCATCTTCTCTTTTCGTTCCGTCGTGCTTCCTTCTTTTGGGTCTTACACCTCTTTCATGTTTCCATGATTCCTCTTTCTTTCGTTCAGCCACTCTCTGCATACTCCTCTTTTCTTCATCCTATTGGAAAAGTTACGCCATAGAAAGGGGTTTCACTTTGAATAGATCCTCAAAAAGGGTGATTCTGGGTCTAGACCTCGTCAGAAGGCCAATCTAGTGAACCAGCCTTCATAGTTGGAGTCTTCCATGTCGTATAGTAAGTAGAGTATTAATCTATAAAAATGGAGGACATGACAGCGAAGCTCGCGATCGAGTGCATGGTAAGTAGTGATACCACTTCAAAGTCATCCCATCTAGACTAGTAGGGAACATTCTTCACATCAACTTGTCATCATGTTGGTACGACGCCATGTCTTATCTGAATCGTCGAATATGGTCTATGAGATCAATTTTTCCTTCGTAGCATTTGAATTTGGGAGAAACAAATTTTTTGGGTACGGGCGCCGCTAGGACTTCTAGGCTTAATGGTGTCCGGATAAGAGATTCGAGGTTAGTTTTTTCCCGTACTCCCGAGGTTCCTCATTTCCATCATCCGTTGTTCCAACAGTTCTTCTATTGCTTCCTTTGACATGACTCGGGATTGCTGAGCCTCTCCCGTAGCCTCCTTCATGAGGTTCTGCGACTGGACTTCCACTTCCCGTCACATGTTTCCAATGTTCTCGTGGTATCCTTGTCTTCCGTCTTGACACTTTCCCTCATAGTGGGCTTCCTGTTTATTGTTATTTTCCCGTTCATCATCATTCACCTAATGACTGACCTCTACTCGCATTTTTGTAAGTTCATTTGTAGTGTGTTGATCTCATCTTACACATTTTATCACGCGTTATATATTGCTTTAGTGTTCCTCCATTCCATTTCATGCATCCCTTTCAGGATAGTCTATAACATTTTCGTTGGTGGGGTTGGTTGATCTACGTGGTCATCTCCATTTCTGGTTTCTTTGCCCTCATTTAAGATTGTGTTGGATCTGGTTCTAGATATGTTTATGGTCTTGTAGGGTGGGCCTCTTGAGCTTTTCTCTCAGCTCTCAACGAGAGCACCAAAATGTAAATGCTTTTTTCCGCTAATCAGGGATCAAAGGAGAAAGTATTGATAACGGTCGATTATTGTGAGTATTAATGAGAGAGAGTGTGTGTGTAAAGAGAATACTCTGAATTGCATTTATTTGAGTTTTATTGAATGTCTTTGTTTCATTTAATACACTAGCCTTATATAGGCTTCCTAATTTACATGAGTTAATTATAATAATAATAAAAGTGAGGGGAATGATTCTTGCATTTAATACACTAGCCTTATATATCACTTAAACCCATTCGTGAAGATCTTTCTATCAGGTATGGTTCTATTTCCCTTCCTTACTTATCATTTTCATCTGTCTCATTCAGCTGCCAATAAGTCACAATCACTTAATGATTTCTTGCTGTTCGAGCCAGTTAGTCGTAACCACTTGGTGGCCTGTCATCATGTCTCATACGAGTCATTCAACTACCTAATCAATCATTGCCACTTGACTATCATTCCAGATCCTTTTCGTCCGTTCCCGTTCTTCTTTTGATCATTCTCTTCCCGTTCTTGCACAGTTCAACAAGTGTCTTGTCCGTTCAAGATAGTTCTCCGAGTCTCAGGTTCATTTTCCCATTCCAGATGCGTGGATACTTCATCAGTCTTTCCCGTTAGCCAGTCAGCTTTTCCCGTTCTTAATATGCATTCGGTCGTTCTTGATTTGTTTACGGGTGTCTCGCGACATCAGTCTTCTCTCCCGTTTTCATTTTTCTACCGCTTTCTGCGAGCCCTTTGGTTGACACTAGTCCACGCGACAATGAGTATTTTTTACCTGATCAATATCTATACACATACTCATATATATTTTATATACATACACATATACACATATAGATATACATATACATACACATATAGATATACATATACATCTACATGTACATATGCATATACATGTATATATATTCCGTAGGGTCATTTAAGGGTCCTTATGGGCTCATCTCAGCAACGTAACCCAGCCCATTAGAATGTTTCTGAGATGAACCCATAATGTTGGCCCAAATACCTTTCATCTCTCAGTCTTATTATTTGCACCCCATTTCAATTTAATCCCTATATTTCATTTTTGTTCTCAATTTAGTCTTGTACTTTTATTTTGCCTCAAAGTATGCCTTTCAATGAGGTTGGCCTAATAGTTAAGCTCATCTGTATACAATCAATTTCTTGAGGTTATACCTCCTGATGTTAAATCCCACGATTTATTATATGTCGTGTACGGACAATTTTGAGAATACAGTACACAAATCCGACACTAACTTATAGAGATAATTTGTACATCTGTAAAGCTTTTTAAACTGTATTAAAGATCATATGCGAAGCATAATAAATATGCACGCGTAGAGAAATCAAATGAACTTGAACGGAATTAAATGAAACAAAAGTAATCTCTCTTATTCTTAACTAAATAAATATTCGAGAAAAACAATTAAAAAACTGATAATTATAGCTTTCAAGTTGCTGAACAAAAACTGAGAGTAATTTTTGGTTAATTACTTTTAATCTTCATGAAAATATCAGATCAACCTGGAAATTTGGGGTTCATTTATTGGTTTGGGTAGTGTTTGGTTATATAATAGGTTAGTTCCATGATCATGATTCTGATTAAACAACGCTTAGTGTCTTTGCTTCTGCTTAATTTTCAAAAAAAAAATGAACATATCGGCCAATGTGATTATACAATGAGAGATGACCGAAGAAAAAATGTTGAAAAGTGAACAGAATAACTAATTCATTTATATAAATATTACTGATGTAACTTATATATTTAAGTATTAAATTAATTGTTTCTGTATGATTTAAGTAATTAAATTAATTATTCTACCCATTTTCTCATGTATTTTTTTGTTACTTTCCCACCTAAGGGTCTGTTTTATTTTAATTATATGTTTTTTTAGTGCTTTTACTTAAGGCAGTTAAGGTTTGTTCTACTTAATTTTATTAGGTAAGCTTCCTCATGGAATGTTTTGTTTCTATAGATAATTAAGGTATGGAGTGGGTAAATGATGTCATTTGCTCGTTCTTAAGTTATGAGAAATAATGGATATACTAGCTATTTTATCTGACACACATTTAAAATCCAATTAGTTTGAATTTTTGTACACAAATTTTCCAATACAATTTCCCCTTATAATTTTATCAAACATTCTTAATAATGAGCCACGTCATTAAAAGTAACGTGTCAAAAAAAATATGTAGCGTCTAAAGACAGGTCCATGTGACACTTACGTGGAATAACGTTTATCGGTATATGATGATGACAAAATAACGCATGTAAATGACGCTCTTGTTTTATAAAGGTGGCAATCCTATTATATGAAATTAGGTATTAAATGTTGTATTTCGTCTTCGAGCTTAGTGACAAATATTCGAAGGTCTTCTCTTGGCTGAGAACAATCTGAGGGTCGTGGTCTGATAGGATTAGAACAAAGTTCACTACACCGGGATGAGAAGATCTCCTTGAAGAATGTAGCCAACTTACGAGTCTTGAAAGTTCCTCTTTGATGCCACCCTAGGAGAACCACGGACACGACTCCCCATACCACTTCGAGGGGATCCCCGAAGGTGGCTCCCCATGCCACCCACGGGGGCAACCCAAGGCACGACTCCCCATGCCACTCCAGGGGAACCCCGAGGGTGGCTCTCCATGCTGTCACGGGGGGACCCTAGGCGCAGCTTCCCATGCGGCCACAGGGGGAACCCCGGGCAAAATATCCTATGTTGCGTCGTTTTAAGGATGTGACTCATTTTAGACATGGTGTCACGTTTTTAGTGTTTGACCACGTTTGAGCGTGACTCTTATTGATGTCCGTTTTCGTCTGGACACGCGTTTGGCATGCGGTTGTAAAGGATGTGCATGTGGTCCCCACTTGACCCATCTATAAAAAGGGTCTTTAGCACCATTATTGAGGTAATCACTTCTCATCAATCCCGATATCAAACACTGGGAATATTCTCTTCTTAAGTTTCTCAACTACCTTAGAATCTTAAAGGCATTTGTCACCTTCCAACGGCCGCTTAAAGTTGCTTGTCCCTTACCCTCCGACCACCAGCTTTCATGTTCTCAGGCATACTTGGCATAAATTAGATCACTCATAAATTAGATCACTCATACACACATCACCATAAACCCCTAAACAAACATAGTTTTGGATTTTAAATGTGTGATTAACAAAATTAATTTGTTGCTATATTGTGTTCGAAATTATATAATCTTTGTTAACCTTTGATTACAAACCGATTTATCATAAGTTTTATCAATCTATAAACAATAAAATGTTTTTTCCCAATGAAATTTACTTGTAAAATGGTTATTTAGGTTTTTAATCTAATCTCCATTGCAAAAGTCTACAACAATAATTGATTAAAAAGAATAATAAATATACAATTTGAATATTTAAAGAATCACTACTATGTTAGAGGGAAAATGAGTGACAAAATGAAAAAAATTACGTGGGTGTAGTGTTTTATTAATTTCCTAAATTTATGTTAATGATTTTTAAGAACACTTTATAGTTTATTCGAAATTGCTTCCTTTAAAAAAAGTAGGGAATAACCATCTGCTTAAAAAGAGTTGAAAGTAAAGTAAGATTTTATTCTACTCTTTCTATGAATTTCATATATATTTTGACCCATTTTATCGCCTTAATGACTATTGCTTTCCAGACATACAAACATAATTTGGTCACACCATTTGATAATAATTAAAAAAATCACATGCAAAACACCTCATGCGTTTAATATGGAATGAGTCAATATCATCCTCTTTGGTATCCTATTGAACAAAAATGATTATATTGTTCCTCCATTGATAAAAAATTTTAGTTTTTGAAAAGTATCATGATCATCCAATAAGAAGGGATATACCACATGGTTCCATCAACAACAAAAGCAGAAAAAAGACAGCAACGGTGTTACTGGAAATGACGATTTTCAATATTTACCATACGTATCAACGTTCGAAGAAGAATGAGTTGGCGTCTCATAAGTAGTGGCTTGGTTAAGGGAACCCACTCGAGCCGTAGCGAACGCGAGTGTTCATAGAACAATTATCACTACTTATGGACCAAAACATGAGTGATCTATCAATGACAAGGATGAAGCTTAGGTGAAACTAAGTGGAGGTCCGAATCGACAGATGTTGAAGAATCAACGGATGAGTGTGGTTAGGGGTGAAGTTGATTTGTAATTTTTTTACTAATTTACTCAATGTTGTTGGGACAATAGACACCACATCCACATTGGTATGATATTCGGTCTAGACTTGTACGACTTTATTTTTTTACTCTGTCTAAAAGTCTCATATCAATGGAGATATTGTTAATACTTATAAACCCATGATAATCCACACTTTTAATCAATGTGAGACTATGATGGTATACCTAACACATGTACTTTGAAACTTTAGCAAAATAACCTCTCATTGCGTAAACTAAAATGAATTAGACGGCATGTTGAAGTTTAGAAGTGTATTAAATAGATTTTTAAGTTGGAATACTTCAAAAAAAAAAACTTATTTGGTAAAGAAGGGATGTTAAATGCAGCCTTTTTTGTAAGAAAAATGCTCAATCAGCTAAAAAATAATGTAAGAGGTGTGATTGTTAGACTTAATACATAAATACATCCAGAATCTTTTGATGTCAACTTTTCAAAAACGAATAGTTGATGAAGAATATTTGAATACATTGACAAACGTGGAGGTTAGCGGTTTTTCAAAGTCAAATCACGCTCGATGACTTTTCTCTCTAAGATGGAAAAGCGGAGAAGAGTAACAGAGTGTGGATTTAACTTTGGGACCATAACTATATAATGTATTTTATATCATAGGTCGATGAAAATCTTACCAACACTGATTTGACTAGTATCAAGTCTCTATGCATTACAAAGTGGATTATCATTAGATATATTAGATATACAATAGTAATATAATTGTTAATTAGATATGTAGCTCGTAATAGGAAATCCCATTTTTCATAATGCAATTACAATTTATAGACAAAGTATAAGTTCTTTCCAACAAAATAAATGAAATGAAGATGGAGAATGAGATCAGAGAAGGGAAGAGAGAAGAGAAGTTGTCAACTTCCTAAAGCAAGTATGTAAAGAAGATTGTCAGCGGTTGATAATGCTTTAGGATAAAGAAAATACGAAGCTTTTTGAACTGAAAAGAATAAAAAGTTTCTATCTTTAATAACTATTGTCATATAAAGTTTACGAACTGGTGAATGAGATTCAACTTAAAATAACTTGTCATTAACAAATGTTTAGGAAAGAGTTTGCACTCACACGCACAAAGCATAATTGTGAGTTTGGCATCGATCAATGTTCCACACGTGACAAGCGATCTTAACAAGTACATCAATTTGTGAAATTTATATACTCTAAAATTCAAGCGAATGGTATCAATAAGTTAAATTTAAAGCGAAACTTTGTTGTACTACTCTAATTTATACTCTATACGTGATTGCTATAATATATACTTCCTTGATCATTTCAAGATAAGTGATCTTAAGAAGATCATTGCTTACTTCTTAGGGTCTATTTGGTATGTGGGTAATTGAAAGGAGATGTCTGAAATCTGAGGGTGTTTTAAATATACCCTTATTTGGTTTATTTTTTGTTTTCAAGTCTACAAGATTACTGGAATGGTAAAATACCACCAATGGAGGGTGTCTTGATACACCTCTAAATTGAGGGGGATATTCATTCCGGACAACTTCTCCCTCTTCTCTTCTGCCCGTCTCCCTCTCCTTCTCACTCACGAGCTCCAGCTTCATACCCATGGTAATCTCTCTCTCCCCCCCTCTCTCTCTATGCGAGTGAATGCAGCTCAAGAGAGGCCTTCATGTTTCTCTCTAAAAAATTACAAATCCATTTTTTGTACAACCCAAAAACTCAAAGCGAGATTTTACAGAGCTTCGTGAGAAGCGAGAGAAACACGAAGTTGAATAGAGCTCCGTGACAAATGAGTTTTTTGGCCTATAGAAGCAAGAGAAACATGAAGCTCTTTTGAAATCTGGTTGTCCACTTGATATGGTGCATAATAATGTAGATATTGACTTATGTGCTTGCAATGTGTAATCGATCGAGTATTTTACTGAGGCTTATCTCTACTTTTTTTTATTTAGACATAGTTGATTATGGCTCTGTTGAAATCTGCTTATCTCTGTAATTGATCGAGTATTTTGCGGATTAAGAGTTCTTCTTCTCCTCTTTGCTTTTTTCTATTTAGACATAGTTAATTTCTGAAATTTGAATTGATTTCTAAGTTACCCATATCTCCTATTTTTCATTGATATTTAGACTATTGTCCTCACTAATTTCTACCCAATCCCTCTGATAATAAAAAACTTGCTTCCACAGTCCAAAAAATTACACCATTAATCAACATGATTCCCTCACGTTTAGATAAACATACTATTACATAAGACCATTTTTCCTTTTCTACTAGGCAAAGTTTACATATTGTGTGTCTTTTCTACTAGGCAAAGTTTACCAGAAGAATTAGAGCTCCACGCTGCCAACTAGAGGTGGCAACCGGGTTGGTTAAGGCTTGCGGGCCAGGTCCTGGCCATCACAGGCCTTGCCTTCAAGGCTCATGGCTCAGCCGGCCCGGACCGGATACTAGGCCCAGCTCGTGAACCCATTTTTCTGTCTAAAAATTGAACAATTATGCATGTAGTGAAGTTTGAACCATTGACCTCTCCCTTATAAATCACTATTTACCAATAAACCAAGACAACTTTTGTTAAATTAATTGTTTAAAATATATTCTTATTGTCTTTTAACACATTTTATCGAAATTTCAAATAATATACTTTTGAGATAAACGTATTTAATTAAAATGTTCCTCCAGCTCCAAGAAGGACTAGAATGGAGCTTAGCTATGAAAATAAAGCCCTTCCTAATAAGGAAAAGCTTGCACCAGTCATTCCAAAGAGAGGACTTCTCAAAAGACACCATAAATAAAAAATGCTTGGCCACAACAACCCCAATTGAGAAACAATTCCAATCTTAGAACTGTCAGACTAGAAAATGAATCAAACCAGTTTGTATGCCCTCCTTCCATTTACCTTGTCCACATCATCACTAATTGTTGGATTTCTATCCTTGCTCGTGTACTATTTTTGTATGCTCTCCTTGGATTTACCTTGAGTTTTAACTTAATATATCATGATGACTAGTTTGTTGCCTTATGATCCTTACTAGAGAGCTCAAGCTAGCTTATGGGCTGATTTTGTTGACAAGAAGGTATAACTCTTTTTTTAATTCTCTCACAGCTTTAATTTCTATTTTATGTTTCAATATTATATTGATTTCATGGATTCTAGCATTGTGTGGCTCTTTAACTTATTTAAGTTTGTTGCTATGGGTAAATCTGATTCAAGTACCTATCTTTGATTAACTATATTTTACAGATATGGCTCGCCTTCTTTTGACTACCAAAAGACGGATTATGTGTATTTTAGTTTACTACTTGGATATCTTAAAACAATCGACAATTTTATTTTTGATTATGATAGTCACTATCATTTCTAGGAGAAAGAAACGTTGTGATGATATCTCATTTGATAGGCATTGGATCAGAACACTAAATTTACATAGAATGATATTTGCAAAAGACTTAGCATATTTTGAAAGCACGCGGATGTACAGAAGAACATTTACCATTTAATGTCAACTTCTTAAGACAGTTGGTCAATTAAGGGGAACTAAGAATATGTATGTAGACGAAATGGTTGCTATCTTCTTACATATGATTACGTATCGCGTGAAGAATAGAATTGTTAGAAGACATTTTGCACGTTCTGGTGAAACAATGAGTAGGCATTTTACAAAAGTTTTGAACTCAATGCTATGTCTACATGATGTGTTATTGAAAAAAGTAGTGTCAATCCTTGAAAACTCTACAAATAGAAGATGGAAGTGATTCAAGGTATCAAATATGCACTTCAAATTGGATTCCTTCTTATATACCAAACTGTAAGGTTTGTAACATTTAGAATTTTATTAATCCAAAACTGTTTATGAGCTTTAGATGGAACCTACATTAAGGTCAATGTACGTGCTGCTGATAGACCTTGGTATCGTATAAGAAAGAATATAATTGCAACTAATGTCTTGGGAGTTTGCGCTCAAGATTTACAATTTATTTATGTCTTACGTGGATGGGAAGGTCTAGCAGCAGACTCTAGAGTTATTCGTGATGCTTTATCTAGAACAAATGGGTTTAAGGTGCCCCAAGGTAATTGTTAATATTAACAAGAGATTGACCCATTTTATTTTCTTAACTATATATGACCCTAATTAGTTGTCCCGATAATATGATATTACTACTTATGTAATGCTGTATATACTAATGGTGAAGGTTTCTTGGCACCATATAGAGGGAAACGATACCATTTAAATGATTGAAGGGAAGGACATTAACCAACCTCCTGAAGAATTCTCGAACATGAGGCATTCCTCGACCAAAAATGTTATTGAAAGGGCTTTTGGGTTTTTAAAGGGTCGTCGGGCAATACTTAGAGGGAAATCTTATTACCCCGTTAAAATTCAATGTAGGACCATTACAGCATGTTGCCTTCTTCATAATTTGATTTTACGTGAAATGTCTATGAATCCTTTTGAGTTACAAAATGACTATGTTGATGAATAATTTATTGAGAGCTAACATATAACCTACGTGGAACCGTCAAATAGTTGGACTACTTGGAGGGATAACTTGGTAAAAGAGATGTTTGAAGAGTGGACCAATGAAAGGAATTGATTTTTCACTAGAAATTAAGTCATTAGGTTGCTTGTTTGTGTTTGAATTCACTTATTTTTGTACTTCATGTTTCGGACTTGTAATATTTTTATTTGAAAATTATTTTATTTGGTAATGTTAAAATGAGCTTTTCTTCATTATGATGTATAAGTTTGAGTATTTATGTTCATTTTATACAATTGAATTGTAAATGAGTTTTTAAGCTATTGCGTTAGACACCTATGTGTGTAGGAATTGATCAAAATGAGCAAGCAAAAGTTACTGGGAAGAAGAAACGTCAATGGACCCAATATGAGGATACAAAACTGGTGGAGTGCTTAGTGAAGTTAGTACAAGTTGGGACTTGACGAGCTGATAATGGAAGAAAGAATCCTTGGGTGTGGCCTTCGAGCCCAACCACATATTAAATCTTGGTTCAAGTTGTTTAAGAAGCAATATATTGTTATAGTAGAGATGCTAGGACCAAACTGTAGCGGTTTTAGATGGAATGACACTGCAAAGTGTGTGTTCACTGCTAAAGATGTATTTGATGATTGAGTTAAGGTATGAGTTCTTTATTTATTTTATGAACCATTCAAAATGTGATAATATTAATACTTCTAACCGAGCTAGTCTATTGTTTGAGGGGGGCTAATAACTGTTGGTTAATATGGTGTTTTCTGAATGCATATAAGCATATGCACTTATTTATTAATATGGTGTTTTATGAATGATAACTATGGGTTAATAAAGTAATTTCTGAATTCATATAAGCATATGCACTTGTTTGTTAGTTCTATTTATATTATTTAGGGGGGGCTGATAACTTGTTTGTTAGTTTTGTTTGTTAATATGGTATTTTTTGAATGATAATTGTAGGCTAATATGGTATTTTCTGAATGCATATAAGCATATGCACTTGTTTGTTAGTTCTAGTTGAATTGGGATGTTAATGACGCCTCTTACTTCATATTTAAATGGTTGTCGTTGACTGCTCAATTTGTTAGTTCTGTTTAAATAATAGTTAGATTCGTGAAATATGAAAGTTTCTCAATTTGTCTAGTGCTTGTGATTTGGGCCGGTTTAAGTTAGGGTGTAGGTTACCCCACTATGATATTTGCATTTATTAAAATCAAATGCTTCTAGGCTTCTAATAAAATCAAATGTTTATATGCATTCAACAAAACTGAGCTTAGCATAAACAAAGTTTTTGAAACTAAATTGCATCTAAAAGTGACAACTAGATTGAAACTTTGTTATGTTCTTTAAATAACCGTGGGTTAATATAGTGTTTTCTGAATGCATATAAGTGTGATAAATTCAACATTGCTATACATTGCAGTGCCATACAAACGCAAAAGGCATGTTGGACAAGCCTTTTTGGCATTTTGATGATTTGAGTCGATATTTGGAAAAGATTGAGCTTCTGGACTTGGTGCTGAAGGTCCTGCAGATATGGTTGATTTTATAGAACAAGGGTATGATTTTAATTGGAAAGATGATGACTTTTATGTACCAGATCCTGCAACGAGATTTGTAGAAGCAGATGTTACCGGCTCTACTCGTCAAACTCCAACTTTTCCTTCAGCATCTGCTTCTTCCTTCAACCTCTGTACCAACAAAAAAAATATAAGAAAAGGGCTAGATATGATGATATATTAGTCAAGACACTGACTGACATGGTCAAACAGTTTAGGATATTCTTCTCAAACACAAATGACAATATAGGTAAGTTGGTAAAATGTTTACAACATGAAGTTGATAATGCTGATAGAATTCCCAGACATTTGATAAAATAATGAAAATAGATGGACTAACAGATGCCGAGAAGGTACAAGCAGAAAAGTTGATTGTGAAAGACCATGATCAAACTTATTATTTCTTTGCTCTGCTTGCGACTTTGGAAAAGGAGTTTGTTTTGCAAGTTTTACTCGATAATATGATATCATAGAAAGTAGATTTCATGATAAAGCCTTCAGAACCTATTTTGATATTTATAGTATAAGTAATGTCACATGTAATAATTTACAGGTATAGTTTTTTTTTGCACGTGGATGGATTGTTATGTCATGTATGATGTGCACACGGGTAAATATTTTGTTATGGCATTTATGATATGCACACGAGTATTTTGTCAATATCTTTTGACAGGTCACGTATAAATACATTCAATATATGTGTATGGAAATGTAATAATTGGATTGAGAATCCATCATTTGCATATTTTATAAAATATATTACGTTTACATGCTTTGACTTATGGAGTTGTCTTCAATATTTCATTTTGAAGGTAGTTCTTTCTCAATTTGTTTCTTGGAAAAAATTTTTTGGTTGATATTAGACTAACTAAAAATTGAATTTTACTTAATATCATGATTGGAATTTGATAGAAATTTATTTTAGCAATTTTGATTATTGAGCTGAAAATCATGGATATTTTTCTTATTAGAATTATTATTTTATATTTATAAATTTTATATCACATTAATACACTTGGAGCGGTATTGGTTCAGTTGTATGGACAATATTTGATGAAAATCTACACGACGTAGCATAATATAATGATTTGGTCGAAAAATTAATAAGTATATACGAAAAAAATTCATGGGTAAAATCTATATTTTTATTATTACTTATGTTGGTCATCTTATTATAAATTAAGTAATTATTATTCATAAGCATTTTTTAGTCTAATGGTAAAATTAAAATTTGGTAATAATGTCTAAAACATCTCTTCGCCTATTCTATCAAAACAAACAAAGTAATCTAACATCTTCATTATTAAATTAGAACATTCTTATGTCTTAACAAACAAAGTAATTTTAACTTTCCAAGCATATACATTCTCACAATTATATTTCAGGAATCTTATTCCATAAATCATTTACTCACAATCTTATATCAAACGCCCCCTTAGTAGTAGCTCATGTGGTTATGGTGTTTGATATTTATCTAACTCATTTATGTTATGTTCTCAATAATACCTACTAGATAACACACTTGAATGGATTTTAGGTCCAATTCCCTAAGTTCTTGTTGCAAGAATTCTTACTTGTTAATCTGTAAATGATCTAACTCTTGAAATATATGACATTCTCAATTTTTTTTCTTTTACCACTTTTCTCGGCTCAGAATTGTAAATGAGTGATTTCTCTTTTCCGATGATCTTTTCTATAGGCAATGTTGGGTACTATTGGGCATTCTCATTCCCGAAAGCTAGCTTGAGAGATAAAGCTTTATCTCACAATTATAAATTGATTACTAGTATATTTTACAACCCATGTGGGATTAACCCAAACAATCTCCTCCGTCACACATTAGATCCTGAGTTGGATAATCATTAATTCATTTCACCTATATCACCATCATTGGGCCTTGAGACAAAATAACGATTAACTCATTTCACTCTGATTCATGACACATGGAGAGTTAGTGACTCACTTCACCCGAATTCACCACACATTAGACCATGAGTTAGATAATCATAGGTTCGCTTCACCAATATTCAACAAACATCAGCGTGAGTTGGAGACCTAACGATTCTCTTCAACCGGATTGGCTGGAAACCTATTGGCAAACCTAAATCAGACTATAATATCAGTGTTGAGTGCTATCAACCCGGTGGTTTAATTCTATGGTAGAGAACGCTATAATAATAATTGGGCCATGAGAGACCTTCTTAAGTATTGCAAAAGAAAATGCCTGCTGATAGATCTGGGCGGGGAGGCGATCCCTGGCCTTACCTAACAAAGAGATGTCCCTGAAATAGGGGTCGGTTGATCGGAAAGCTCGGGAAGGAGTAGGATATTTCATCAAAATCTTTATGATCCGCTAGCTGGTGGCCCTCTCAAATCCCATTTCTTTTAGGTAGGGTGAATTCTAAGGTTCCTTCTTCCGGTTGTAAAGTGAAAGAAGATGGAGAATGGGCACAGCCCCACCAGCAGCCAGCAACCCGCGTTTTCAACCCGAAACTCCCATTCTCCTAGAGTTTCGAAGTGATCCTCATTCTCACCGCAGCCTTCTTAAGCCGAAAGCCAGGCAAGAATCAGAATCGGGTAGTACGAAGGGGAAGCAGAATCGTATCTGGCATGAGCCTCCTCAATCTCAAAACTAGCTTGAAATGTTAGACTTTTATTCAAACTTATAAACTGGACATTATTTTCTTCCACAATCGATTTAATATAACTTTAACAGATAAAACGATCGTTTGAATAATCTGTCATTCGACCCTTTGTCACGACTCATTATTTGTTCAATCTAAATATATTTAAAGAAAGCCACTAATTTTAGACGATGCTTACGATTAATGAGAAAATTTACTATTTGCATACTTTAATTTTCATTAAATATTTATAACAACGAAAGTCAAGATAGAAGATAAAGTGAATCAGAAAAGGATATGTTTGTGGGGGCGACAACCAAGAATATGATAGCAGTGACAATGACATCATTCATGTATGTATATGTTCCCCGTGTCAATGCATGTTAAATATAAAGATCAACCGCCACATTTGCAATGACACCCAAGTCACTTATAATTTCACCTTAAAGGTGATAAATAAGTAAATGCATAGTTTTGAATGAAACTTTAAATTAAAAATCTTACTACAATGTTTTTTGGAATGGAAACTAAACGTTTTTTTAATTTAAGAAGTTTCAAAACTAGCGAATTTTATATACTCATTTGCAAGCGTTTCAAGATGTACCTATTAAATCAGTAAAAAGTCATAAGTGATGCATATTTTCAAAACAATCAAAGTTCATTAGATACTTTTGTCAAATATTCACATACCCTCGAGCTTTTTGAACGTTGTAACGATGTTTTAAAAAAATTCCTAAAATGCGGTGGTTTTGGATAATATTTCAAAACTAAGGTAGTTTAGGATACGTTAAAAATCATCTTTTACAAAGACAATTTCCAGTTGGCTACAATCATCTTTGAAAAAGATGATTTCAGTCTTTACCCCCTCCATTCTACCTTTCTCAAATCTCACCCAGTTCAACAATAAAATCTAACTTGCAAACAAAAATTATCCTGTAGAATACTTTACAATCTTAAATCCCAACACATTCAATAAGCAACCTACATTTTTAACAAATCATAAAATATAAAGACAAATATGACTCAAAGCGGTCATTACAACTCCAAAATTATCAATAACATCATTACAAATCCAATATGATTATTCTAAAAAAGTTTATTACATAATACAAATAAGTCCATCATGTTCCACACAGTGGTCTTCTTCTTCTTCTTCTTAGTCGTCTTTTATATGCTTGTATTTGAGTTACTTGTGATGGACCTTTCTCGACAATATGTGTGTTTTCCTCTACAATAGATGTGACTTCCTCCACAACAGGTGTATCTTCCTCCACAACAGGTGTATCTTCCTCCACAATAAGAGTATCTTCCAAAATAGACGAGTTTTAGGCACGCCTTCTACCTTCTACTTTGGGAGCTACACCCCGTCCTTCTCTACGGTGTTGAGGTTGATGAAATGGTTCATAAGTGCTACCAAGTTGATTCACTAACTCACCTCCAAATGAATAAAAGGCTAGCGGCGTGTATGACTCTTGTTGAGAGATATATGGTTCATGTAGAGGCATATGTGGTTCTTATTGACTTATTTGAGATGAGGTGTGCATTCCATTCCTTCGAGACAAACGCGCTTGATAAGCCGCATTCGATTGTATTACTGCATGTACTGTTGTCTCACACAGATTAAGAATCTGAGGCATTATGCAAGACAACTCAACATCATCTAGTGTCAAGTTGTTAATATTGTCCAAACTGTTTGTCTGCATAAATAAAAAAATGTTAGATGAGTTACTTTTTAAATAACAATAAGCCTATTAATTACATAAATTAATAAAAAATTACAATTAAATCATATAACGCTCCATTTTGAGTTATGTATCACTTGTGATTCTTTGATACCATAACATGTATGAGTTGTCATATCCATCTTCATCCATGTCCCCTCAACAATGTGTGTCCTACACTCAACCCATATCTGAATGTATGTCTGATGTTGGACGCACCAATGTAGTTCATTTCTCCACCTAAAGTCGATGTCATGCAACCATGTTTTGATATCACATGACTCAGGCACACGTTGAATCATACCAAATTATCTTAGAACACGATCCGGTCGGTCCCATTCCACTATATATGAAAGTAAATGAGGGGAGAGACAGTCCGTCATATATCTCCGTGTATGATACAGTATTTACATGATCTGGAGTTTGTCTGTCTAACGCAAATGTTACCTACTATATGGATAATATCATTATAAGGTTGTCATATAACATATAAAAAGCACATTAAAACACTATGACAACATCTAAGTGTTACCTATAAAAGGTAATTATAAATAAAAAGCATAGTATTACATGATATGGAGTTTGTTTGTCTAACGCAAGTCGATACACTTCAAGAACATGTGTGGAGGTCTCTATGAGACTAAAAATATCTATCCATCTATAAGACAAATTGCATATTTAAGTACATGTAAATGATAGGATACACATAATAATCAGATAAGTTAACTTACCGTATACTCAATGGAGGAGGTGGCAGTGGAAGTCCATCTTCCCCGGCATTATCGTGTCTCGCCTGTTGCAACGTCACTGGAGCCAAAATGTGAAAATTAGTTTCATGCCCATAATTGTAGTAATACTAGTGGCCCAGGAATATCAGAAACATCTTTATGGCTGGCTCTGTATATCTCTGTATCCAACCATGCAAAGCATGCACCACCCCAACTATATTGACCAGCCTCAATAAAGTCAAGAACATCAAATGCACCTTAGTGTTTGACTTATAATAAAAAATGGTACCTCCAATCAGTTGAAGAATATATGCATGTGCATAATGTTGCACATAAATCTCGTCATCATCATCAACATAAGTAGTAAATAGTTCACCTCGTAGTAAGGCATCTCTTATTTCACTTCTCTGCTTTTTAAATAAATTCACACTGTGATAAAATGTAAGCCCAACCAAAGCCGTAACAGGTAACATGTGAGTTCCTTTGAGTACACCGTTAATGCATTCTACAATGGTTGTTTTCATCCAACCATATTGGTATCCACCGTCGAATGTTTGAGTCCATTTTTTCTTTTTCAATATTATCAAATAAGTGTACAAACCGATATTTATTTTTTTTCATTTCATCCATGCAGAGTTTAATCTTTATTTGCTGATGTTGTATTCCCGCTTTAAAGAACTAAATTTTTAGAGTCTTATTCTTGTATTTGTCATTAAACCTTTGTATAATTCATCTATTTCATTCCATATCCCAGAACGTTTAATGAGTATCTGATCTAACTTTACATTTACGGCATTCCAATCCAAGTGGACAAGGAAAGGTGAAGCGGGTTCATGCTCGAGTATTTTAGCTGATGTGTTCACAACATCATCATCCTCTTCAACCTGATCATCCTATCAATATCAACATTACAAGCTTCTATCTCTTCAAACTCTGTCAAGAAGAAGCTACGTGGTGGGCTAGATGGATTCACATGGACAACATGAGCATGTACATCTTCATGTGGTAAAGAACTATGTGGTACATTTTCTTAGACTGCAGGATGCATTTCATTGTCATGGAATGGAGAAATTGGTGCATTATCATGCACCTCAAGTCCACACATATTGTTTATGCTAGGACCTTCTACATCTCTAGTATTTTTTGCTAAATATAACTCAATTGTATTCGATGGATGAAATTGAAGCACAATAGTAAACATCATACGTGCATCGTTATTATTCCGTATCAGAAATTTCACATAGTTGAATGACTTAACACCTAGAGTAAGGGGATATCGATAAACTAAATCCGAGTTCCAATGTAGGCGGTCGATTGACAAGGTTTCACATAAAGTATGATAGAGCTCGTAAAAAATAATCTCCTTATGAATTATAATTCCCCTAATTGAAGGTTGGTCATAAGAAACTCCATTTGCACCGACTATGATCTTACCATTCATGTAACATAAAACTACCATACGTCTTTCCCCCATTTGTCAACCTACTAACTAAATACATAACAATTTCATAACTAGATCTAGAATTCAACAATAAATCTACAGATTTAAAGTTGATAACTACAATTCCATAATATATCAACACATTCATAAATAAAATTTTACAATTTGAGAGGTTTAATCAACACATAATTGAAAAAATTCATAAAAAATTTGAGAACCCATGACACATCTTAAGTATAATTAGAATCTAGGGTTTGGAAGTACAATGAGAGAGATATTACAAACTTGATGGAATATATCATACAACATTCATAAAAAATAAATAATTTCAAGATTTGAATAATAATTTTAAAAGATCAAATGAATTAAAAATATATATAGGGTTTGAGAAGTTCTTACTTATAACTTGAGTGATTAAGAAATTTTTATATGAATGAGAATGAGATAAGATTAAAAAATTTCATTTATTACAAAAATGAACTATCCAAATATACTTTATTTTTTAAATTAGTTTCACAACTCCAGTTATTTTGTTTTTTAAATAAAGTTACTTCTATATAAAATAAAACCTATAATCTCATGTTAGATCATATGATCTAAGTCATAACAATATTAAACATTACAGTACACATGTAAATCTTCGGTCACTAACACTTGTTACCATATTTTTTAGTTTGAGAAGTAGTTATCTTGCACTTTGGGTCTAGTCTAGCTAGGACCATTTAAAGGAGGGTGGGAAAGGTGGAGAGGTGGGGGCAGAAAGGGAAGAAGATGCCTTTTGATGGATATATATGATTGGCATTGACATGTTTGTCCAAATGTCTTTGGAAAATTCGCTTCTTCTGTCCTGATGGTGTTTTATTCTTTTCTTTTCTCATTCTCAAACTAATTAGAAATATTTGTTAAAAATAAACTAAATAGGCAATAGCACTTCTTCACATGCCTTCTACACTCCGGGAATACCGTAGTTTCTCAAGTATGGTATTGACACTTAGCAAAAAATATTTAAAAAATTTGACTTTTGTCAAGTGTTATTTTTTTTTGAGTAAATATTCGGAGTACCATAATTTCCCATACTATCCATCATCATTTACAAATCATCTTAATCAATTCATAAACTAAACAACTTATTTTCTTACTCTCTCTTCAAAATATGAATTAATTATTATATTTTAACATACGTGACATCAGATTTTATTTTAAGAACAAATATAATTTTTATGATAAATTCTCTCACACCATCCCCATCTATATTGTTTTCTTATTGAATTGGGTGGATTTAGTATTTGTCATATTGAGGAATTGTTGAGTCCCCACTCTTTGAGATATGGAAAATAATTATTACCTTTTTTTCTCTCTCACTTTTCAAGTATTTTCCTTTTCTTTTTTCGGGGTTTCTGATAAAAAGTACTGTTTAATGTACAGAGAAAATTATTGTACAAATGTGAACCTTGTTTTTTAAAATTACTAGATAGATGAACAAATATAAGTATTGATAAAATCTGCTTGTCAAAATGTTATTATTTTTAAGTATAAGTAGAATTTGAAATTAATATAAAGTTAAAATGAATATATTATTTTTGAAAAAAATTTGTTTAAATATAAACTAAAAGTAAAACAATAGCAATAATATATGTGTTAGCTTGTTTATAATGTTGAGATCCTATTATATAATTGCTCTTCGAAATTTTTGAATGATGTAGAAAATGATATTTTTGAATAATATAGAAATGATTTTATGTCATACTAAGATATCACTTTTTTTATCAAAAAAATATATTACCGTGTTTCTCTAAAATCATTTATATGTTCACGATAACATGACTATTACATAACATTTCATTCATAAATTTCTAAAAAAAGTCATTATTGACTTAAATATAAATATTCATGATCTCCATATTCACGTTCATAATTACACTATATTATAAAACTATTTAAACTTATTAATTATTATTCATAAATAAATAACTATTGAATAGAAAATAAAATATGGTATATTAAAACAATATGTGAAATATTTAATCTATATATCATATCTATATCTATCAATATACAAATGTATCGATATAGATACATATATGATATACAATGGATCACATAAAATTATGTTTTGAAATTTTTTATTTCAAGATGCACGAGCTTATTTCTTCTAAATTGGCACTATTAGCTATTGAGCGATCAAGACTTTGTTTGGTTCCTGAGAAAATAAATATCGCACCTAGTTGTCTTTTCCAAAAGTTGGGAATTTACTTGTCTGAAAGCCAGCTTAATATATTCACTGTTTTTTTAATACCCAGCAATCTTTAACTTAAACTTCACAGTAAACATTACAAATATGTCAGGCCTTAATGGAATCTTCTTATTAATTATACAGTCATCATCATTTAAAAACCAAGAAAATTCAATAATCAGTACCTAACCTAAATCTTGTTGCCCTTAGAAAACTGTCTAAATTTTTCCCGGAAAATCTCAGTAGCGTGGAACCATATGTATCTTAGATCCATGCAGTGGGATGTGTTATTTTTTTAATTCAAAGTATTAAAATCAATCTTATTAATGAGAGGATGTCTGTCAGATTTATTATAATAAAAAATAAAAAATTGATGACAATGAATTTGTTTTCATCAGAAATTTGTTGTTTTTATTGCAACAAAAGACAACAATTTTACTCGAAGATAACTTGGATAGTAAGATAAAATAGAAGTTTCATTTGTTTTATTTATTGGGAAAATAAATTTCAATCCTCTAGTGAAAGGGCTTCATATTTTTTTTTCAGATGAGTCCAAATTAACATTTTAATTTGGTCGTTTCTCTCTTAATAAACCTTGAATAAACCAAACATGTCTAGCATCCATTTTCATGTGTTAAATTAAGAATACTTAAACAATTTCACAACAGAATTGAACAATGTTACCATCATCCTAGCATTATTTGTAACTTCCTAAATTTATATTGAACATACATATGATTTGTCCCAAATTTGGTTTATTATCTTTCAAATAAAAATATTACTAAGAAAATACCACAGACATATTTGTTGTTCGACAAGTTAAAAAATTATGTGTGTGTGTGTTTGAAAGATGATTTTGGATATGAACCAAAAACACTGAAAACACTTTCTGAATACTACTATAAAATACGGCTTTGGATATTAAATTTACTACGAAAATGAGAATTATTGTGTATAGCCACTTTTAAAATTTTACATGCAAGAATAATCTTTATATTTTTAATATGTAAGAATAATTGTTTTTAAAGTTTTTTTTGAATTAGCTTCTTTTAGATATAATGAGGGTACTTTTTAAATTTTATGTTTCACTCACTATATAATATTAATTAAAGAGTTATATCTAATACTTTTCAAGAGTAATTTTTAAATATTATTTCTATAAACGGTCAGAGAAAAAAATCTTTTAAAAACTTGTTTGATCACGGACAAGACAAATCCAAGTTTGTTAGAAGTGTTTATGATATTCTCAAATTCTTTAATTCCTTTTTGTAGTGTGTTATAATTTTTTTTATTTATTCTGACAGTGTATTTAACTATAATTATAAAACATGATTTTATAGTCATATATCAAAATATTACATGAACTTAAATATACGTTTCATAATTTAAAATTTAATTTTTTGTATTCCTATCATTTAAGTTTGTTGGTACCGCGTTACTATGTATTTCTAAATAAACCCCCATATTTGGGCAATTTCAACTTCATTAATTAACAATTTAAATAAATCTTGGATTCTCCCTCGTTACACCTATGTTGTTTTACCCAAAGCTTTTTGGACATTTTCTTCAATCTCAATACAAAGGGTTCCTATTAATCAAACAATTTCACTCTCTCTCTCTAACATAGAGAGAGAAAAAGAAGCTTTTTTAGTAGGTAAGTATGACGACAAAACGATTAAGCCTCATCACCTTACAACATATAGACACATATATCTTCATTATTTTAATCTTTTTTTTTAACTTTTATAGATAATTGGAAAAGGTCAATTCCGAGAAAAAATAAGAATTTTTTAATTTGAGGATTCTTTGACAAACGTTAATCTATTGTGTGCTGAAAGACAATAAATAGGTATCTTTTTTCTTATAATTTGTCAAAAAATAAAGTGAATTTATTTAGACAAAGAAGAAAATCCCATTTTATTTTTAGTATCCAATGCCTCTTTTTAATATTTCTCTTTACCTTTTTACCTTTTTCATCACTTTTGAGGTGATAACAACTTTTCATCTAACTACAAACATTTTATTGGTCACAATTATCATCAAAACATTTCTTGATTAGTGTTCATAATCAGCTTAGTTTTGCTGAATTTTCTCTATCATCCTTTCAAATAAATTAATTAATTGATCAACAATCTCTACTTAAAATTTAGACATTGCTAATGAATATTACTTGATTTATAAACAATTTTCCGAAATAAAGATGAGGAAATTGTTATTTCCAAGAAAATTAGTGGCCAAAATAACAAACTAAATTGGGTGTAAAATAGTGAACTACATATTTTATCCATCGAACTTCATAATTGTTATTTCTAAGAAAATTCCCGCAACACTATCCTACGATAGTTTTGTAATACAATTTCCTTTCTTATATAAAGAAATTTATGTTAGATCGAAAAATATTTTCTTATTCTTTAGATTTGTGGATAAATAGAAAATCGATAAAACCCGAGAGTATTTAAATAAATGATCAAGAAGTCAAAAGTTATATATTTTTTAGTTATATATCTTTTTCCGTCAACACTATAACAAAAAAATATAGATTCAGTTGTATGGACGGTCAAGAAGTGAAAGCAGAAAATAAATTATTACAGAACGATGAAAGAGAAGTTGAAGAGTGAACACCAAAAGTCAAGCAACTCTAGTAACTGAATTGACTTTTATAATGTGTATAAATTTATTTATTTCAAATTTTCTTTTAGTATGCTTCATTTAACAAAAAAAAATTTCTGATCTCAAATCATTATTCAAGGAAATGCATAAGTTAATAAATTTCGCATATTACATTTTGACGATTTCTTTTTTCCATAATCATAAAGTTCTGAAATTTCTAAAGTTTTCTATAAATTAATAAAAACTTCTTAATAAATAGATTTGTGAATATTTTTAAACAAAAAATATCAATGTTTTTTCGTTCGCGAATGCCTATCTCGTAAATGTATAATTTTAAAAATACGATTCAAACAAAAAATGTATCTACAAAAACCAATTCAGAATGATACACTCACAATATCGTAATTTGACCAAAACAATGTATGGAAATTATAGTTCATTCCATGGTTAGGATACTGACCCCTTAGAAATAGAAGTGACAAACACATGAAGTACAAGAAACAATGTATAGCAGCAAGGGACAAAGGGTGGAAGGCCGGTCACCCACCCCCACTTGCTTCCCAACAAGAGAAGAGAATGTGAAAATTGGATTCTCATATGGAAACTAATTAAAATATTATTAAAGATTCCCCCTTTTTTTCACTCTCAGTAGTCAGTCCTCTAACCCACAATTTTTTTCTTGCTGTCATTTGGATTTTTTTTCCTGGGTGAGTGAAAATTGTCCTCCTTTATAGCGCTTTGACATTTTGAGTGGTGGATTTTTCTCCTTTTATTAACTAGCTATGAATCTTTTTTCCCAAAATTTAATCTTCAATTATAAAGCCCACGAACTGATTTTCTTCTTTCAAGGCAAAAAGTCTTTTCATTTATAAAAGCTAAATCAGGTTTATAAAGAGCTGAGAGTCCTTTCAGCAAGGCTTATTGGTCAAAAGGCTTCTTTTTTGGGTATTTTGCTACCATTTCTTCTCTGCTGCTAAAGCTCAGAGACTCTTGTGAGCTGCAAATGATCATCACTTTCTGGGTATTTCCTGGTAGCTCAGATTTGCTTAAATGCGAAAAGACAAACAAGTTTTTGGAGTCTAGTCAGTGCTTCTGAAAGCCCCATTTGGTCTTCTTGATTAACGTGTATAGCTAATCACTCTGCCTCTGCCCTCTGATTCTTCACTTGTTTTATTCTGAAGTGTAATGGTAACGCTCTTTCTTTCTTATTTTCTTCTCTGTTTTTTCTTCTCTCTTTGTTCCTTCTGTGAAACTGAATTTCTTTGCTGAAATAACTGTTTGGGACTGTTCTCAGAAATGGGGTTTGAAGGGAATGGAGATGGCAAACAGTTGGGAATGAGATTGACTCCAATACATAAGCGTTCTAAGAGGTAGCTTTACTAATTCTTCATGATTTTTGCTTTCTGTGTTCTTTTAATGCTAAAATAGTTTTGGAATTATTATGCTTGCTCCAGATTTTTGTGGTGATTGAATCGGAAACACCTCTGAGATGGGTTATTTGGGGAGTTTTTAAAAGTTGAAGTTCTTTTGTTGTTCATGAAGCTGAGCTGTTTGCTCTTATCACTCTGGCCTACTATTCCTCCATTATTGTCACTGTGTTTACTATTTACTGTTTTAGTCAATTGATACTTGCAAGTATAGTAAATAAGATGTCTACGCTCAAAATTTAAGAATCACTGATGGAGAAAAGAGTAAATCAGTAAACATTCAGTACTGATACTCATGAGTTGCTCTATGTTTTCTGCTCAAGAAGATCTGTAGTGGGTTTAAAGGTAACTGGAAGATGGTTTTGAGAAAATGATTACGAGCTGGCTCGAACATAAATGGGAAGCTAAAGTGTAACTGATTGTCTTCTTCTTTCAATTCCTTGTTGTTCTTGCTAGAGTCATATATGACAACAAATGAATTTTTGAAGACCATAAGTCCTTCCTATCTGTATCTTTTTAATTCCTTCTCTTTGCTTGCTATGTTGCAATGGCAGCTTCCCAGATAAGAAGACTCTCAACGAAGATCTCTCAGATAGTTCACTTGAAGCTTCAAGCCGTGTAAAGCTGGTAAGATAACACTTATTTTTCCCCTTAGTTGAAAAAATTATTAAATTGTAAAACTCTAAAGAAATTTTTAGGCCTTCTATCTTATCAATTATCATCTGAGTTTTCTTGTAAACTTTTTAGTAATTGTGGGGTTTTCTACATTAGGATAGTACTAAGGGCCCCACCGTGGGTCCACATCAATAGAGGGCTGGGATCGTACACGCGCGTCCATCCCTCTTCTACGTTGTTAACATCCCGGACTATTACTATAATTGCCTGTTATTTCCTTCTATGCCATCATTAATAACCTACTATAGATTTTTTTCTTGTTTTTTTCCTCACCTGGGATTGGGAGGGGTATGATTGTGAGTAATGGACTTGGTAATCATGATTCTTATTAAGATTTTTGAAGTTCAAAGACATGAATTGTTAAATTGTTCGTCTGAGCAATCGTTAGCTTATTGCATCTCGTATTTGTGACTAATGACAATTAGATGAATTACATTATGACATCCTAGGAATAATTGTGTTTTGATTCACAGCTTCATATCATATTTTAAGTCTCTGCTTTGTTGAATTGGTTATACATCAGGATATGAGCCGCTTCGAGGAATGTATTAAAACCAAGACAAAAAGCTCTCCAAAGATGGAAGTTCACAATTCTCTCAAGCAAGAGGTATAAAAGTAAACTTTAATTCTTTTTCCACCTCTATTTAGCAGAAATTGATCATATTTTCTTGCTTTTTAACCATGTATGCAGATTCTTCAGCTCGAAAGACGATTACAAGATCAGTTTCAGATGCGCCATGCTTTAGAAAACGCATTAGGTTATAGGTCCTCCTCCCATAATAACACCAATGAATTTTCCATACCTAAGGTAAAGCTCTTACCTTTTTCTGCAGAATTAGTATTTGAATTGTGTCAAAAACATAGAACTCTCCTATGTTATACCACTACAAAGCAACCTCAAAAGACTTAGCAAGTTTTCCTCTTTAAGCTGCTGATTCATTTTAGAACTGCCTTATGTGACTGCAGCCAGCCATAGAATTGATCAAAGAGATTGCAGTACTAGAGCTTGAGGTTGTGCATTTGGAACAATATCTTCTAAATCTATACCGAAAAGCATTTGATGGGCAACTATACTCCCTTTCTCCACCTACAAAAGATGAAAAACGAAAATCGCCTTCAACTACTCCGAGAGTCAGGCTGCTCGAAGTTTGCAGACCTACTATTAGGGAAGATTCAGCAGTTCAATCTGGTTTGCAGTCGATAGAAAATCCTTGGAGGGAAGCCAGTAAAGTTGGAGGAAATGAAAACACGTTGGATTCTAGCATTCAACGTTGTCAGTCTTCACTATCACAACAGGCAGCTGCTTTCTCTCCGTCGGAATCTTTGGTGAAAGCCGTTCGCGCGTGTCATTCCCAACCCCTTTCTATGATGGAGGTAAATTTGGAATAACTATCTTCTCCATTGAATCATAGAAATAGAAATTATAACAAACGATAATTAATCTGATCGTAAAGAAACTATCTTTCTTTCGCGTATTTGCTTCTTTACAGTACGTTCAGAATGCTTCACCCAACATAATCAGTCTAGCCGAACACCTTGGTACTCGAATCTCTGACCATGTTCCGGAAACTCCTAACCGACTCTCTGAAGAAATGATCAAGTGTATGTCAGCTATATATTGCAAGCTTGCAGATCCGCCTTTGACACATCCTGGCCTTTCATCACCCAATTCATCTTTATCATCAACAAGTGCTTTTTCTCCGCACGATCACTGTGATACGTGGAGTCCAGGATTCAGGGATAGTTCGTCTTTCGATGTTCGATTAGATAATCCTTTCCACGTTGAGGGTTTTAAAGAATTTAGTGGGCCATACAGTACAATGGTCGAAGTTCCATGGATTTATAGGGATAATCAGAAATTAGGTGATATTGAGCATTTACTGCAAAACTTCAGGTGAGTTTGACATATTTTCGAGTTCTTTTTCCTCTAGAAATCGTCTTATCATCTTATGCTTATTGAGTTATGTTGTCACAGATCGCTTATATCGAAATTAGAGGAGGTAGATCCAAGGAAATTGAATCATGTGGAAAAGTTAGCATTCTGGATTAATGTACACAATTCATTGGTGATGCATGTAATGATTTCTCTTCTCTTAAAAATGTTATATTTTTTATTGTAACTTGTTTCGGGTTGGCTTGCTAACGAGTGTGAATTGTTTCTAATAGGCGTATTTGGCTTACGGGATACCTCAAAACAACGTAAAAAGGGTGTTTCTACTATTGAAGGTTAGGAGTCTTATATCCTTCTAGGCATTGTATATTCCAAGCAACTCTTGTGTTTCTCAACTTCTTGTGCATTGTGGTCCAGGCTGCTTATAATGTAGGCGGTTACACGATTAGTGCAGACACAATCCAAAGTTCGATCCTTGGATGTCGTATGTCTCGTCCCGGACAGGTATTGAATCCACTTTGTGTTTTCTTGATTTATTTTTGATTAAAAGGTAAATATATTTCAATCACAGAATTACAACTATATAAGGGACATACCCGGATATACGAAAAGAGAGCTAGCAAAGCCTGCAACACAAACCTACACCTACTAAAAAGATTTCTCAAAGAAACCCCGAAGACTTACGGTAGATTTTTTCTATCTTTCTAAAGGACCGTACTTTCTCCCTAACAGTCCTCACCATACAAGAGAAAATAGCATCACTATCGCTTAACTATCCTCAAAACACCTACTATTCCTCTCAAATTTCCTCGACATCACCTTATCTGATAATAATTGCATATAATTTTTCTCAATGTCGCCTTATATTGACAGCTATATTTGTTGTTAAAAAGTTCAATTTTTAACCACCCTGGTTCCGGGGGAAAATGATGAAAAATAGAAGATGAACTCAAAGAATGAAGCTAAGGTCTTGTTCCTTGTTTCTTATGTTGTCAAAGTAAGGAGGTTCTTCAAATTATTAGAGTAAGTTGAGGCTGATTAAAATTTTCTTCTGCTTGTAGTGGCTACGTCTATTACTTGCTTCGAAGACGAAGTTCAAAATTGGAGACGAAAGGCAAGCTTATACAATTGACCAACCCGAGCCTCTTCTACACTTCGCGCTCTGTACAGGAAGCCATTCTGATCCTGCGGTACTTTAATGTCCTTTTTCCATTTCCAATTTTCCTTTTTATAATCTGTAGAGTTTCTTAAACTGTGTTTTATTGAATGATTTTGACATCAAGATATGTCCTTTTATTGTCTTATATTGATAGGTTCGTGTTTACACGCCCAAGAGAGTCTTTCAGGAGCTGGAGTCTGCCAAAGAAGAATACATCCGGGCCACGTTTGGCATACGCAAGGACAAAAAAGTTGTTTTACCCAAGATCGTCGAATCTTTCGCCAAGGATTCTGGTTTGTATGCAGCTAGTTTAATGGAAATGATACAGCAGTCTTTGCCTGAATCTTTAAGGAAGACTGTTAAGAAATGTCAGCTCGGGAAATCTCGCAAAAACATCGAATGGGTTCCTCACAATTTCACGTTTCGGTATCTGATCTCGAAAGAGCTGGTGAAGTGATTGATGCATTCTTTGCTAGATATAGTCAAATTGAAACCTGAAAAATTTCTCAAATTGTTCATGAGATTTTTGCAGTCGCTGAAGGTGTTCTTTATATTCATTTGTACATAGTTAAGACTGTAATGTTATGAACAATCTGAAACTGCAAATTTTTTTTGGCACTGTAAATAAACTTGGTTTTAAATCCTCATATTTTGGATGGATGCTTGTTAATTGATACTTGCAATAAATTTTCATGAAAACATATTTTATGCCCTCATTTCTCAGCTATGTTTTAATTATTATCGAATAAATCTCGACGAGATGAGTTGACATATGTGAGTTTTCATGTTGAGGAGAAAATATTTGATAAGTGTGGATTGGGGTACCAAAGGTATTCATTTCTATCTGAAGAAAATATATAATCTGAAAGAAAGAGCAGAACGAAGGAGAACATAACGAAGGGAAGCAGTGAACAAAGAAAGGAAAGAAGAAGAGAGAATGAAAATGGAAAATTACATTACCTGAGAACATATCGAAGGGAAGCAGTGAACAAAGAAAGGAAAGAAGAAGAGAGAATGAAAATGGAAAATTACATTACCTTTACCTCGAACAAACCAAACACACTTAGTTAAGAACAACAAAACCTAAATAGAGTAAACTGAAAGAAGAGGGTAAAGACAAAACTATCCTTTAACAAAAAATTCATCCCAACTAATTACTTAACATCTCTCCTCAAATTTATTCTGAGATCAATGATAAGTTTGTTCTTAAGAAAGTTAAATTATTTAATAGACAAAAGGTTTAGTGAATAGATCTGTTAACTGAAATTAAGAAGGAACATACTCGACTAAAAGATCATTCTTCATAACTTTCTCACGAACAAATTGATAATCAATCTTACCATGCTTTGCACGAGCATGGAAAATCAGATTAGAAGCTAAAGAGATCGCTGAAATATTATAACATAGATAGTAGGGGCATGTGACTGATAAATTTGTAAGTCTTTCAAAATTTGTCTGATCCAACTAAGCTCAGCAGTTCTGTTGGCTAAGGACTTGTATTCTGCTTCAGTTGAAGACCTGGCCACTGTGCTTTGCTTCTTAGCACTCCAAGAGACAACATTGGAACCGAGAAAAACCATAAATCCAGAAGTAGATCTCCTATCAGAAGGATCTCCAGCCCAATCTGCATAAGTAAAAGCTTGCAATTTAAGATTGCCAGGTTTAAATAATATGCCATATTCCAAAGTTCCAATAACATATCGAAGAATACGTTTGACCGCGGCAAAGTGTGCTGTGGTGGGAGAATGCGTATATTGACAAACGCGATTGACAGCAAAGCTTAAATCAGGCCTGGTGAAAGTTAAATACTGAAGAGATCCAACAATACTCATGTACAGAGTGACATCAGAGAAAAGGAGTGTCCACATGACTATAAAAAGGATTTTTAGTTGAGTAATGTGTTTTATAAGGTTTAACATTAAACATTCCAGCTTTAGTAAGTAAGTCTTTTGCATACTTATGTTGGTTAACAAAGATGCCAAAACAATCTCTAGTAACTTCTAGGCCTAAAAAATATTTAAGATTGCCTAAATCAGTCATATCAAAAGCTTGTTTAGCATCAATACCAGTAATAATAATATCATCAACATACAATAAAATATGTGTAACAGAAGCAGAAATCGCATACACAAACAAGGAACTATCAGCCTCAGAAGCACAAAAATCAAGAGAAAGAAGATGACTAGTGAACTTCTCAAACCAAGCTTTAGGAGCTTGTTTCAAACCATACAAAGATTTATGTAATTTACAAACATAACCATATGTTTAGAATCAATAAACCCTTGTGGTTGGCACATATATATACTTCTTCAGACAAAGTACCATGTAAAAAAATCATTTTTAACATCAAATTGCCTAAGAGACTAACCAAAAGTACTAGTTAAAGACAATAAGATCATAACAATGGGTTTTTTTTTATAATTGGACTAAAGGTTTCACCATAGTCTAAACCAGCTTGTTGGTGGAAGCCTTTTACCACCAACCTAGCTTTATGTCTAGCGGTTCCATCAGGATTATACTTGATTTTATAAACCCACTTACACCCAACAAGATTTTTGTTAGGTGGTAGAGAACACGAGTCCATGTATGTTGAGAGATGAATGCACTATACTCATCATCACTCATCACTTTAGTCCAAGCTGGTATTTTTGAAGCAACAGTGTAAAAATGTGGTTCAATGTCATGATGAGCTAAAGGTCCTGAGATAGTAAAAGATTTCCTCTTATATATGCCAGATTTCGATCGTGTTTGCATGTGATGAGTAGGTTGTGTGTGTGGGGAAACAGAATGTGGCCTAGTGCGAGGATGCTTAATATTATGATCAATGGACATATTAGAAGAAATATCAGGCAAAGCAACAGTAGTATGATAACTAGCATCAGAACTAGAGATAGGCATGGAACTCACAGCAGGAATAAGAGAACTATCATGAGAAATAACACTAGGATAAGTAACAGAGCTAGAAGGCAAACCCAAAGGCAGTGCAGATTCACTTCTAGAATAAACATTATCGAAATATGATAAGAAAACATGTATATCACTAGCACCAAAATTAAGTTCAGAATGCATATTATCTAAAACAGTAGATAAAACAGCAGCAGTATAGGGGAAATCAGTGAGTAAATTTGTACCAAAATTAATTTCAGAATGTATATTATCTAAAACAGATGGTAATGCAGGTTGCTTATCAGACCTAGTGGATAAAAATGGTGCATTAGTGTGCTATGCAACAATATTCAAATGAGAAAGAGGAGCATAAATATTACCTGGAACAGAAGAAACAGTGCTGTAAAAGGGAAGGAGAGAAGTATACTTATCATCAGTCATAAAATTACCATACGGAACATGTGCCTTGAGAGAAAGGTTAGGAGTAGCAAAAGAAAACAATTGTTCATCAAATAAAATGTGCCTTGACGTGTTGTATTTCTGAGAAAACACACTGAATAGTTTTGGCGTGAAATTTATTGGGAATATATGGCCTAAGACATGGATAACAGGTATAACCATAAACCTTAAGTTGAGTATAGTCAGGTAATTTGCCAAACAATTTAACAAAAATTGTGAGAAAGAATCGGAGTAGGCATTCTATTAATCAGATACACAGCAGTAGCAAAGGAAAAATTCCAAAAGGCCGAAGGAATAAAAGCATGATGCATTAATGTAACACCGGTTTCAACAAGATGTCTATACTTCCATTCAACCACTTCATTTTGTTGTGGAGTGTAGGGGCAAGATTTTTGGTGGATAATGCCATGTTCATGTAAATAATTCTGAAAAGAGAGGGTGGTGTATTCACCACCTCCATCGGACTGAAAGTACTTAGTAGTAGTAGAGAAAAGATTCTCAACCATATTTTTAAATTTCTTGAAAACAGATAAAACATCAGACTTATGGGAAATAAGGAAAAGCCAAATAAACCTAGAGAGGTTGTGGGAGAGGGACCCTACACATCACTATGAATTAAATACAAAGGAGAAGTAAAGATAGAGTCAGAGAGAGAAAAAAAGAGTCTAGTCATTTTATTCAAAATAACAACTGATACAAATGCTATCATCATCATCAGAAGTACATGGTATATTGACAGAATTTAAGATTTGTCTAACTATACTACTAGAAGGGTGACAAGCCTAGAATGCCATATAAATTTGGAGGCCTTGGCACCAAGATATGCAACTTTGGACTTAGGTAAGTACGATGGAATGAGATATAAAGCATTTATGCTAGGGCCTTTATGTAGAATGAAGCCTGTAGCTTTGTCCTGAATGAAGAAATATGGAGCATCAAAATGAATAAGCAATTATGATCAAGACAAAATTTATGAACAAAAAGTAAATTAGAAGCCAACTGACGTACAGAATAAACTTGAGATATGTTAAAAGAAGTTGAGGGAGTGTGAAGTATACCAGAACCAGTGTGTGCTGGGAAGGGACTGCCCATTGCCATTTGAAATGTTGTCCTCACCATTGTACTCGGTTGGTTTGAAAATATTGGCTAGGTCAGGCATGATATGTGAGTTACAACCAGTATAAAAAATCCAAACCTGTGAATCATGGTGATGAGAAGCTTGAGAAACAACTGTCAAGGCAGCAAGATTGAGTGGATTTCTCCCTTGATAGGAGAAATTCATTCTATGATAATAGTCAGCAGCTCCATGACCTATTTTTTGACATATTTGACATTGAATCTGATAGTTGTGATTATTGTGTGGAGCTTTAGAATTAGAAGGATTTGAGGGCTTGAAATTTGGTGGGAACTGAGATGGTGGGGATCCAAGAACAGAAGGAAGATTGTGAGGCTGCCATTATTTATTCCTACCACCACCGCCAGAGTTAAATCTACCATTCGACCGATTTCCTCTGAAGTTTCGAGAACCCCTACTCCTGTTATTGCCCCGGTTTGAATAGGATGCAAGAAAGACAGTATTTTCAAATACATTATCCTATGTCTTGTACTGAGATTCTAAGAATTTCTCATCTGTCTTAAGAAGGACATGTAGTTCCTATAGGGAGAAGTGTTCTCCCCCGTGTTCTTATGGATGTACGAACATTGTTATTCTCGGGTTGTAGGCCATTAATAGTATAAAGAACAAGGTCCTCAGTTTCAATACTAATAGACTCTGTAGAAAGCTTATCACTGACCTCTTTGATGCGCTGCACGTAAGAATCAATACTTTCAGATGACTTTTTGGAAATGGTTTGCAGACCCGGCTTCAAATGCAATATGTTTGTTCTGGACAGGGAAGAAAACCAGCGTTCAATGGATTCCCAAACTTCCTTGGAGGACTTGCAACCAACAACATAAGACAGAGCAACATGTGATAACGTTGCATTGATCAGGGTCATTAGAGCTTGATCTTGAGCGATCCATTGGTCAAATTTTGGATCTTGGACCTCCAAATTGCCAATCTTGAGGAACCGTGGGGGACATTGAACAAACCCATCAACAAATCGAAAAATCATGTGAGCTTTCAAGATGGAAGAAATCTGGTATTTTTAGAGGATAAAATTGGTAGAATCTAAACGTATAAAGACTAGGTTACATATATTAGAAAGTAGGAAAATTGGGGAGTTACGCACTGAATTGACCACAGCCATAGAAGAAATAGGAGAGAGGTTTGATGTTTGTTCAAGGGAGGAAAAAGAAGGAAGCAAAAATCGGATGTGTGTTCTAGGTATTGATCTGAGAACTGGGATGATTATCGGGTATTTGTTCAACGGTAGATTGGTTTGCTAGATCGTCTGCCATGGATCTTGGACATGAGTCAGAGAAGCTCTGATACCATGAAGAAACATACAACCTGAAAGAAAGAGCAGAACGAAGGGAAGCAGAGAAGAAAGAAAGGAAAGAATGAAAATGGAAAATTACATTACCTTGAACAAAACAAACACAGCTAGTTAAGAACAACAAAACCTAACTAGAGTAAACCGAAAGAAGAGGGTAAAGACAAAATTACCTCTTAACAAAAAAATCCATCTCAACCAATTACTTAACATTATCTACTATCATATGTCTTGAATCTAATTGGGGTTTCTGGTGGTGAAGGAACTGGATAGGAAAAAAAAGGGATTTCAGTTGCAAGATATTTAATGAAACTGATTTTGGAATTGAGATCTCATTCAAAGCTAAATATATAAAATATCTGGAGTTTTATATATTATATGAATGACTAGATCTGTAAGGATCATGATTGAGAATTGTTTGATTGTCTTTTTCCGAGGAAGAGGCGAAATATAATCAACTTGAATGTGGGACAACTATTCGAAATCTCAGTGAAAGACGAGATTTATTATCTCATGTTTGTTTTTCGTGAATAAATATCAATTGAAGTGGATGACTTTTTCAAACAACAATCAATTGTGTAAGCTATTCAGTAATCCTAGGCTTGCAGGTTGTGGAGGCATTTTCCGACCGTCTAGAGGTTTTGTTAAGGGTATTTACGCTACTCACCTTGGCATATATTTTGCTTTTGAGGCTGAGTTAACTAGTGCTATTTATGCGATTATTTATGTTTCGACCTTTGGATGAAGACAATTATGGTTGGAAAGTGATTCTGTTTATGTGGTATCCATTCTTCGTTCTAGATCTCGAAATATTCTCTGGCGTTGGTGTATTTCGTGAGATAGATGTTTAAATTTAATCGATCAGATGGACCTTGTTGTCACTCATATTTATCTAGAAGGTAATCGAGTAGGAGATTGTTTGGTATCTAGGGCTCATAGTATAGTTACTCCAACTTGGTGGTGGAATACTCCGAATTTTTATTTTTCGTTTATTTCCGATGATATTTGTAACATGTTTTTTTGTAGGTTCTACTGATTTTTTTATTTATGTTTTCATTTGTTGATTTTTTTTATTTTAATAATATGTTGGGTTGGGTTAAATGATGATGGTGATATGTAGGTGCCGGTCTAACTAAGATGTCCTGATACATCTATTGATTCCTTCTACCAATAATCTTATAAAAAACTATTTAATAAAATGAAATTGAGTATGTTTGCCATCTCTTATCGAGAAGTAAGAGGGCTATTTCTTTACAAAATTATGCTCAACTTCATATGTGACAATTCCACCCAGATCTCTTATTTAGTTGGGAGAATAATCTGCACGAATCAGATATACAATTTGTTCCATTAACTGCTCGGGCATCGACCTGAGAAGAATCAATTCTAGGATCATTAATACTTCATGATCAACTTTCTTTCGTAGTAACCTACCCTCAGAGAAAATCGAATCCGTGATGCCTCCTTGAAAAAGGGATGTTCTTGAACCACTAGACTGTGGGGGCATACTTGCTCGACTACAATGATGGTATTTTATTACATTTTGACGAGAGAATAAATTAATTCTTAAAATTTAAGTATGTGTATAATTGGCATAAGCTAATTTGATGGACAATTGAATATTTGATATGCTAAAGAGTATTATAAATTTTACTTATACCCACAAAGGGAAAATTTCAGTATTCCTCTCTATAATCTTCTCACAGTGTCCTAAAATATAATATTCATTCATATTTTGAGGGCAGACAATGCACACATGAGTATTGAAATGAAATGAAGTAAACTCAATACTCCAAGAATATTGGAAATTTTCTCTAGACCGATGATGTTATGAGTTCGAATCAACCTTACCCTTAATGTCTTAAAACTTGTTCATGGAAAAGAAAAAAAATCAAATCCATGACTGATAATTATGTTTAGAGTAATTTTAGATTGATTAAGATTTATAACAAATTTAATTTATCAAATGGTGAGTCAATAATTTATAAATTAGTATTTTATCACTCACTAGAACAGTTTTTTATTAATAAATCAATTAATATATGAATCATTTGGTTAATTTAGCTTAAATTCTGGTCAGTTTAGAATTAGTCTAATTTTTACGGTACTAAGACTCAAGAGTAACTTTTTATGTGTCAAAATAAATCTGAATGCGTTGTTTTCTCGGTCTTTGGCCTTGTAAATAGAGTCTCATTTGTTAGGCGAATTCACATATAAACTGAAACTAGAGTAGTCTCATTTGTTAGGAAAATTTACACATATAATCTGAATACATTAGTTTTCACAGTCCTGAGCCCTGTAAAAGGAGTCTCATTTGTTAGAGGAATCTACACATATAAACAGAAACTAGAGGTGTATTTGGATGAATGTCAGTTTTCGCAATGTTTGAAGAATTCGTCAACTTTTTAAAACTGATGAATTTGATTGATAATAATAGCCTTACTTCAATTTCAACTATAAAAACTTAATTTAATTGAATAATATAAAGTCAATATTGATATTTTTGTTAATCAAATAACTATAGATCTTAACCGCCAACAGAATCCCTAAAAATACTACATATTATTCAGCATTTATCTAAATTGTTGATATTATCAGTAATTGACTTTTAGGTCTATCATTTAAAATAGAGAAAAGTTTGCAGCAAAAAACGACAAAAGACCTAGAAAACCATCGACCACAGTGGCCCATCGTCGAGCATGAAGCCATCACTGGTCCAGCGTTGGTCCATCGTTGAGCATGAAGCCACAATGGTCCTATAAAGGAAAAATTTTATGATTTGGAGAATTGGTCGTGAATTTTCTACATGATAATGAGAAAATAAAGAGTAAAGAGAAAAGAGTAGTAGACACCATGATTTATGTGAAAAATCCTTAAAGGGGAGAAAAATCACGGAAAAACTTTGATAGTATTTTCATTATGGAGGAAGAGTTTACAAGACTAATACAAGCTACAGATTGTGTTTGTTTCTTGCGTGTGCTGAGAGTCTCTTTGGAGTTACATTTTACCTCTTTTTATAGGCATTCATTCGAGTTACATTGAATCTGATGTAGCTGATATAATTCTATCTGAAAATATGATCAACATAATATTTCATATAAACCTAGCTTATCAACATTAACAACTGGACAAAATAATCTTAACAGACTAATCAATTCAATGATCTTGATAAGCTTCTTTGATTGCAACGTTGGCAAATCATGTACTTTTGTCTGATTGGTCTCCTCCTCAAATTTTCGATGACATGGTAGATTGAAGAATTTATACCCATTCATTTACCCCTATTGTATTCATCGTTAATGAAACATCTATATACAATATTTTGTCATGGGATAAATATCTTCCGGTTCTGAGATTTCTTTCTGTATAGTGTTATTGTTGTTGTCATATAGAGTCAGGCCAAATCTGAGCTTTACTTCTGATAGATAAACTATTTTATAGGTGAGTTTCATCCATTTTCTGGTCGCTAATTTTGTTCGTTTCAGATCCAGAGTTTTGAAGTTGGTGGATGAAATTTCATTCACGACTTTCTCCTTTTAATTTTTACCGTTGCGCCTTCCCGTTCTCGTTTACAAGCATTTCTTAGGAACACGCAACACCGTTTTCAAGCAGCCATTTGACAGACCGTTGTCAATCTTCCCATTGAGGGTGCAACTGCCAACCCTTCTATTGAAGATGTTATCACCAACTACTATAGTATTTTATAGATTTTTATAATTTTCTTTTCCTCAAGACTTAGCGAATTTCCTTTCTTCTTTTTCTGTGTAGCTCTTTTTCCATTCATAAAGACTGGTTTGTATGAGAATGGCTTTCAATTTTCTTCTGAAAATGGCCACTGATTGTAGAGTTTTCCAGTTTCCTTCGTTACAGGGGCTCATTGATAGAGTTTCTCTCACTTCCTCATTTTTCTTTTTCATCACAGGGGTTTGATGCCCCACGTTCATTGATAGAGTTTCTCCCATTTTTTAGCTACGAGCTCATTAGAGAGTTTCTCCCATTTGATTTGCTACGGGCTCATTGGAGAATTTCTCCAGTTTCCTTCGCTACGGACTCATTGGAGAGTTTCTCCCATTTTCTTATTTTCTTTTTCCTTCTCTCATTTTGTACTTTCCCTTTGTACTTCTACTTCGATCAATAAGAATCACTATGTTTGTGTAATTTTTCTTCTATTGAACTCCCTTTTGTTGTACATCATTTTTGCAACAAAATTTTGGAGATCAAAATCTGTTCTTCTGACTTCGATCTTTGTTGGAAAATAAATATCTTCTGGGTTGTGAAATCCGTTCCCGAGAATAAGACTTTAATTTCCTTTAGATAGGACATATGATCTGCCTGTTTATAAGGACTTGGGCCCAAATAAAGAACGATAGCCCCATTTTCATTTTGAGAAAAAGATTTACAAACTACCCGCTCCCAAGGACTTGGGTTCAAATAAATAATCATGGCCTCGTGTTCATTTTGTTCATTGTGAGAGGACTTATGAATTGCCCGCTCCCAATGACTTAGTCTCAAATAAAGAACCATAGCCCTGTTTTGTGAGCAGCTTCACCTTGGTATTTATAGGACTTCATTGAGCATTATTGTTCTGATTTTCTTTGTAAGATTGTCATTCACATCCAAACCTCTACGCGTAATTGTTTTGGTTGCTTTTTTTAAAACGGGGTCCGCCTATTTGTTTTCAAAGAGTATATTTGCTTTCTTCAGTTGTGTCTGTTGTCAAGTTTCTGTTTTGACATTTTTGATTTCCTTCTGAGAATAATGTTCGTAGACACTCCCAAAGACTTAAGCTTCACAAAACTTAGGGGGCCCTGTGATTTCCTTCTGAGAACAGTGTCCGTAGACACTCGAAAGGACTTAAGCTTTTCAAGCTCAGAGGCGCATTTCCTTCTGAAGATTATGCGCGTAGACAACGATCTCCATGGACTTAATTTTTTTCATGCTGAGGGGCCATTTCGTTCTAAAGACGATGTCCGTAGACAATAATCTCCATGGACTTTAGGTTTTTCAAGCTCAGGGGCCCGTTTCCTTTTGAAGACGATGTCCGTAGACAACAATCTCCATGGACAAAGCTTTTTCAAGCTCAAGTGTATGTTTCCTTCTGAAGACGACGTTCGTAGACAATAATCTCCATGGACATAAGCTTTTTCAAGCTCAGGAGCCCGTTTTATTCTAAAGACGATGTCCATAGACAATAATCTCCATGGACTTAAGCTTTTTCAAGCTCAGGGGCCCGTTTCCTTGTGAAGACGATGTCCATAGTCAACAATCTCCATGGACTTAAGATTTTTCAAGCTTAGGGGACCGTTTCCTTCTGAAGACGATATCCGTAGACAAAAATCTCCATGGACATAAGCTTTTCCAAGCTCAAGGGCTCGTTTCCTTGTGAAGGCGATGTCCATAGATAATAATATCCATGTACATAAGGTTTTTCAAGCTCAGGGGCATGTTTCCTTCTGAGAACTGTGTCTGTGGACACTCCCAATGACTTTAGCTTTTCACAAAGCTCTGAGACCCTATGATTTTCTGTCAGGCTCCTTGTTAGAGTTTCTCCTGTTTTCTTTTCTTTTTCTCATACATAAAGATTTACAACAAGAAAGTTGAACAAAAACACCATACATAATATCGTAATGGAATAAGTAAGGAACAAGTGTAGCATTTCATAATTTCATGATAGGGATATGAGTTTGATGTCCCATGTCTATCATTTTCAGAATTGATTCTTTTGTTTGAAATAAATATTGAGTGATGCCCATGAATCATATTAATGATTTGTTGTGATGTGTGTTTCCGTTTTAAAGCCTTAATATTTCACGTCATGTAATTCTGGACAGATTTTCTTTTGAGAAGTCTATATGTAATATACCGTAACTTTCTCTAGAAAACTCAGAATCTCACTTCATATAGATTTTTAAGAAGATGAATTTTGTAGCTTTGTAGTGACATATGATTTGTCACATAATTGTTCTTGTGTTGGTGAAATTTAATAAACAAAGCTGATTGTTCTGCACAATTTTCTTTCTTGAACAACCTTCATGAAAAATACCATAATTTTTTATCGTGAGCTCCGAAATGAATTTCGTAGAATTCTCCGGGAAGTAGACTTCTATATATTTGTAATAATTTATGATTCTTCATGTAATCGGCTTCCAATTGGTACAATATAATTTTCAAAATTTACTATTCTACATAATCTTCATTTTTGAACAAATTTTATAAAAATAATCATAACTTTTGCTCGAGAGCTCCAAATTGAGTTCTGTAAAAAATTTCAAGAAATAGACATCCACATCTTTCTAACAATATATAATTTGTCATGTAGTATTGTATAAATCATACAGCTTAAAATTTAAATTTGAGTGACGTGAATAAGTTTACTTTCCTGAACAACATGTACATAAACTATCGTAACTTTTGATCGTTAGAACCAAATTGAACTCCGTAAATTTCTTTGAAAAGTTGACTTCTATATCTTTCTACCTATGTATGATTTTTTATGTAGCTCTTTCCCTTTCAGTACACTTTAATAACTGAATCTGATTGATATGTAATGGTTTGTACGTCAAAGGTCATTTATTGAGAAGATCTCCCGTTTTGGTAGCGGCATGTATTTTCTTTCATAAAGACCCAACCATTTTGGTAGCGGCATGCATATAGGAAAGGAAAGAGAAAACCTTCAAAAATACACAAATCAAATTTATGTTTCCGTTCATCAATGTCGAAAGAATTTTTTTTTAGCTTGAGATAAGTTTTAATTCAAAATTTGTATTTGAATCTAAAATTTGATTTGATTTAAAAATGAAAATTTAGAATAATCTTATCATAACAAGTTTTAGATAAGATGTTTTGAAATTAAAAACTCAAAATATAATTTAAAATTTAAAATTTAAATTAGAATACAAAATCAAGATAATCTTATCAAACCAAATTTCAGATAAGTTTTTTCAAAATTCAAAACTTTGTTTATCATTCATCAAATTGATTTAACAAGTTCATTCTACGAACTTTTCAGATCTATAATGGTGTAAAAATATATGCCAATAATAATACTGAAATAATATGAAAGGAACGGGTTTACCATTTCTCCGTTTCCGTTCCCGTTCTCGTTTCAGGCGCCGTTTCTATTCCCGTCACCGTGCCATTTCCATTTTCGTTATGTTTCCGTTTTGGTTGCCATACCATTTTGTTCCCTCTGTAATGGAGATCATAATTTGATTCCCCCAGTCAATATTCTGAATTTTTTTTCTTTTCGCTCTTAAAGTCCCCTATCATTTTGGAACGTCATCGCCGAGACTTTGTTGCCTTGACTTCCATATTTTTCAAAGTTGTTTCTTGTTCTTCAAATCTTGTATCTCGGACGTGTTCTTCATCTTAAGGCACCAGCAAAATCGATTGTCTTTTAAAGAACTTGATTTTTCAGATCTCAAAAGTTTAGTGTTAAAAAAGGAAGAAGAGATTGGAATCTTGAGTGTTGATTCACTCTCAATGAGAACACCAAATCTAAAGGAAAAACTACATGATTTGGAGAATTGGTCATGAACTTCCTACATGATAATGAAAAAATAAAGAGTAAAGAGAAATGTGTTGGAAATGCGGCGCTCGTGCAACGGAGGCGTGATGGCTTTTAAAAAATTTATTAAAAATGAATCGTATGTTTTTCGATAAAACAAAAACTAAAGCAACGCAACGTTTTTCAAAAGAATAACTTTTATTAAAAAAACTATTTTCAATCATGATCCATTTTATATTTATATATTACATCTAAGACATACATGGATATGAATCATATACCTCTTACAGTCTATATCAAGCATCCTCATAAACCAACGATCCTACGTTCCCACGAACAAAGGATTTTGAGATCAACACTAAGATCTTCCAAGTCAATTCTCAAACGCACTAGGACATGCACGGGCATGCAGAATAATTCAAATATACTTTTTTGTCTCTAGATATACTCAACACATGAGATTTAAAGATTTACTGAGAATGATTAATTTTTACGAGACAATCATCTGAGAGAATACGATGATTATTCTCATAGAGATTTTTTATTAACTTTTTAATCACAGAGAAAATTCACCTTGATAGCAATTGTGTTATTTTCTCTCTATCAACATTGAGGACAGTAGAATAATATTTATATATTTCTTAGATAATGACATATCAAATTTTTAGGGATAAATTGAAAATAACATTTAATTAAAAAATTAATCGATATAATTATTTTTATGTAAATATATGTAATTTCCAAAATGTATGTATAAATAATTTAATTAATTAATCACATATAATTATCTCATAGTTACGTACTTGAATCAGAATAAAAATTTCAAAAGCCATTTTCTCATGTCCTGCAATATCCACACCCTAAACTACATAGTACAAAGGTGACTTGGGGACCATAGACCCATAAACTTAAGCTCTTATAAATCAGATTGTCAATTAAACTCTTTAATTAAATAATCTTATATATTAATTTTATTATTACTCCACTATAAATATGAAAATGCACTCTTAGAGATTATAAAATGTATTTACAAAGTATTCTCGTGTAGTCCATTGATATAATTATTTCACGTAGTTCTGTCATCCAATTATTGGTTCGTTAATTAGAACTGGTCAAAATTATCATTTTACCCTTTTAATTACCTATTGATATTTAAGTACAATTAATTCACTAGTGAATGACTAATTTATAATCGTATCATAAATTTGAGCTCAATGACCATTCGGTTTCAGAATTAACACTTAAGAGAACCAATATACGATCCGTTAGAGAAGCTTGGATTCAAAATATTGTAAGATCATGTTTCTTGTTTTATAAACAAACCTTAACGAGGGAATCAAAAGATCCAGTCGACATGTACATGAGTTCATAACTACTCAGAATTCAAACTGATCTACATATGATCATTAGATTGATGTGTATTAAATCTTTATGATAAACGATACGTTAATAAATATATTAATTCACATCGGTCCTGTAATATATAATCTTATTATATAAAGTACATTCACGAAGATGTCTATCAACATCAAAGATCCGAATCTTGATCACATGCATTCATAATGCGTGGTGAACCGTACTAACAACTATTCATTAAAGATTTCATACTTTAATATGTTGCTCACATTTTTATTCATTATCTGTGATTTTAATCCTCTTGTACTAATACAAGATCATAGTCTCATTAATAAATATGAAACTTTCAGATATTTATATAAATTATTCAACAATAATTTAAAAGATCAATTATAAGAAAAATGTAATTCCATTAAATTTCATATTAAAATGTCAGTACACATATTTTAAGGGCATAATTCCCAACAACCCCCCACTTGCACTAAAGCAAATGTGGCATCTCTTTCAACGCCATGTTACACACATGAGCTCAAATAACTTCACAGAAAGTGTCTTGGTAAAAAGATCAGTCAGGTTTCGATCTGACGCTATCTTCATAACAATCAAATCACATCGATGCATGATCTCTCTTACGAGATGATATTTCATCTCAATGTGTTTTTCCCTCTTGTGAATCCTTGGTTCTTTGGAATTATCTACCGCTCCACTATTGTCACAGTATATGATCAGTGGCTTGTCCATATTTGAAACTAGTTACATATCAGTATAGAACTTTCTGAGTCATATCGCTTCGTAGCTTCACAAGCTGCTATATATACGGCTTCCATAGTGGAACCTACAATGCTGGATTATTTGATACTTCTTCAGAATACAGCTCATCCACCTAGGGTGAATACTGATCCAGACGTCGACTTTGGACTATCTTTGTCTGATTGAAAATCAAAATTAGTATACCCCCTGAATAAACAAGCATGTAGTTTCTTGTTCTCCTAAGATACTTGAGAATGTGTTTTACTACAATCCAATGTTCCCAACCTGGATTCGATTGATATAGACTAACAATTTTCACTTCATAATAGACATCTGGTCTTGTACATAACATGCCATACATGAGACTACCAAGAGCTAAAGCATAATGAACATTTCTTATATCCTCTTCCTTCTGAGATGTCTTAGGGTATTGCTCCTTAGAGAGGACAATTTCATGTCTGGTCGGTAGTTGACATTTCTTGAAATTTTTCATAAAGAATCTCTCCAGCACCTTATCAATATAAGATACCTGAGAAAGTGCCAAGAATTTGTTCTTTCTATCCATTAGGATTTGGATGCCTAGAACATAGTTCGTCTCTCTCAAATATTTCATTTGGAATTTATCATCTAACCACTTCTTTACCCTTGACAAAGTTTCACCATCATTCCCAATAAATATAATATCGTTAACATAAAGAACTAAGAAAACCACTATTTTTTCTTTGATGTATTTATAAACACAAGTTTCGTCAACATTTTACTCGAAGCCATGTGATTTAATAATCTCATTAAAGATAAGATTCCAAAATCTAAATGCTTGGTTTAATCCATAAATAGATTTAAGCAACTTGCATACTTTCTGATCTTACTCCATTTTCACGAACACTTCTAGTTGCATCATATAAATGTTTTCTTCAAGAGAGTCATTCAAAAAAAGTTGTCTTGACGTCCATTTACCATATTTCATAGTCCAAACTAACGGTAACGTACAAAATGATGCGAATGGATTTAGCATGGCAATAGGGGAGAATGTATCTTCATAATCAGCTCTTTCACTTTGTGTATATCCCTCGACTACCATCCGTGTCTTGAAAGTCTCTACTTTCTCATCTTCACTTCTTTTCTTTTTGAAGATCCATTTACATCCAATGGGTCTGACATCTTCATGTGGATCTATAAGTTCCCAGAAGGAATTGGAGTACATCGATTTCATTTCCTGGTTCATGGCATCTTGCCATTTCTCATTTTCAGGATCATCCAGAACTTTTTCATAAGATAATAGATCATCCTTATCAGTGTTAGACACTAGGACATGTGCCTTTAATTCATACAACCCTACCACTACAACATTGCACTGAGGTTTCCTTAATAGGAACTGTGATTTTTATGGTTTGTCGTTTATCAGTTGATAATGGAGGTGGTCTGATTTCATCAGATACTAACTCCTCGAGAACTACTTTATTTCTAGGTTTATAGTTTTCCATATAGTCGTGTTCAAGGAATGTAACATTTGTCGATACAAACAATTTTTTATCCATGTGACTATAAAAGTACCTACCTTTAGTCTCTAGTGCATAGGCAACGAATATGCATACTTCAAACCTTGAGTCTAACCTTCCAGTCTTGAGCCTAAGAACGTGAGCTGAACATCCACATATACAAAAATGACGCAAACTGGGTTTGAAGTCATTATATAACTCTAAATGTGTCTTGCTTACAGACTTAGAAGGCACTAAATTCAAAATGTATGTTATCATGAGTAACGCATATCCCCAAAATGTAAGTCGCAGTGATGAGTAGTTTATCATCGACCTAACCATATCTAGTAAGATTCAGTTTCTCCTCTATGAAACACCATTTTGCTGTGGTGTTTCAGGCGCTGTGAGTTGGGATAGGATTCCATACTCCAGCAAGTAATCCTTGAATTCTAAATCCAAGTATTCACCACCTCGTTCTGATCGAAGGATTATCAATGATTTACCTAATTATTTTTCAGCTTCAACTTTGAAGTCCTTAAACTTTCTAAAAATTTCAGACTTTTTATGAATTATGTAAGTGACAAAATACTCATACTCACATCTAGCTTGTACATTGATCGGTCCACCGACATCACTATACACTAGCTCAAGTGGTTCATTGGCTCTTTGACCATTTTCCAATGAAAGGTATTTTGGTCATTTTACCCTCTAGACATGAATCACAAAAATGAAGAGTTCTAACGTTTAGTTCTCTCAAAGCACCGTATTTTATTAACTTGTTTAACCTATTTAGATAAATATGTCCCAACCTAAGATGCCAAAGATATGTGTTATTATCATCATGAGAAACTCTTTGTCGTTTGTTACTTTTAGGTATTGTTATTATAAATAATTCAGAATTATCTAACGTGCGTTCAGTCATTTTAGGCATATACAATCTGTTTGATAATTTTGCATGTAAATATTGAATCCATTCTTAAAAATAATAAACTCATTATTAATCAAATTTCTTGAAAATCCAGGAATATAATAAATATCGTTCAAAACTAAATAATTATTTCTAAAATTAAGGAGGATCGTCCCCACTACTTTCGCTGTCACAAGCGCACCACTGCTAACTCTCATAATGATCTCGCCATCAGCCAGCTCCCTTGACAAATCAAGCATCTACAAAGAAGAACATACATGGTTAGTGGCTCCTAAATCTAGTATCTAGGATGACAAATCATATTTCGCTAAACAAGCTTCAAGTACAAGTAAATCATACCTTTCTTTTTCAGCTCAGAGAGATACTTGTTACAGTTTCTATTCCATTGACTTTCAACCCCACAATGGAAACATTTTGTTGTGAGTTCATTGTCAATATTGTTCCTCTCGCCCTCGGCTAACCCTTTGTCCTTCTTTTTATTATTATTCTTGCTTTTGTCCTTACCATTCTTCTTCTTCTTTTTATTACTACTAACAACAGAAGGAGAAGGGTTTTTCTCGGTAACATTTACCTCGCCCCCAATGGTAGCCCCTATTTCAATAATCCAAGTATTGATTACAGGCCTTTCAAGACTTTCTTCAGCAAGAATAAATTCATTATGCTCATAAACTAGCAACATGTTCAAGTTTGATTTCCATTTTATAGAATTATCACCGTTCAATTTTTCAAGTGCAAGTAAAGCAGTATGCCCATGGTAGGCATAATAACAACTGAAAAATAAAACATACACAATTCAATATAATTGAAATAAATATTCAGAATTCGAAAAGTAAACGTGAAGCATGGATGCGACATATTAAACACATAAATATAACATTTGCTAATCACGATAAAATAACCCAGCAAATTAACGTGCCGCCTTAGGGTCGGTCAGATTAATCTTAGACTATCTATGAGACATTCTCTTTCTTATTAATTAAATCTTAAAATATCTCTTATTTTCTCTTTGAACAATAAGATATTGCTTATTTAGTCAAGTCACAATTATCCACATGAAAACTTAATTGTGATTTTGTGAGTGTAACCCATTATTTCAGATTCCATAACTTGATTTAGAATATGTCACCTTAGGGTTGATCAAAACTAAACTACATCACTTAGTCCTATCTTCTTAGAAGTCCACTCACGGTATTGTACTAATAATGAAGACCATGTGTTACATTGATATGTCAACCTTCTCTCACACACTATTTTAGGATAATGTGTTTCTTCTTTAACTAATCAATTAACTACTAGTTAAAATAATAACCACATGAATGTGAAATTAACAGTTAATCCAATCGAATTGGTCTAAGTCATTTAACCTTCTGAATAGCCTAATTCATAATTAGGTGAACTAGATTAACTAATTAATTACATTCATCAAACTTTAATAAAACCCTTTTAATAAATTTGGTTATCATAAATATTACTATAGCCTTTAGAGTGGTGTGATTATCGAGTTTTAACTAATTAAAACCTAACAATTTACATGCAATTGATTTTTCAAAATAATTCATATAAAGATATTAGGACAATCCTAATAAATCATCTTTCTACTGATGAGATGCATGGTCATGTTACCAATCATATCAATAAATATATAATAATTAAATAAAATAATAATGGACCTAGTGACTATTGTGTATTTTTAAGTTACAACCATTGAAATAAATAAAATAAAATTACAAAGAGTATTTCAAGATTACATATTTCCAAAATATCTCATTCTCCACCTGATATCTATCTTCACAATCACCAAGCTTCGAACAAAACCTTTGTAATTAGGAAAAAACTATTTTTCTTAATTAAAAACTCTCTCTATAATTAATTAATTTAGTCAATAAACATTTATTGACTTGGTCAAACTTGATCAAATCTAATCAATTAATTAACCTTTAATTTTTATAAAATTAAAAAATTAATAATTAATTTTAGAATTACAATCATTTTAAATTTGAAAAGATAATAGATAGAGTTGGGGTTATCATAAAACTTTACATTGATAGGGTAATTTAGTATGAGGGTTTATGCGAAATTTTCTTAGATATGACAACAGTTGCAACCAACGAATAGGACTATCCAACCACGACCATCGCTGCCGCCACTGACCACCACTGTCAGACACTGGGGCGCCGCCACTGTAATCGATTTTTCCAGCGGCGTTACCACTGCTGGAATGCCGGCGCCGAAATTCTCTAGATATTCCTATTTGTGCCTTTTTCTCCTCGTGCGTTCTTCATCTTCTCGTGATCGGAATAATTATAATTTAATATTTAAAATAAAATTACAAAAAGTTCTACGCTCCAAATGAGCTTACACAAGATATAAGGAAAAATTAAAGAACAAAACATAACCCAATAATCAACATGCAATTACAATTCATTATTTGACCATACATTCAAAAAACAAATCATCCATTCATTCATATATATCAAAATATATTGTGAATAAATACCCACACAGTATTTAATATACAAATATATAATAATCACTTTGATACCAATTATTGGTTGTCACGGCGCTTGCGTGACAGAAGTATGTGGCTTGAGGCCATTTAAAAATTTAAACTTTTAATAAAGATCAAATATTTTAATAAAATAAAATTTGCGCAACATCACGATAACCAAATAAAAAACTTTTATTGAAAAACTCTTTTCATTAGGATTCATTATATATTTATATATTAAATCTAAGACATACATGGATAGGAATCATATACCTTTTGTAATCTATATCAAGCGTCCTCGGAAACCAACGATCATGCGTTCCCACAAACAACGTACTTCGAGATCCACACTAAGATTTTTTAAGTCAATCCTCAAACGCATTAGGACATGTGTGAGCATGTAGAATAATTCAAAGACACTTTTTCTGTCGCTAGATGTGCTCAACACATAAGATCTAAAGATTTACTGAGAATGATTAATCTTTGTGAGACAATCCAGTGAGAGAATATGATGATTATTTTCACAGAGCTTTTTGATTAACTTTTTAATCACAGAGAAAATTCACTTTGATAGCAATTGTGTTCTTTTCTCTCTATCAACACTAAGACCAATAGAATTATATCTATATATTTTCTAGATAATGGCATATCAAATTTTAGGGATAAATTAAAAATAATATTTAATTCAAAATTACCATTGTAGTGAAACCCACTGCAATTTGTGCACAACTGCAGTGTCACACGGCACTGTAGTTGCCGTGAGCTATCATAGTGCCTCACGGCACTAGGTGCCGCGACACTACTGTAGTGCCATGTGGCACTACAATAGTTCATGTCCATATCTGATTCTCAATCAAATTGACACGTGACAATTACTACGAATTAAATATTTATTTTAATTAGATAAATATCTAGATATCAGTTAAGTCAAAATTAACATATTTGATTATGTCAATCAACTAACTTATCTATTAGTTCACAAATAAAAAATTTAGTTTATTCAAATTATTATCTAATAATAATTTATAATTATTTAATTTCCCAAATTAGATAATATGTCTCAGTTAACGATAATTAAAAAATTAATCGATATATATATATATATATATATATATATGTAATTTCTGAAATGTATATATACATAATTCATTGAGTTAATTCTTAATTAATTAATCACATATAATTATCCCATAATATTACGTACCTGCCCCAGAATAAAAATTCCTTTTGCAAGTCAGTCATTTTCTCATGTTCTGAAATATTCACACCCTAGACTGCATAGTACAGAGGTGACTTGGAGACCATGAACCTATAATCTTAAGCTCCAAAAGATCATATTTTTAATTAAACTCTTTAATTAAATAATATTATTTATTAATTCTATTATTACTCCACTACAAATATGAAATTGCACTCTTAGAGATTATATAATATATTTACAGAGTATTGTCGTGGAGTCCATTGATATAATCATTTCACGTAATTTTTCCTCCAATTATTTGTTTGTTAATTAGAAATGGTCAAAATTATCATTTTACCATTCTAATTACCTTTTGATTCTTAAGTACAATTAATTCACTAGTGAATGACTAATTTATAATCGTATTATAAATTTGAGTTCAATAACCATTTAGTTCCAGAATTAACAATTAGAACTAATATATGATCCGTTAGAAAAATTTGGATTCCAAATATTGTAAGATCATGTTTTTAGCCATCCATACTATTGAATCTCCAAAACAAAAGTCACTAATCTATTTTACAAACAAACCTTAATGAATGAATCAAAAGATCCAATAGACATGTATAGGAGTTCATGACTACTCGAGATTCAGACTGATCTACATATGATCATCAGATTGATGTGTATTATATCTTTAGGATAAATGGTACATTAATAAAGATACTAATTCACGTTGGTCTTGTCATATATAATCTTATTATATAAAATTTTTACTAAGATATCTATTCACATCAATGATCTGGATCTAAATCACATGCATTCATAATGCTTAGTAAACTGTTCTGGCATTCATTCATTAAAGATTTCATACTTTAATATGTTACTAACATTTTTATTCATCATCTATGATCTTAATCCTCTCGTACAAATACAAGATCATAGTCTCATTAATGAATATGTAAGTTTTAGATATTTATATAAATTATTCAACAATAATTTAAAAGAAAAATTATAAGAAAAATGTAACTCCATTAAATTTAATATTAAAATGTCAATACACATACTTTGAGGGCATAACGCCTAACAATCTCTCACTTGCCTTAAAGAAAATGTGACATCTCTCTCAATTCCATGTTATACACATGACCCTCAAATGATTTCGCAGGAAGTGTCTTGATAAAAAGATAAGCCACATTCTGATATGACGTTATCTTGATAATAGTCACATCTCATCGATGCATGATTTCTCTTACAAGATGATATTTTCTCTCTGTGTGCTTGCCCCTCTTGTGACTCCTTGGTTTTTTGGAATTAGTTACCGCCCTACTTTTGTCATAGTATAGGATCAGTGGCTTGTCCATATCTAAAACTACTTCCATATCAGTATAGAACTTTCGAGTGATACCGCTTCTTCCACAACTTCACAAGTTGCTAGATATTCGGCTTCCATAGTGGAATCTGCAACGCTGGATTTTTTTATACTTCTCTAGACTACAACTCTTTGACCTAGGGTGAATACTGATCCAGACGTCGACTTTTGACTATCTCTATCTGGTTGAAAATCAGAATCAATATATTCAGTGGGGTTCATGTCTCCACCTGAATAAACAAACATGTAGTTTCTCGTTCTCCTAAGATACTTGAGATAGATTTAAGCAACTTGCATACTCTCTGATCTTGCCCCATTTTCACGAACCCTTCTAGTTGTATCATATATATGCTTTCTTCAAGAGAGACATTAGTTGTCTTGACGTTCATTTACCATATTTCATGGTCCAAACTAGCAGTAATGGACAATATGATGTGAGTGGATTTTAGCATGACAATAGGGGAGAATGTCTCTTCTTAATCGACTCATTCCCTTTGTGTAAAGCCCTTTGCTACCAGTCGTGCCTCCTTGAAAGTCTCTACTTTCTCATATGCACATCTTTTCTTCTTGAAGATTCATTTACATCCAATGAGCCTGACATCTTCAGGTGGATCTACAAGTTCCCAGACAGAATTGGAATACATTGATTTCATTTCATGGTTCATGGCATCTTGCCATTTCTTCTTTTTAAGATCATCCATAGCTTCTTCATAAGATAATGGATCATCCTTATCAGTGTCAAACATTAGGACATGTGCCTCTAGTTCATAACGAATAGGTTGTCTTACAACCCTTCCACTACGAGGTTGCACCAGGGTTTCCTTAATAGGAACTGTGGTTTGTCATTTATCAGTTGATAATGAAGGGGGTCTAAATTCATCCGACGCTAATATCTAGAGAGGCTTGATTTCTAGGTCCATTCTTTAAGAAAATTGCACAAAAGAAATATGTTTTGAAAGCTGAGTTAAGAGATAGCAAGTTTTTCAAATTTTTAGGTAAATAGCATATTTTTTGTTACCACGTCATCAACCAGCTGTTGATCATATCCGGTTGATGATTTTACCCTTCATTTTTTAGATTCTATCATTTGATTTGTGGAGTCATTTCACTTAATGAGATATCATTATTTTTAGAAATTTCAGGTTATACCATCATTAATATATATTATTTTTAATTTCAATCAAATTAAAATTAATTGTTTGTTTTTATTACATTTTTTAGTGAATTTGGTTATGGAAATTATCTTTACCATAACCGAATAATTGTCATCTAGATTTTCAGTGTTGTTTGAAGGAAATTCAACATCTTTTTGACAAGTTTTGATTTACCATTAACATGATACTTCCATTAGAAAGATTTTTCATCTAGATTTCACAAATTTTTAGATTCATTTGAAGGAAAACAACACTAATTAATTGCATTCATTTTCCATTCTCGTGAGACAGTCACTAAGCTTTTTGTGTTCAAATCTGTGAAGAAAAATTCTAGTATTGCTATTCATTCATATACTATATACATCTCAAGCATCAAGGTTCATTCTCCATATAATTTTAAAGGATTCAATAATGGGAGGTTAGTTTTTGTTAAAAAACTATGTATCATTTGTTTCTTATTAGATTATCATAATGGATACTTTTTTTAATTTCATTGTCATTTGAGTTTTAATCATTTTCATTTGTCATGTGTTTTGTTTATAATCTGTGATTGGATTTGGTTAACGTTGTTGTCATCAATAAAATATTTATACAGGTAAATCATATAGTTTTGTACTGTTTGTGACAGAGTAAATAAATGATAGATCGTTGTTACTTGATATATGTTATTCAATTAATATTGTATATCAGTCTAATATACTGAATCAATTATTGATATAACCAATATGTCAATAACATATTGATTATCTAATATGTTATATGATTAAACTATATAAAACTCTAATAATCATTTGTTTATTTATTTATGGCAGCACTGATTATTGTAGACAAAAGTGTTGAAGGAGGGTTGATGAGTGTAGTTCACACTTATATTTTAGATAATCTTAAATTTAATTTTATTGGTTTTTTGAGTTTTATTATTTGATTTATGTTTTTTTTACTTTTATTTTGTAGGTAAGATATTTTAGTGTATTTTGGGTTGATTTGAAAGTCAAAAATATGAATAAATCCAGAAAAGAATGGATCTGGATAGAAGGGCCAGCAAAGTCACGCTGGCAGGCAGTAGCCCAGTGCTGCGAGATGGGCGCTAATAACTTATGCAGAAAGCCAGTGTTGTGGCGCTGGCTTCCAGCACAGCGATGCTGGCGTGGGATCAAGAGAACCAGAACGCCAACGTTGTGGCGTTGGCTTTTAGCGCCGCAACGCTGGCGCGATAATATTTTGTTATTTCTGATTTTTACTCCAATTTTTATCCTTATCAAACTCTAGTGTATAAATAAAATTTTTGAGGGTTTTTGGATGACTTCTTGGACGTGGGAGGCAGAGAAGAGAGCTTTTAGGAGAGAAAATGAAGATGGATCAAATCAGAAGACGGATCTCAACTTCAATTCATTCTCAAATCTAATTTTTCTTCTTTTTTCCTCAATGTTCATGAATATTATTATGATGTTATTTTATTCTAGTATGTTCTAAATTTCTTATATTGGGCTACGACGTAGTCAAACCATGAACGTTCATATATTTTGATTTTTTAATTCAATCGATGTTTTTTCAGTATTATTGAGTGTTAGTATTGTTTTTTAATGCTTGTGATCGTCTGACCAACTATTGCATGATTTTGAATTTAATTCTGAGACTGATAAATAATGATTAAATTTGCTCTTTGTTTATAACACCATTAGAATTTTATAAGTTAGAGATAATTATGGATCAAGTGTAGCAATTCTAATTTCTTGTGCTTAATGAGTTTCAATTGATTTAATCTTAACAGAGATGTGGGATCGATGTTTTTGATTCATCGTTATTAATGCTTGAGAAAAATTGATAATTACATTAGATAAATTCATGGTCAATAATTTGATAAACATTGATTGATTAAAAATTAGAACTTAAAGCATTTTTAATTTAGTGATATCGAAAATCCTAGAACTTTTAACCATTCAAATTTGCATTATTTTATCTTTAACAAATTTTTATTATTTTAATTTAATTAGAATTTTAGCTTAATTAAAACTCTCAACTTTTTAGTTATTCTCAATTAGAATTAAGGTCTAGTTAATTTCAATATTTTAATATCAATCCATCATGTGGACGATACTTTATTTTCATAGATTTTTTATTATTGGACGACGATAGTGTACACTTGCACTTTAGAATAATCGTAACTAGTTTTTGGCACCGTTGTCGGGGATTGATTTTGTTTATTAATTTGGAGTTACATATCCTTAATTTTATTTCGAGTCTTAATTTTTTTATTTACGGTTGTTTACTATTTTAAATTTTCTGGCATTTTCTAAGGCGGAAGCGAAAATTTGACTCCCCTAGTTTTGAAAATTGAGCGAACTTATCGTCGTAATAGAAAAGTGAGGAGAGAAGCTTCTAAAAACCCTAAAAACCCATGGAATACGCTAGAGAAAATCCTGAAATTGTGAACAACTAGAATAACCAGGCCATTCGAGACTATGCTATGCTAGTGGTCAATGAGGTTGCATCTGCCATTCAACGCCCTATAATTAGTGCCAACAATTTTGCGATTAAGCCGACTGTCATTGAAATGATGCAAGAAATCAGTGCAGTGGCATATCTAATGATGACCCAAACATTCACATAGCCACTTTTTTCAAAATTTGTGAGACATTAAAGTACCACAATGTCTCAACTGATAAAATTATGTTGAGATTATTCACATTCTCACTACGGGATAAGGCTAAGAGTTGGTCGAACTCTTTGCAAGCTGGATCAATCTCTACTTGGAATGGCTTCTCTCAGAAATTTTTAGCCAAATTCTTTCCTTAAAAATAATAAAATGAGGAATGAGATAACTACATTTGCCCAACATAATATGGAATCTCTTTATGAAGTTTGGGAGAGGTTTAAAGGGATGTTGAGAGGATGCCCACATCATAGACTCCGTGGATGGCTACAAGTCATAACTTTCTACGATGGTTTGGGAAATTCGACAAGGACAATAGTGGATGCAGTAGCAGGAGGTGTTTTGATGAGAAAAACACATGGAGATGCTTCTGCCTTGCTAGAAGAAATGATTGCTAATGCCTATCAATGGCCAACTGAGAGCAATGCAACAAGAAAAGATTCATGAAATAGATGCATTTACTGCTCTCACAGCTCAAGTAGCTACACTGTCAAAGTAATTTAACTTTTTCATTGCCAATGCTAGTGAAATTCATGCTACACATGAAGTTTGTGACTTATGCAATGAACCTCATTCTAACACAATACCAAGCTGGTAATCCCTTTTCTCCTTCTCAATTTGAACAATCTAACTTTGTTGGGAACTACAATAGGAAAAATAATCCATTCTCCAACACCTACAACTAAGGATGTCGAAATCACCCCAATTTCTCTTGGAAGAGTAGTCAAAATGTGATTAATCCACGAGTTGTTACTCAGCCTCAATTTCAGCCTCACCAACCTACAATTTCTTCAGAAGATTCTCTTGCCCAACTCCCAATGTATACTACTCAATTTATGGCTAGAACAAATGCTACACTACAGAGGCAAGAAACAAGTATTCAGAGGCAAGAAACAAGTATTCAGAGTCAAGCTAGGTCTATTCAAAGTTTGCAACTTCAAATGGGTCAACTTTAAGAAATACTCACTCAAATACTACGAGGTTCTCTATCGAGCAACATTGAGAGGAATCCAAAAGAACAAGTAAACGCCATTGCCCTTCGTAGTGGGAAGGAGTTAGTAGAACGAAAGAAGGCAACAGTTGAAAACTCTCAACCAATTGAAGCACAAACTGAGATTATAGATGGTGATTTTATTGAAAACTCAGAAAAGAAAAAGACAAGCCTAAGTCAAAGCTCTTTCTTGATAATCCTTCACCTTATGTCCCACCTATTCCATTCCCTCAACGATTCCAAAGCAAAAACTGAACAAGCAGTTTTCTAAATTTCTTGATGTATTTAGGAAACTACATATAAATATCCATTTTGTCAATGCTTTGAAGTAAATGTCGAGCTATGTCAAATTCATGGAGGAAATTCTCTCGAATAAGAGAAAGCTAGAGGAGTATGTGACAGTTGCACTTACTGAGGAGTGTAGTGTTATCTTGTAAAATAAATTGCCTCTGAAGCTAAAGGACCCTGGGAGTTTTACTATTCCTTGCATCATTGAGACTTCATTTTTGGAAAAGGCTTTATGTGATCTTGGAGATGGTATCAAATTGATGCCATATTCAATTTACAAGAAGCTAGGTCTTCGAGAAGCTAAACCCATGACGGTATCTTTATAGTTAGCTGATCGATTTATCAGATATCCACGGGGAATTATTGAGAAAATCTTGGTAAAGGTTGATAAATTTATTTTCCTAGCTGATTTTATTGTACATGACATGGAGGAAAATCAAGAAATTCCAATTATTCTTGGTAGACCATTCTTAGTTACGAGAAGAACTCTTATTGATGTGAAAAAAAAAAGAACTTATTTTGAGAGTGCAAGAAGATCAAGTAATTTTCAATGTTTTTAAAGCAATAAAACACCCAAATGATATGAATAATTGTTTGTAGGTGGATAGTGCAGAATTGGAAGAAGGTAAACCTAGACACCTACTATCTATTGAAAACCCACCAATGTTTGACCTCCACCTTCGGTACACCTTTATAGAAGAAACATCCACATTGCCTGTCATTATCTTTACTTTGTTAAATAGTGAACAAGAAGACACGCTGCTGAGGGTTTTGAGAGAGCACAAAACAGGCTTGGGATGGTCAATTTCTGACAAAAAAGGAATTTAAAGTCAGTGGATAATGGGTGAAGCTTGGATGATCATTACGTCTTCCTGAAGACATTAAAGCAAGCCCTACAGGGAGGCAACCTGATTTTAGTTATGTTATTTCATTTTCTTTATTTATTTAGTGTTTTTAAATTATTTTCTTTTACTTATTTTATTTTGTTTTATTCAGGTTTTTATTAAAAAAACTATGGACATAACGTTTAGCGTCGTGATGCTGACCTCCCAACGTCGCGACATCAGACCTTGGATGATTTTGGTTCAGGCACCACTTGCCTATCAGTTGGAGACAATATGAACATTGCAGAGAATGACGAGGATGAAAGCTCATCCTTATTCAGGGGAGTTTTATCTACTTAATCCTTTTACATATTTTCTATTCATTGATGACAATGAAAGTTTTAAGTTTAGGGGTGGTGGCTTTATTAAAAATTAAAGGCGTTATGTTGTAGGCAACACTAACACATATGATGAGATTTATTGATAACTTTGAAAAAATGATGAATTTGTGTATATGTATATGTTTGAACCAATAGTAGATTTACATTTCACTTAAGAATCCTAACATATTAAGCACGTAGCCTTGAGCGTTTGAGTATCTTTTTACTTAAAGAAAGTTTATGTGACTTAAGGAATCATTATGATCTCATAAGAACTCTAGTATTAATTTGATAGCTGCTCGAGGCAAAATTCTAGGCTACACTATATTTAGGACATGATTTAGGTCAAATTTGGACTGTTTGAGCTTTTCAAGCCAACCTATGCATAATCATTTTTAGTCATCCTTGTTGAGCCTACATAGCCATTTTTATCACCCATGACAGTTTCCTAACCTTATAGAAAGTTTTCCCCAGTAACCCTTTTTACTCATAGTATTTAGATGTTCTAGAAAAATACTTGGAGCTATGACAATTGGGTGGATGTGAGGAGTTTTGATATATTCATAAAAAAATTATGAATAAGTTTGATTTCATATCCTGTTGGACTTAAGTGACTAAACTCAAACGGGTGTCTTAAAACTGAATACCCTAAGACCAACCGGTTTGGGAGCTGTTAGCTGAAAGGTCGTTAAAAAAAGAGAAGCTTAAGAAAATCAAATTAAAATAAAAGAATGGTTGTGTATGGTTGATATTTCTAGTGGTGGAAAGTGACAAGTTTGGGGGTGCAACAAGAGAAGTTGGTTTAAGCTCTTTGATTCCTAGAATGCATGTGTGACTATGGATAAAGATTGAGCCAAAATAATATCCTCTATCCTACCCTGAACCCTAGCCATACATTACAAGCCTACAAAAGTCATAATGATCCTAAGTGTTGTGGTTTGTCTATATTAATGGAGAGTAAAATGAAAAATTAATCTATGGAGTTCTAATCTAGTAATAGATTAATATATCCACTTTTATATGACTTGATTTTTAAGACTAAGAAGTTAGGCGACTTAAAGTGACACACACCCACTCGAGATTTTTCAAGGTGTAATGTAAGTTAGTATTTATGTTAAAATTCTACATGATTACAATTTAGAAGTTTTTATTAGGTTATCGCTATTTTGAAATCTCTAAGGCATATTTAGTTAGTCAAAACATTTCGTCAATTGTTCCGTAGTTTTTCAAAATTAATGTTTAATGTATTCTTTTTGTGATTTTTTTTATGTTTTTTTTGCTCGAGTACTTGCAAAAGGTTAAGTTTGGGGGTATTTGATGAGTATATTTCACACTTATATTTTCGATAATCTTAACTAATTTTATTAGTTCTTTGAGTTTTATTATTTGATTTATGTTTGTTTTACTTTGATTTTATAGTAAGATATTCTAGTGTATTTGGATTGATTTGGAAAGATTTGGAAGGCAAAAATGTGGATAAATCGAGAAAAGAATGGACCTGGATAGAAGGGCAAGCGTCGCACACTGGTAGGCAGTAGCACAGCTCCACGTCACTAGGAAGCCAACGTCGTGGCATCAAGAGAACCAGAACGCCAACGCCGTGGCATCAAGAGAACCAGAATGCCAACGCCGTGACACTGACGCGATAATAATTTTGTTATTTCAGATTTTTAGTCCAATTTTATCATTATCAAACCCTAGTATATAAATAGAATATTTGATGGTTTTTGGATGACTCTTTGGACGTGGGAGGCAGAGAAGAGAGATTTTTGGAGAGGAAACGAAGACGGATCGAACCGGAGATGGATCTCAACTTCAATTCATTCTTAAATCTAGTTTTTCTACTCTTTTCCTCTATATTCATGAATATTATTAGGATGTTTTCTATTCTAGTATGTTCTAATTTTTTTATCTAGGGCTACGACGTAGCTAACCCATGATTGCTAATATATTTTGAGTCTCAATTCAATCGATGTTTATTCAGTATTATTGAATGTTATAATCCATTTTTTAATGCTTGTGATCGTCTAACCAACTATTGTCTAATTTTAGATTTAATTATGAGACTAAGAAGTGAGGATTAAATTTGCTCTTTGTTTCTAACACCATTAGAATTTCATAAGTTAGAGATAATTATGGATCTAGTGTAGCAATTAAATTTTTTGTGTTTAATGAGTTTCAATTTATTTAATCTTGACAAAGATGTGGAATTGGTATTTTTTATTCATTGTTATCGATATTTGAAAAAGATTGATAATTACATTAGGAAAATTCGTTGTCAATAATTTGATAAACATTGATTGATTGAGATTTAGAATTTAGTGCATGTTTCATTTGGTGAAATCGAAAACCCTAGTACTTTTAACTATTCAAATTTGAATTATTTTATCTTTATCAAATTTTTATCGTTTTAGTTTAATTAAAATTTTAGATTAATTAAAACTTCCAACTTTTTCGTCATTCTCAATTTAATTTTAGGTTAATTAAAAATTTTAAAATTTTAATATCAATCAATCATGTAGACGATACTCTATTTTCATAAAAAAATTATTATTTGACGACGATAATGCAGACTTGCACTTTAAAATAATCGTAACACGTGTCATCAAAATCAACCAAAAAGAGCACCAATCAAATTGTCGCAACGTGCGTGTGACGCGGAGCGGCGATTGAAAAATTCATTTTTTTAAGGAAAAAAAATTTGGAGTCGCCATCAATCATTTTAGGGTGTGATTGGTCACCCAATTTTAAGATGAAAATTTTTGTTCTACGAAAACTCAAAGTTGGTTCGGGAGTCGTTTGTGTGTGGGGAAAGTATTAGCACCCCACAACACTCATTATAAAATGGTTACCAAATTTAATCAAATGCTATCCAATTTTTTTATTTTAAGGCAAAGGTTAAAGAGATTCATTTTTTAATGTCCCATTTGATGCATTTTGTATCATAGAAATGAACAAAATAAATTACTTTTAATGGGTGGTTCAAAGACCATTGAAAAATTATTTTTTTGTATTCTTATATATTTTAAAATCAAAGCATTATTAGAGTTATTCTTGGTATCCCAAGAATAACTCCTCACCTCAGTAGTTCGAGAAGCTTGGTATCCCAAAAATCTCAAAGTCCATCGTCGGCTTTGTTTTAATGAAAATTAAATAATAGAAGTAACAAAATCTAAATCTAATTATTAAAATTATAATCTACACATACATGAACATTAATTATGATAATAAGGGAATAATCCAAGAATCGCATTATAAGTATGACGATACAAAAATGCTAAATAAATAAACATGTAAAAGAAATAAATGTTAATAATTACAACAAAAGGGAAGTAAAAGAGTAGAGATAAGTTATAGGATGTCAAATTATAAAAAACATAAAATGTTGAGATTATATAAAACATGCATAAAAAACAATAATGCAAGAATAAAGTAAAACCATATACATACATACATACATACATACATACATACATCCATACATACATACATACATACGTACGTACATACGTACATACGTACATACATATGTACCTACATACATACATACGTACATGCATGCATACATACATACATACATACGTACATACGCACATACATATGTACATACATACGTACATACATACGTACATACGTACATACATACGTACATACGTACATACATACGTACATACATACATACATACATACATACATATATATATATATATATATATATATATAAAGCAAGAGCTGCAACGTTCCAACAGAGGAAAAACTTCATCTGTTGCACCCTTTTTTTTATATAATATAATATAATAGTAATAATAATAATATTATTAAATAAATAAATAAATAAATTGAAAAAAAAGGATGAAAAATAAATAATATATTTTTTTAACATAAATATGTCTATTTTTTTTACTACTTAGTCTACTAATTATCATTTTTCTTTCCTTCCCTCATTAGTCATTGCTAATCAAATAGCAAAGGGGATGATCATGGATGATAATTAGTTCAAACAAATGTCACAAAATGATGAACATAATATTTTAAAAAGAAAAGACTTGTAGAAAAATTGAAAATTTCACAACTTAGATATTTGCATAATCTTGTATAGAAGTTTTACTCTCTATTTTATGCATTGTTATGTGTGAGAAATTATTCTATGGGATCTTTGCATCAAATGTACACTTTCAACTCATTAAAATGGTTGATTCACATTTGGTTAATTTTTTCACCCCTCAAAAGCTTTATCATCATCCTCATTAATTGAGTTGATGACAAAGACATCTCAATATCCAACTTGTAAAAAAATTATCAAAGCATGAAATTAAAATGTTAAGATTTAAATGAGGATAAATGATAAAGAATGAACAATCCACTTATGTATAAAAAAATTAAACTACCTTGAGAAAAAGAATGGAAGAAGATGAAGATAATAAAAGTGTAGAACTTATTCCTCTCTCTAAAGTCACATCTCTTTCTCACTCCAGCCCCTCTCTTTCTCACTCTAAAAAATGACTTCCTTTTTTTACTCCATAGAGATGCTCTCTTAAGTGAAGACTCCATCCCTATTTATAGGCAAAATTAGGGTTTGCCTTTTTTACTTTTAGTCTTTTTTTCAATTTTTATTTTTTAGTACTTTTTTTCAATTTTTACTTTTTAGTCCTTGGACCACTTTTCTTATTTTAGTATTGGATTAGTTTTCAAATTATACATATAGTCTTGAATTATTATATGAGCCAAAATATAAAGCATGTATATTTCATGTATTAGACCGGATAAAGTACAGTATCTACAGCTGCCCCCCTTTGAGCACGCTTCTGATCTCAGAATGTGTACAAAGGCGTAGATAAGTATTTTGATCGGTACAATATGAAATAGGGAATAGAAACCTCGACTAAATAAGGCTCTATGAGATGGAATGGGAGCGAAATGGACATGGATAGACATAGGCTTTGACTTCTCTCAATGCGGGTTCGATTTAACTGAGATATTTGAAAGGAAACGGACCTGGTTGGATGCAGGCTTCGACCTTGACTCAGTGCGGGTTCAATTTAATCGTAGATATTGAAATGAACCAAGCATTGACACCGGGCTTCGACCGCGACGAAGTCGGGTTCGATTTAACCGAAGATATTTGAAAAGGAAAACGAAGCTAGGTGGATGTAGGCTTCGACCTCGACTCAATTCGGGTTCGATTTAACCACATTAATCGAAAAGGAAATGGACCCGGCGCTGACACCGGGCTTCGACCTCGACTCAATTCGGGTTCGATTTAACCATATTAATTGAAAAGGGAATGGACCCGGCGCTGACACCGGACTTCGACCTCGACTCAATTCGAGTTCGATTTAATCATATTAATTGAAATGGACCAGGCGCTGACGCCGGGCTTCGACCTTGACTCAATTCGAGTTCGATTTAATCATATTAATTGAAATGGACCAGGCGCTGACGCCGGGCTTCGACCTCAACTCAATGCGGGTTCGATTTAACCATATTAATTGATGTTGAAGTTGACTTATGCAAGTCTCATGACAACAAAAGTTAGACTAATGCATGCTTTAAATGTTGTAAAGTCATGTGTGAATTTCGAAAGAATATCATTAAGTGATTCATGCACCTGAATTTGTCAGAACAACTAATGTGGTGTATGTCTATGCATTGTAATTCTTGAACATAAATGTAAAGTAGTGATTTTGAATGCATGCATGCTATGCATGATTGTGAACCTTTATAAGAAATTTATATGATGATTTTTAGCCATATCCAACACCCTTTAGAACAATCATTTGTCCTAGGATCATGGACTCACAATGAAGTATCAAGCATATTTTTAGGAAAATGATACATCCTTATTTATTAGTTTATGCCCCAGTATTTGGCTCCATGTCAGTGATGAATAATTTCTCTGCTTCTCTTCTGTACTTCTAATTGGGTAATCCTCCAATTACGCTTTAGCTTTTGTCATGCGCATATTGACCTTCCTCGTGATGTCTTTTTAGATTTTACTTTACAATCAGATCGCCTTTCTTAGTTCCAATTTTTTTTCAATTAGCTTTCAACTAACCAAGTTTATTTTTCTGAGTTATTTCAAGAGTAATTAATGATATCTTAGAACTGAGAGGAATAAGAAATAATGGAAATAAAGAGAAGATGAAGTATATGTATTTGTCAACTGGGAAAGAAAGAAGAAAAAAAAGGCTTTTCATTGATGATGAACAGTGTTTACAAACGATGGTTTGGAAAAAGAAAAGAGAAGAAAAAAAATGTAAGAAGAATTTCTCCAGTATTCGAGACAGATTTAACATTTTTTAACTTCATTTTCCCATACTTAGAGTGGTCAAACGAAGTACTTCTTGACTGCATCAGAATTAACCATGTGCGGTAAATCATCTTCATCCATGTTTGTTAGCATGAGAGCTCCTCCCGAGAAAGCTTTCTTGACAATGAAAGGTCCCTCATAATTTAGGGTCCACTTTCTTCGGTGATCCTTTTGATATGGGAGTATCTTTTTTAACACCAAGTCTCCTTCTCGGAAACATCGGGGACGCAATTTTTTGTCATATGCGTGCATCATTTTTCTTTGATATAATTGCCATCTATATAATGCAGTCAATCTTTTTTCCTCGATGAAAATCAATTGCTCATGTCGTGTCTGTACCCACTCTGCTTCTTCTAATTTCGCCTCCACTAAGACTCTGAGGGAGGGAAATTCCACCTCAATTGGAAGGACCGCTTCCATGCCATATACCAAATAGAATGGCGTTGCCCCAGTTGATGTTCGGACTGATGTGCGGTACCCATGCAGTGCAAACGGGAGCATCTCATGCCAATCTTTATAAACCTCCGTCATCTTCTTTATGATCCTTTTTATGTTCTTATTGGCTGCTTCCACTGCTCCGTTCATTTTCGGATGATAAGGAGACGAATTATGATGCTTAATTTTAAATTGCTCACATAATTCTTTCATCATCTTGTTATTTAAATTTGTCCCATTATCTGTGATGATCCTTCCAGGTAGACCATATCGACAAATTATCTCCTTTTTAATAAACTTAACAACCGCACTTCTAGTTACACTTGAATAAGAACTTGCCTCCACCCATTTGGTAAAATAATCTATAGATATCAAAATGAAACGATGCCTGTTAGAGAGCTTTGGGTGTGATGGGACCAATGACGTCTATGCCCCACATAGAGAATGGCTAAGGCGCCGCCATTACATGTAAAGGGGATGCAGGTACGTGAATTTTATCCGCATAAATTTGACATTTATGACTTCTCCTGGCGTACTTGATAAAGTCAGATTCTAGAGTTAACCAATAATATCTTGCTCTCAAGATTTGTTTGGCCATCATATATCCATTAGCATGAACTTCACAAATTCCTTCATGTATCTCCTCTATGATTTGATTCGCTTCCCTTGCATCAACACATCTTAAGAGCATCATATCATGGTTTCTTTTGTAGAGTATTTCACCATTCAAAAAGAAACCCATGGACAATCTTCTAATAGTGCGTTTATCATTCTCAGAAGCTTTGGATGGATATTCTTCATTCTTTATATACTGTTTGATGTCCTAATACCAAGGTCTTGTGTCTGGCTCTTCTTCAATGCTCATACAGTGAGCAGGAAAATCTCATTTCTGAATTTTTATGGGTTGAACTTCTTCCTTAAAGTCTGCGGCAAACATGGACGCTAGAGTTGCCAACGTATCTACGATTTGATTATTCTCTCTAGGTATATGGTCAAATGAGATCACTTCAAAAGTTCGACTAACTTAGTGACATGTTTTTTATAAGGTATTAGCTTAGAGTCTCTAGCTTCCCATTCTCCGTTTAGTTGTCGTATCACCAATAGCGAATCTCCGTACACTCGAAGCTTCTTTATCTTCATATCACAAGCTTCTTGAATTCCCATGGAACATGCCTCATATTCTGCCACATTATTTGTATAGTAAAAGCATAATTTTGCCGTGAATGGAAAAAAATTTCTTTTAGGTGATATGAGGATTACCCCAATTCCATGTCCTACATCATTAGATGCACCATCAAATAACATTATCCACAATTATGGGTCTGCAGATTCTTCTTCATTTTTGAATATGACTGAAACACTCTCATCAGGGAAATCAAACTTCATAGGTCATAATCTTGCATTGGTTGATCTGCCAGATAATCAGCAAGTACGCTTCCTTTTATTGACTTCCTCGTGACATAGACAATATCATATTCTGTGAGTAACATTTTTCATTTAGCAATCCGTCCAGAAAGTGTCGGCTTTTCAAAGATATACTTGATAGGGTCCATCTTTGAAATTAATCAAGTGGTGTGGTATAACATGTATTGTCTAAGCCGATGAGCAACCCAGGCCAATGCACAACACGTTTTCTCCAACATCGAATAATTAGCCTCGTAATTTGTGAACCTTTTGCTTAAATAGTATATTGCTTGTTCTTTCCTTCCAGAAGCGTCATGCTGACCAAGTACGCAACACATGGATTTTTCTGTTACTGTAAGATACAAAATGAGTGGACGCCCTGGAGTTGGAGGAACAAGTATAGGCGAATTTTGCAAGTATTGCTTGTTCTTCTCAAAAGCAATTTGACAATCATCATTCCATCCTTCTGTATCACTTTTGCAGAGAAGTTTAAAGATAGGTTCACAAGTTGCAGTTAACTATGAGATGAAACGAGCTATGTAATTTAATCTTCCTAAGAAACCTCTATTTTGAGTTTGACGTGGTGGCATATCAATGATGGCTCGAACCTTATCAGGGTAAACTTTTATTCCTTCCTTGCTCACGACAAAACCGAGTAGTTTTCCTGAAGACGTTGCGAATGTACATTTTTTCGGGTTAAGCTTTAACTGAAACTTTCTCAACCGTCTAAATAGTTTTCGTAGAGTGACCGTATGATCTTCCCCTTGACGTGATTTGGCAATCATATCATCAACGTACACTTCGATTTATTTATGCATCATATTATGAAACAATGTTACCATTGCCCGCTGGTAAGTTGCCTCTGCATCTTCAGACCAAATGGCATAACCTTATAACAAAATGTACCCCACAAAGGTATAAATGTCGTCTTTTCACGGTCTTCAGGAGCCATTTTGATTTGGTTATACCCCGAAAAACCATTCATGAAAGAGAAGGTTGAATGTCCTACAGTGTTATCTACTAAGACATCGATATGGGGCAATGAAAAATTATCCTTGGGGCTTGCCCGATTTAAATCCATATAATCGACGCACACCCTTACTTTCTCATTTTTCTTCAGCACGGGGACTATGTTAGCAACCCATTCAGGATATTTTTCTACTTCTAGAAAACCCGCATCTACTTGCTTTTTAACTTCTTCTTTGATCTGTACCAGCATGTCTGGTTTCATTTTCCTTAATTTTTGTCGCACTGGTTTACTTTCGGACATAAGTGGCAAATGATGAACCACGATATTAGTGTCAAGACCTGGCATATCTTGGTAAGACCATGCAAAGACATCAATATACTCTTTGAGTAAGTCAATTAATTCTCGGCGACATTGGCTTGTCATAGAAGTGCCGATTTGGACTTCTTTCGTCTCACTCTCCAATCCCAAATTTATCACCTCCGTTAACTCTTGATATGGTTGGGTTATTTTTTCATCTGACTCTACCATTTTTAACATTTCCGGAGATGGTTCGAAATTATCCTCGTCACTTTCACCTGACTCTACGCTAAGAATGAGATTGTCAAAGTTGTTGCTTATGCTCTTATTTTTAAAATCACCATTCTCGAACTTGAATCGGATTATTGGATGAAAAGAAGGCGAAAGAAAAAAAATAAAAATAAATAAACAATGCATGAGTATGGACAACATTTCAGAAATGGAAAAAGTAGACATAAAATGAAGAACAAAAAGAACTGGAATTATATTTATCATCAATAAAAGGAGACGAAACAAGTTTTTAGATTTTCATTCAAAAAGATGACATGAAATAGACGAGAACATAGGCCCATAACAATGAAATTCCTAAGGAATTGGGTATAATCATTAGAATTTTGGCATGAACACATTACTCTTGAAAATTCTCGAGAAGTATTGGTAGTTTGGTGACGTCCCAATTGTTAAGTTCATGATCTGAATCGTATCGAGAAACCAAGTCCTCTGTACTTGAACTTGATGATTTTCCCAGGATTGCGGATATTGAAAGCTCGGCGATATCATCTTCAAGGTTGTACTGCTCTACTATAACTGGTTCTTCGAATGAAATTCCCCCACTTCTAAAGGATTTAGAAATATGGGGTATGATTGCCATTTCCACATCGAATTCCTTATTTTCAAGCCTAGTAATCCTCTTTTCTTTCTTTTGAGCTTCCACTCTCCCTCTATCAGCCTTGGTCGATCTATATCCAAGTCCAAAGCTTTGCTCATTCTTGTCCCAGTCAATTAACTTATTTATGCCTTGATGCTCACTCCCGAGTCCCTTACCTGGCTGGTATCCCCCTTTGATCATCAACCTTGCAACCATCTGAGATGCTTTTGATAGGTTTGGCGTTGGAGAGGGTTTCCCACTAGCAACAAACGTGGTGTTCGCAATCTCAAATGATCGAAATGAGCACTCAAATGCTTCCTCTGCCGCCTCGATATACAGCATGGTGGCTGGCTTAGATACCAAAAAATCTACTTCCCCATATATACAAATGAGTTTATGATCCATTATGAATTTTAGCTTCTGATGTAAGGAAGAAGGTACTGGCCCTGCAGAGTGAATCCATGGTCGACCCAAAAGGAAACTGTACGCTGGATTTATGTCCATCACTTGGAAAACAATATTGAATATGCATGGTCTGATTCGAATAGGTATCTCTATGTCTCCGATTACTTCTCTTCGGGTGCCGTCGAATGCTCTTACTATCATCATGCTCGGCTGCATATGTGTCGCGTCCACTGGGAGCTTTGCTAGTGTGGATCTTGGCATTACATTTAGAGATGAGCCGTTATCAATCAATACTTTTGCAACAATATAATCCCTACATTTTATGGATATATGTAAAGCTCTAGTGTGCCCAGTACCATCGGCCGGGATTTCATCATCTGTGAAAGTGATAAAATTCGGTGCGGTAATATTTCCCACAATTCCACTCAACTTCTCCATCGTAATGTCATGACAGACATATGCTTGATTCAAAACCTTCAATAATGCTTGGCGATGTGGTTCAGAATTCAGAAAGAGTGACAGTAAAGATATGCGAGCATGTAAGCGATTAAGTTGTTCAATCACCTTATACTCGTTTGCTTGATGAGCTTCAAAAATTCACATACTTCTTCTTCAGACACTGCTCTTTCTCTCTCTGTATCTCTTATTATATCTGGGTCTATCACTTGGCCGTCATGCATTTCTCCTTGGAATTCATGACCATTGTCGCATTCTTTGGCATTCCCTTTCCTATGCCTTTCAAACACATTTATCCGTTTTCAAAACTTCTGGCGTGTAGCATCTGCCACTCCTCGTCATCCCACCTACTCCCGAAATATTAGTTATGGGGAGATCGAGGTCATACGGATTTAGCTCTTGAGTTTTGTCGTTACTGCTTGGAATAACCTCATATCCGTACGTCCATGGTACTGCTCTTGAATCTTTGTAAGTGAACGCACCCGGTATTTGAATGGTGATAGGCATCAGAGTATAAGACGTAGTGGTGTGAGTTGACTTTTCCTCGTAATGTATTGTGAGAGGTTTTGGAATATAGGACGACATTTCAACATTAACTTTAGATGATTCTTTAGTTATCATGAGGACTAAAGAGTCATCTTCTTGGTATTCAATTTCTCCTTTATAACTTATTGTAAGTATCTTTGCACCCAAAAACTTTTGCACTTCCTTTTTAAAATCAGCACACTCCTCAATTGTATGCCCCGTCACCTTCTTATGAAACAAACAATCGAAGTCATGCATAGGCTTCCTAGAAACGCATTCATCCTCTGAGCGTGTTGGGTAGGTGTACCCTGCTCTAGAAAGAAGATGGAAAAGTGTTTCCCTTGACGTGCTCACATCTTCCACGTCCCTCTTTCCATATGAAAAATATTCCTCAATTGCATTCACGGTAGGATTCTCATGATTTGGTAGAGGGTTGGAATTGATATCTTGATTCCCATTAGCCTTTTTAAAATTCAACCATCCAGCCTTGATCAGTGCCTGTACTCTACCTTTTAATGCCATGCAATTCTCAGTTGAATGTCCCACTGCCCCAGCATGATACTCACAGCGAGCAGTCAGATCATACCACATTGGGTATGGTGGTTGTAGAGGTTCATAAGGAATTGACATCAATTGATTATTCCATATCAATTGAGGTAAGAGTTCTGTATATGACATGGGGATGGATCATATTGGATAAAACATTGATTATTTCTATTTCCCCTCAGAGGCTGATCAGCCTGACCAATATTTTGCTGGTGAGCCGGTGGTCTGAAATCGGGTCTTGGGTTATTTTGAAATGTTGATTGTTGAGAGTGATAATTGTACGAAATTTGCAAGGTATTGGCCACATATGATGTCGTAGACTTGGGTCCTTCCCTATACGTTGAAAATCCTGATCCCGGGTTCACAGCTTGTGATGGGTACCTGGAATTGATCATCTGCACATCCCCTTCTTTTCGCTTCAATGGAGGCCCTTTTTTTACTGACGATGTATCTGATATGATTTTTAAAATTCTTCCATTCTTTATCCCATACTCAATACTTTCACCTATCACTATGATGTCAGAGAAGTTGTTTGAAGCGTTTCCAATCACTCTGTCATAGAATGGAGGTCTCAAGGTGTTAATAAATATTCCAGCCATCTCCTTATCTGACAATGGGGGTGTACCTGAGCAGCTAATTCCCTCCATCTTTGTGCATATTATTTAAAGCCTTCTGTAGGTTTTTTCTCCATCCTTTGTAAGTCCAAACGATCAGAGGCTATGTCTATGTTGTACTTATATTGTCTTAAAAAAGCATCTGCTAGATCTTTTCACCTCCGAATATGTTGGTTATCCAATTGGATATACCAACGAGATGCAGCCCCCATCAGGCTATCTTGAAAGAAATGAATCAGCAGCTTATCATCATTTGCACAAGCAGCCATTTTTCTGCAGTACATAATAATGTGACTTCTGGGGCACGTACTACCATCATATTTTTCAAACTCAGGTAGTTTGAATTTATGTGGGATGTTCACATCAGGGACCAAACATAATTGGGTGGCATCAATGGTACCGTATACATCAGATCCTTCAATAGCACGTAATCTCTCCTTCAGAAAGTCCAATTTATCTTTCGATCGTGGGTCATCACTTGGCTTGGTAATAGGCTTCTGCATATTTGGGTCATCATCGGTTATGATGATTGGCTCATTAACGAGTTCGCCTTGTGGAGTGAAAGCTTGGTTGTGACCACATGCCATCGCGGATGAGTTGTACCCAATTTTCCCCGTTTGCATTATTTCCTGGACATTTGGAAATGGATGATGTTGGATATCTATTGGTGGTGAAGCATACTGAAACTGGTCAACCTGATGACGTTGATAGGTTGGAGTGAACCCAGGAGGATAAAGTGGAGTATCGTTTGGCAGTTGATTTTGTGATGATTAAGCCCCTTGCGGATTTTCAAAACAGGCCTTTCCCTTACTTGCGGCGAGGAGTTCGAGGACTTTAGCCATTTGCTCTTTTAGCTCTCTAATCTCTTCCTTCATTTTCTCTCCTGATTGCTCTCTTTCTTGCTCGTCCATGACCCTAACTTGAGCTCGAGTTCGATAGGGATGTCGAAGTTGTCGGGCTATCTTTGGAAAAAAATTTTAAAATAAAAATAAAGCAATGAAATGTAGATTTTTGCTAATAAAAAGAAGAAATAATGAGAGTAAACTTATGCATGAGAAATGACACTGCGCAAAGTGAAAGTTCTAAAGTAATCAATTTCATTCAATTAGTAGAGCCATCTACTACATTTGAGTATGTAGAAGTCAATTACATTACTTCATAACATGAGTTCATACAAAACGACCAAAATGACCCAAATCCCGGTTGACTTCTTCCAAAAATTTAGACAAGTTCTCCCCATTAGGATGGATGGGCAAGACATTTCTCTTCAAAAATGAAGCTTGTTCCGCCAAATTGCCCGCTCTCATAGCCATGCCTTTAAGCCATTCCACAGCCTGCCCAGATCGTTGTCGAATCGAGTTGTACTCTTGTTGCAGCAACTGATAATCATATCTCAGTATATCAAAATTAGCGTCATTGTTTCTTGACAACTTTTCTGCCACGTTCTGATAAGCTCTAACTTGGTGCTCAAGGCTTGCGATGACTTTCAATAATTCTTCAGAATCATTTATTGACTCAGTCTTTTTAACTTTCTGATTCTCTAAATCAACTTGCAAATTATCAACGATTCGTCGTAAGGCGTCATATTGCTCTTCTAACTCGACGATGTACGCATTTTTCTTATCAACAGTTCCCTTCACCTCTTCTAGAATTTCTCGTACCGGTTTATTTTCTCTCTCTAACTTCACGATTTGATCCTCTTGTTCGTAGATTACCCCTCGCAAGCTCTTATTGTCTTCCTCCATCTTTCTAATTTTGTTGCCCAATTGGCAAGTGTCAGTTCCCAACTCTGAGTTTTTCCGCTTTAGATACGCCTGATCCTCAACCTTATTTCTTAACTCTTTGAGTCGTTCTTCATCTTTGATTATGTGTTTCTCAGACAAATTCACCTCGACTACTAGTCGTCTGTTTTCTTCCAAAAGGGCTAGAACTTTTTGACGCTCCTCATATAACTCATCTAGCTCCTCTTTTTTAGCAATCTTTTGATGAACTTCCAGTGATTTGGCTGATGGTACATCCTCAATTGGTAAGGCAATAATTATTTTGTTTCTACTCACAAGCCATGCTTCATACTCCTTTGTGCAGTTCATGCGATTCTTTTCATTTCGCATCCTTCTTGTTATTTTCCAAGCTCCAATCAGCTGTTGTAGTTTTTGTTCAATTTCTTGAGAATCGTAACTAACCTCAATATCCTTCAATGCATGCGTGGTGGGGACAAACTGTCTCATGTATAATTGATGGAGTACCATTAACGGAACATAACTAGTACAACCTCATGGTCCCGGGAGCGGAACCCATTGAAAATCACCACATCTGTAGATCATTGGTGTTAACGGCATCCAATGGGCTTTCCAAATAATATCCTCATCTTTCAACTTGGATATGTATGAGACTCAAGCCTTTTTTTTGGGAAACTGCGGATTCCATTTGGCCATTCCAAATTCTGCAATAGGGATCCTCGTCTTCATCCATGGACTTGAGAACTTAAATTAAAGACACTTGAAATCTAGCGGACATCTTAGATGGCTGAGAATCCAAATACACAAAAGAGTTGAGGAGCCGATGAACTTTCTTTTTCCAGACACTCGGATATGATTCAAAGAACGGATAGTCTCAGCGAGAATTGAGATAACAGGGTTGACACCATGTTCGAATTGAAGGAACATTTTTATCACTTTATCATCCATATAACCTTGGATCTTTGGAAATAACACGGTGCCATAAATACACAGAGCATAAAGAGTCATGCCTTTATCCTCCTTCAAGAAATTCTGGGTGAGATCTAGGAGGTAATCCAACAGCACACTCTCATTTCCCCCTTTAATTTTCAAACTTGTCGCAACGTGCGTGCGACATGGAGCGGCGATTAAAAAATTCATTGTTTTTAAGGAAAAAAATTTGGAGTAGCCACCAATCATTTTAGGGTGTGATTGGTCACCCAATTTTAAGATGAAATTTTTTTGTCTACGAAAACTCAAAGTTGGTTCGGAAGTCGTTTGTGTGTGGGAAAGGTATTAGCACCCCACAACGCCCATTATAAAATGGTTACCAAATTTAATCAATGCTATCCAATTTTTTTATTTTAAGGCAAATGTTAAAGAGATTCATTTTTGAATGTCCCATTCGATGCATTTTGTATCATAGAAATGAACAAAATAACTTACTTTTAATGGGTGGTTCAAAGACCATTGAAAAACTATTTTTTTATATTCTTATATCTTTTAAAATCAAAGCATTATTAGAGTTATTCTCGGTATCCCAAGAATAACTCATCACCTCAGTAGTTCGAAAAGTTTGGTATCCCAAAAATCTCAAAGTCCATCGTCGGCTTTGTTTTAGTGAAAATTAAATAATAGAAGTAACAAAATCTAAATCTAATTATTAAAATTATAATCTACACATACATGAACATTAACTATGATAATAAGGGAATAATGCCAGAATCGCATTATAAGCATGACGATGCAAGAATGCTAAATAAACAAACATGTAAAGGAAATAAATGTTAATAATTACAACAAAAGGGAAGTAAAAGAGTAGAGATAAGTTGTAGGATGTCAAATTATAAAAAACACAAAATGTTGAGATTATATAAAACATGCATAAAAAACAATAATGTAAAAATAAAGTAAAACCATATTATGTAATAAATGAAAGAAAAAAATTAAAAAAAACAAATATATATATATATAAAGCAAGAACTGCATTGCTGCAACAGAGAAAAAGTTTCCTCTGTTGCACCTTTTTTTAAATATAATATAATATAATAGTAATAATAATATTATTATTAAATAAATAAATAAATAAATTTAAAAAAAAAAGATGAAAAATAAACAATATATTTTTTTAACATAAATATGTCTATTTTTTTTACTACTTAGTCTACTAATTATCATTTTTCTTTCCTTCCCTCANCCATTAAAAGGGTTGATTCACATTTGGTTAATTTTTTCACCCCTCAAAAGCTTTATCATCATCCTCATTAATTGAGTTGATGACAAAGACATCTCAATATCCAACTTGTAAAGAAATCATCAAAGCATGAAATTAAAATGTTAAGATTTAAATGAGGAGAAATGATAAAGAATGAACAATCCACTTATGTATAAAAAAAATACAAAAGATATCAACTACATTCATATGAAGAAGAGAGGTGAACAAAATATATTATGAGCAAATGTACCAAACAATTACGCTACCTTGAGAAAAAGAATGGAAGAAGATGAAGATAATAGAAGTGTAGAACCTCTTCCTCTCTCTAAAATCACCTCTCTTTCTCACTCCAACCCCTCTCTTTCTCACTCTAAAAAATGACTTCTTTTTTTTTACTCCCTAGAGATCCTCTCTTAAGTGAAGACTTCATCCCTATTTATAAGCAAAATTAGGGTTTACCTTTTTTACTTTTACTTTTTTTTAATTTTTATTTTTTAGTCCTTTTTTTCAATTTTTACTTTTTAGTCCTTGGACTACTTTTCTTATTTTAGTATTGGATTAGTTTTTAAATTATACATATAGTCTTGGATTATTATATGAGCCAAAATATAAAGCATGTATATTTCATGTATTAGACCGGATAAAATACGGTATCTACACAAATGTCAATAAATTATAATTAAATTATTGAATTATTTATATCTTCCATAATAGAGTCAAATATATCACTTATTTACATATGATTTATTATGATATATTGACTAAAATTTTGTAGAGTTTCTTTTTTTTTTTTATGATTGATTGACATTTTAGGTTAGTTGTTATTTTCCAATTATTTCGGTGAATTTTGATTGGTTGATTTCTAAATGAAATATGTTATTAATTAATGTGTTTTAGGAAAGTTAATTTTGCATCCGTTTTTTAAGGTGAAGGTGGGATTTGTTAGTTTTTAAATTTTTTTCGTTACGTATGTCAATTACCATTTATGGAAATTATAATTATACAATTAGAGTATTAATATCTGTCATAGTTGAGTCAAGTACATAACTTATTTACATAACATGCATAATATTTCAATTTATTAGAATTTTTTAATTTAGTTCATTGACCGAATTATCACTGATTTATTATTGATTGTTTTCGATTTAATTTGATTTTTTTAAAGATTTTTTATTTAGTATTTAATTAATTGATGTGGTTAAAAAGGTAGCGGTCTAAATAGAAATTAAAGATTTTTTGAAAATGCATAAAAAAGTAGTGGTTTATATCTTGATTACGGTTTAAATCCATTGAGAACTATTGTTTCCTTATTTGTATGGTATATCAATTAAATCTATCATATTTACATATCTGATTTACCGGTAAATATAAGTAGTATGTTATTTATAGATGATAGGCATATTTGTCTAAACTTACTATTTACCTAATTATTTTGAAAACCTATTATTTCTTAAAACACCCCCTTACTATTGTTTATTATCCAAAATTTTCCTAAAAAACACATGTGATCATCGGATGTGGATCCTCTTAGCAATAATTAAAAGGTGCGAATGTGGTGTTATTTAAATTGACTCTTCTTGATGAGCAAATTTCACACCTTTTAATTATTGCTCCTTCGCTCAAAATCCTTTTAAAGTTAGATTTTAGTTATTTGTACATGCTGCAAATAAATTGAAAATTAGCTTCTCTATACTCATGTAAATGACTAGAATACCCATTAATAAAGAGTTTATTTTTAATTAATAGAATATTTTTATCTTGAACGAATTTTCGAATGAGTTAACACAAGTCCTGAAACCCTTTTAGCCAAACAAGAAAATAGCACATTTGTTTAAAAGCTATATTTTTTAAACCTGTCAAAGTCAATCACATTTATCTCTTGCTATGATTTGGAAAGTTTTTGTCGACATGCCTTATTTTCTCATAAAACCTGACCTAAGATAGAAAATGACGTGGAAAGTGGAAAGTATGTGTTAATTATATTATTTTACTTAGCAATGATAATGGTAATTCATGACATTATTGCTAAGCACTAAATGCCTATGTCACAATCGAGGTGAATTTTCAAGTGGAAAACACTCTTGCTTGAACAGCTTATAACTTACAAGTTGCAATATGGCCCTTGCGTTGTAATGTCAATTTGCCAATGACCAAAAAGTATAACAATGGGAGCCTTATTCAAAATTATCTTCAGCATCGATCAATCTGTTTTGATTTTGACCTCTTCTTTTAACGTATCTCTAATAGTTTTTGGACAATCAACATCAACATCATCATATTTGTTAATGTGTGTTACTCTTCATCTTGTCTATTTTCTAACCCTAATGATAATTTTATTTGAAGAGATAAGTATGGTAATGTGATATGATGTTAATCGATGTTGTAGGGTTTACTTATTCTTAATTAATGCATCATAGATAGTGCTTAATGTCTTGCAAATTATTGTATAAACAATGGGGAGATCCAAGAAGTATGGGTTGTGTGAAAACTCCGGATCTTTTTTACTACAACATTTGTTGTGATTGTAATAACTCTTGTTTGCAAAATACATTACTATTGTATGGAATGTCAAAATAATTGAAAATTTGGGTAAATTTAATTAAAGTTCATACTGAGAAACTAAAAAAATGTATCATTACCCAACGAATGTCATATTATTTTATTTGTTAGTAAAAACAATGATAATGTATAAAATTATATATTGTGATATTTTATTATTTAATGTTATTATGATATTTTATATAATAATACATATGTTTATGAAATAAAAATAAAAATTTATAAATGAATATAATAATAATAATTTCATATTAAAGTATTATATATTATTTGATATAACGATATTTTGGGTAAAAGTTAAAACTAAAATTTAATATAATATTTGCACAGTATAGCAACGACATTATTCTCATTTTAGAGGGTAGATATTACTATGGTTTTACGGTAAGATATGTATTACTCTAGTAATGTTTCAAATTTGATTTCCCATATAATATATTCAGTAATGTCTTGCAACCGTTGGCGTTTTTCAAAAATTTTACATAAACCTCTTTAAGATAAATAATTTTTTTTATATAATTATAAATGTAAAGTAAGTCTTCATTAACTTATTAATGAAATTGCAGAATACTTGAATTCAATGAAACTCTTTATTTTCTTTTTTCGGGCGTAATTTATTTTGCAACATATTTCAATTCAAATTTAGACATAAAAATATATTTAATTTTTTTTGTGATTACATTATACACCACGTGCAACACACGTGATGTCAACTAGTTAACCAAAAATCGACATTAAAATAATTAATTAACCTCAAATTTATCAGCGTTAGCAGACAAAAAGAATATCATAACGTAAATTTATTCCTTTGCCGTCTAAAATACCATACACAATTTGCATTATTTTTTTCATTTGTTTGCATCCGGGAAAGTCATATCAAATATTAAAGATTTAATATTGTTATCATTATCCTTAGTTAGCTAGCTTATTACTATTTAACGTACGCTTTGTTCAAAGTTCATTATTGTAATGTCGTTACTCAACTTGGCAAATTGGCAATTGCATATCTTTAGGCATTAACGAGATTTAATTGTATTAGCAAAATATAATGTTATATTATCATGTTTTAGCTGTTCTAAATTTGAATTAAATTTATGCATGAACACTCTATTTAATCAAATGAACTTGGTCAATCTTTTAAAAAGAATACGGTTAGTCTAAAATTTCTCGAAACACTATTTCAATACATGTAAGATGAGATTAAGAAATAACTCAGTAAATGAAATCGGATTTTCTGCTATTGACTCAGCCGATCTTAACTTTCAGATCACAACGGACAATTCACATCGTATTAGATGATAAATCAATAGGATTATCAAGTTATAACAATTTAATATCATGCCTGAAGATAATAAGTTTGTGAAGGGTAAAATCGTCAGAAAGTCTAGAAAAAGTTAACATCCGCCGCCCACTAATTCCATATCTAGAAGACTTTTTCAACTATATATATATGATTACTATTACATTAATACATTAATACAGTATATACAAATTACATAATATTAATTTTTCAAAATTACCCCTACTCGGCTATAGCACTCAAATGAGTCGTGAAAATTTTCCTCCTCCCGCCACCACTCCTCGAAGAACCACGACCACCACCGCGAACATGTCGGGGATTCCTGAACTCGTCACCGGAGGAACCCACTGGCAAAACCGACTTCCGACGACACCCACATTTCTCACCGCCACCATTTTTCATGAGCGCATAGCTAGCTTTGGCAGCCAATGCAGCCATTTCCTCAGCCTGAAGTGGGAGTCTCAGTCTAGTCAACGGCAAAGCGAAATAAAGCTGACCCAATTGAAGCTCTTCATCGTCATCAATGGCAGATACAACGTAGTCGAAATCCATCTCGTCAGAGTTGCAAATAAAACAAGTGGGGTTCTTCTGCAATACATAAGAAACCTTAACTGGGTATGAATACTCTTGCAATCTTCCATCGTGTAGAATTAGCTTCGCTGTTGCTACTTGAATAGACTCGGTCGAGCTGCATATGCCCATAGAGAGGTTAGAGAGAATGGGGTCTGGGCAGAAAGACGAAGGTAGAGAGAGGTCAGAGAGAATGGGGTCTGGGGACAGATGAAACATATTGGGTCCTATTTTTTCTCCTCGTGGGTAAAGGGCAGGACTATGCCAGCCTGTCAGTTTGGTGGTGACAGGTTGGCATGGAGTTCGCATAATGTCATTCCAATAGTGACCCTCTTCTATATGTGGTATTGCAATGGTAGGGACCCCGTCATTGATGAATGATGATATGACGTGGCAACTAAGAATTTTGGCGGGAATATAATTTTTTTTTTCATTAAGTTTAAGCTTATTCTCAATTTATGTCTTAAAGAACTCATTACAAGACAAAAGAGTTTTAGTAATCAAACTTTAGTCGCTAAAATCTCCAAAGATGGTCGTTAAAGAGCTATACGATGACCAAAAGTTCGCACGAACATAGTCGCTTTTGTTTTGTCAGTGAAAGTCGTTTGCGATGAAAAATAAATTTCGTCGCGTTAGACCATTTGCGACGAAGATTTTTTGGACGTAAAAGGTTTTGACGACGAAAGTAGGATTTAGTCACAAAAAACTTTTGGTGAAGAAAGTAAAATTTGGTCGCCCAAAGTCTTTGGTGACAAACTTTTACTTGTTTTGGCGACCAATTTCATTTGGCGCGAAATATTTTTGACGATCAAAATTTATTTGAATATAAAAGAAAAAAAACTGAATTTTTTGTTTTCATATACACCTGTGATAATGATATATATTCGTCAGTGAAAGTCGTTCACGATGAAAAATGAACTTCCTCGCGTTAGACTATTTGCGACGATGATTTTTTGGTCACAAAAAGTTTGGACGATGAAAGTAGGATTTAGTCGCAAAAAACCTTTGGTGAAGAAAGTAAATTTTGGTCGCCTAAAGTCTTTGGTGACAAACTTTTACTTGTTTTCGTAACCAATTTCATTTGGCCGCGAAATATTTTTGGCGACCAAATTTTATTTGAATATAAATAAAAAATACTGAATTTTTTGTTTTCACACACTTGTGATAGTAATAATATTCGTCAGTGAAAGCCGTTTGCGATGACAAATGAACTTCGTCGCATTAGATCATTTGTGATGAAGATTTTTTGGTCGCAAAAGGTTTTGACGACAAAAGTAGGATATAGTCGCAAAAAATCTTTGGCGAAGAAAGTAAAATTTGGTCGTCTAAAGTCTTTGGTGACAAACTTTTACTTGTTTTGGCGACCAATTTCATTTGGTCGCGAAATATTTTTGGCGACCAAATTTTATTTGAATATAAATAAAAAATATACTAAATTTTTTGTTTTCATACACACATGTGATAGTAATAATATCGTCCGAAAATTTATCAAACCTGATATTTTTTTAAGAAATACATATATTAATCATTAATATATGTAATGTAACAAAGTAGTAGTTCGCTGCAAAATCTCCAAAACATAATTCACTATAAAATATGGTTCACAAATGTATCCAAAAAAGATAAATAAAAAAGAGAGTATTTAAAACTTGAATTGTTTCAACTACAAAGTTTAACACATATTATGAACATCACGTTTCTGTTGTTGAATCATCGTCAGGAGGTGGAAAACCGTTTTGACGAGCCCAAGCGAGTAAGCTTTGTAGTTGGTCCTCCACCGACTTCATTTTTTTCTTCAAGTCTATATTTTTTAAAATACTATTTTTATTGGAAGATGTGAGTGAGGCTCCAAGTCCAAGACCTTTATTTCACCCAATGACTCTTTAACTATCTCTTCTTCGATGCGAGTTGAGGCATCCTCAGCGATAGATTCATCCCGTAAATCACACATGCGTTCATATAACATTACAATGAGCCAAATTTAAGATAAATATATTATAATCAATCAGAAAGTATTGAAAAAGCATCCAACAAAATCTATTTCAAAATGATAACCCCCCCCCCAAATCGCTTTTACACATTAAAACTAATATTATTATCTTTAGACAATGAGCATCAATAAAAAAAAGTATTCAAAAATCATCTAGCATGCTCAAACTAAAAAACTAGAGAAATTTCAAACCAAACAGCAAACGGGGTAAAATGGTAGGAAATCCTTTATGAAATCAGTCTCCGAGTGATCAGCAAACAAGGAAAACACAAGCTTACTCTGTATAATATATATTGAATCCAACGAACATGCACAATAAAGAAATATATAGAGAAGAGAAGAGAGGGAAAATGAAGCAACACTGAGTGAGAGAGATCGAGAGAAGAGGTTTCCTACCTACACTTACAGAGACAACGGAAGATCTCGGTCAGTCAACATAGGAGCTCGATGGTGAACGACGAGGAACAGAGGAGCTCGATTTGTCGCGGGGTGAGGGGGAAAGCTCTCTTGTCGCAGGGGGGTCAGGGGGGGCTGAGGGTTTTTCTTTTCTTTTCAAGTTTATGGAGTTTCTTTTAGAGACGATTTTATAAATTCGTCGTGATAGGCTTTAGGGACCAACCTTATATTTGTCGCTAAAGCCAAGGTAAATGCGACCAAATTATATATTCATCAATAAAGTCAAAGCTTTTTACAACAAAGACTAGAATTCTTCGATAAAAGTGACTCTTTTGCGACGAATTTAATTTTTCATTGATAAAAGTTTTAAAAAATTCATGCGCCAAGCCTATCTTTTTTCTCGGGGCGAAGCTTACTGCGATGAGCCAAATAATCATCACGATAGGTAATCTTTAGCGACTTATAAAATATTTGATCGCTAAAGACTTGGTTCAGCGATGAATTTTATTTGGTGGTTAAAATTTTCGTGAGCAAAACCCCTATTTGTTGTAGTGCTGAAACATAAATCTATATCAATTATACAGGTTTAGATGTCAACAAAACAAGCTATTTTGCGGTTCAAAGGTCTTGATTGTACTAATTTATAATATTATTCGATTATTTGATTGAGAAAATTAAACTTTTTAATGATGAAAGTGATTAATTAGAGTAAATTTGAAGAAAGGAAAATGCATTTTATATCATATTCTTCAACGATTAGGGAAATTTAATATACCTTTTTATAATTTAACGTCTGTGTATAAAGTATTACTGAAGCTCAAGATGTCATTCATTATTTTGTTCGTACAACATGAATAAAATAATACATTTTTAGACATGTATCAAAATTCATAATAATGATAATTGATTTGTTCAATAATGTAACATTTTGAACTATAATGTCACATAAATTGTGTTTTAGTAAATATTTCAATAAGAAAGGTCATGTTCAACTTATTTGAACCATTTTAATGCTATTTCAATAGTCTTAGTTAATATAGATACATGACATTTACAATTTAGAAAATGATTTTAGGCTATCAACTACTTTAAATAGGTGGAGTACTATCCAAAAACTTAAATGATAAAAAAATAGAATAGTCCACGTTCCAGTGAATAGAAGATGGAGTGATTAATTATTCACTCGTGAGATCGATTTAGAATATTGTTCGGGGATCACAACTCCTTTCTAAGCTTTCTTCAATCTATGCATCCTTTATTTGAACATTGACAACTGTTAAAGTAAAGTTCTCAGAATTGAGATCTTATCTAGTAACGTGAAGAAGTCTCGTAAATCATATTATATTATCGAATCGTGCATCGTAAAATCATATTATATACGAAAAATATTGTGAAAAAACACAATTTAGTAAATTACACATTAAAATGCTTGAATATAGTTAAGAATAAACAGTAATGTTTACTATTTTACTAAGTACAATTTCAATAAATAAAGATCAACATTTTAAAATTCTTAAATATAGTTAAAGAATAAATGATAACTTTTACTATTCTATTAACTACAATTTACATAGATAAAAAATAACATTTTTTCTCAATTTTACCAAACTACACATTAAAATTCTTGAATATAGTTAAAGAATAAACGATAACTTTCACTATTTTACTAAGTGTAATTTAAATAAATAAAGAATAATATTTTTCACAATATTACCAAACTACACATTAAAATTATTGAAAAGAGTTAAAGAATCAATGGTAACTTTCATTGTTTTACTAAGTGTAACTTAAATAAAGAAAGAAAAAATATAAAATTGAACAGACTAAGTGAACATTATATTGTTTTCTTATGAATATCTTAAAAAGATATAATTTGTGAGATCGTAAGATCCTACCAATCCTACGACAAAAAAAATAGGATCTTAAAATCCACCCAATTTAGGATTCTACATATGAAGAATCTTGGATGTTAGACAATATTGTAAAATCGTAAGATGCTACAATCTGGATCAGGAGTTTAACAATAATGCTCTCAAGTAAGATTTAGGTTTTGATCTCAAGAAAAAATTAAAACACGTGAAACAAACCTAAGTGATCGACCCTTTTAGGATTCACGGTCGACATGTTCGTAAGTGAGATGGCATGTTATATTTGAGCCATTGAGCTTAAGTCTCACGACCTAGATCAACCTAGAAAGGAAAAGGCACCTAATTTTTGTTTATACTCTATAGTGAGCTGATCTAGTCAATTGAGATTTAAGCTAACGCAAAAATTAAGTGTCTAAAGAAAAACCCAACAAGTAGGAATCTAAATTTTGATAAGTGTGGTGACCGATGATGAAGTTAGGGCGGGAGGAAGGTGACGTGAGTTGGGGTCATGTGAAAGTCTTAAAAGGACAGTCTAAATAGGGGGGGTGATGCTTATAACCAAATGTGTTAAATAAGGACTTGGATTACTCGTGTTGGGGATCCCAATATGGAGGGTGATGCTTATAATCAAATACGTTAAATAAGTATTTGGATCCCTCGTGTTGGGATTCCTAACATGAGGGGTTATGTCAATTAAATCCTGGTCATCATGTGGTGAGGTAACAATATAATTTTTTTTTGTTTTTTTATTTTATCCTTTTCTTACTTTAAATTGGGATCATCCATTTTTTAAATGAACGACCCATATGCAATAGATTTTTTTCATTTTTGAAATGGACGACCCACATGACACTTATAGCTTTTTACATAACATTGTCCAAACTTTTTACTATCACTAAATTGTGCTCTATATACCTAATAATAAATATTTTTTAAATAAGGATTTGGGAGGTGATGCATATAACCAAATGCTTTAAATAAGGATTTGGATCCCTCGTGTTGGGGATTCCAACATGAGAGGTTATATCAATTAAATCATGGTCATCATGTGGTGAGGTGATAGTATAATTTCTTATAGTTGTTTACATAATATTGTCCAAACTTTTTACTATCGCTAAATTGCGTGCTATATACCTAATAATAAATATTTTTTAAAATTAAAATTAAAACTAATATCCATCAAATGAAAGCAAAAGTATGAAAAAACGTGGAATGAAAATGGAGGAATCATCGGTGAAACTTGGTAAGGAAGCAGAATAAAGAGCACGTGGGGAAAATTGACGTTGATGGACAATCCGACAATGTCTGACGTAAACTCATCTGGTTTTGACCCCCCAGCATCCTCCTAATTCTACTATCCCCCCGCTCTCATTTCTTTATTCCGTATGTTAATTATTATTATAATATTTGCATATTCGGGCTCCTACTTCTATATATTTTCATTTTTCTCATTCTTAGATGGTGACTTTATAATTTATTGTAAATATGCGTGTCCGGGAGTTTTATTTTTCAATTGTTCTATGAACTTCACTCACCATTACATTTGATATGTCAATGATTATATTAGAACAAAATTTAACCTTATAACTGTTCATACAACAATTAAAATAATATTCTTATCAAAACAAACAGGTTTTAGCTTCTCTTTCATTTATACATGAAAGACAGAAGACAGTTGTCGATTGTTAAATTAAATTTTTGATTGTCAAAATCAGACAAACTATCATATGTTATTCAGTTGTGCATGATAAACATTCTCATTCTTTAATTAATGACAGTAGATAGTTGTAAATATGAAAAATTGAAGACAGTTGTCGATCTAGACATATGATTTAAATTCTCTTTTGTTTACACCTTAATGGCATAAAAACAATTTTCAATCTAAACAATCGAATAAGTTTTTGATAGTCTAGATCAGACAAACCGTCATCTGTAAGTCATTTGTGAAGGATGTAAAATCTCATTTTTCTAATTATCTATAGTTATGCTTAATTATAGCTTTGTTTGTATTCTCTTTTTTCAAAGAAAAGAACAATGCCTAATAAAACAATTATGTTGTACAAAAGAATTGATGATCAGCTGTCGTTGATACGACTATAAACCCAAGTCAGCACCCTAGTCCAGCTGAACAAAGCCACAACGACCCAACAGTCCAAGAAGAGGCCCAGAACAACCACAGGCCTGCGAGGTCCAAGAAAATTCCTCGCATATTCAAGGACTATGTCTTAAGGAAACCAAAATAAAGTCTATTATTTATTTGGGTATGCTGAGTGGGAAGTTTGGAAAATTAATTATTCTGTGACTTTGTTTTTGTTGGCTTAGCTTGAGGCTAGCAAAGAAAAAAGAAATGAATTAGTATTTTCTGGTTGAATTTCTTTCTCTCTTTCCTTATTGTTGTGGAGATCTCACCCACTCGAAAGGGGTGAATTGTGACACACTTCCCCAGCTTTGTTTTTTTTTCAGAAGGAAGTAGCGGTGGTGCTTTCATTGGTTTGCTCTCATGGCCGACCCTGAACTTCTATCAGCTCTCAAAGCTTTACAGACTGAATTTGATGACCCAACTTTGACATGCTGGATTCTTAATTTAATATTGAACTTATGTGTAAAATAATTATGTGTTGCAGACTGTTAAATAAAGTTAAACTCAATTAAAAGTGATTTACTAAGTTTTGATAATTGGAGTTTTTAATGTATCTGATAAGTTGTGAACCCTTTAATGTGTAGAGACTTAAGAGTAATTTCTATTTTTATCATGGGCTAAAAAAAATACTAAAAGATGAATTATCTATAAGTGGTTATGGTGCTCAGGTCACACGATAACGTGAAAACCATTTTATTCTCCCCAATATCCCATCGTTAGAGAGAAAACTAAGATGCTTTATCAAAAGGGGCTCTCAGATAGATAATCGTGTAGATCTGGCAAGCCAACCGCTCGGTCTCTAAACAGCAATCTATCGTCACGGTTTCAGGTACGCTTCCGCTCTATAATTGTTTTGATTCTTGATGCGTTCAATATGAGATCTTGGGTTTTAGTTAGATACGGTTTACACCGAAAGGATTTTGAATTTAACAATTGGTATAAGAGCAATTCATGTTGAATAATTGAGAATCGATCTATTAAGTTCTAGATGATTATAGGAGTTTTTTGTGTTTATGTTTCAGTATCCTTCAATTTTAATATTTGTTTGATAATGTATTAGATTTGAGAATAAATTTTCATTATTTTTATTTGTTTTTTGGAACAACCGAAAAGCGATCTCACCATCTCCGGTGAAAGTTGATCGGCGCGACGGTTTAGCCGCACCAGCAAGGAGAAGCCGCGACTGTTAAGAAAAATCGTGGCCTCGGTCGCAGCTATCTGGAACAGTCGTTGTCTTGGCCGTGATTTTCTGGAAGAGTCGCGGCCCTGGCCGCGACTGCAATGGATGTCGCGGCTTTGGCCGCGCCAGTCACTCAAGGTGAAAACCCTAGGATTGGATACGAGTTGGATTGATCCGACCCGTGAACAATAAAGAAAATCTAAATGACTGTGGGCTCCCACAGTCATCAGGCATAGGTTGGGGATGAAGCCCACAGCCATTAAGGAAAGCTGTGGGCAATTTTGGGAGGGCTCCCAACCCTCACACTTTTTGTTTCTTTCAATTCTTGATCAATTTCTAAATAAAATTTTTAAGGATTATCAAATAGATTGTTTTGATTATTTTTTTATTTTTTTGGGTTATAATAATTTCAAAACAATTTTTAAGGATTATCAAATAGATTGCTTTGATTATTTTCAGTTTTTTTTGTTAAAATATTTTCAAAACAATTTCAAAATATCGTAAAATTAATTGTTTATCAATTAATTTAATGTTTAAATTCGGAACAATTTTAAATTCAAACATTAGTATATTATATATATTTTAAGATAAATTAGTTGAAGCAATATGTCGCCAAAGTGACATTTCTTGTGAAAATTAGTTTGCCTTGAAATATAAAAAGTTATGTGTGCGTGTAACTTATGTGAATATTTATCGGCCTAAAGGAAGATAATTATTTGACAGAATTACATGTGTTTTGTGGTAATAAATACATGATGATTATTCAGTTTTTACATGTGAACAATAAATCGGCCCAAAGGAAGATTTCTTGTTTGACATGTTATTTATCATCAATATTTGATTACTACACCAAGACATTACTTACAAGTTAATATTTTTGGCCAAAGTCATAATATTAATGGAGTGCCTGGTGTCTTGAGATGGGTTATTTGTTACTATTGTTTGAATTATTATTGTTATTCAGAATTTATGTGAGCTTATTTTATTTATTGTTCTTTGTTCAGCTATTACTCCTGCTAGTATCACGGCCAACATCAAATCAATTTCAGTTCTTAATGGCTCGAACTTCAAGTCCTTGAAAGATAATCTCTTAATAGTTCTTAGAGTCATGGATCTCGATTTCGCGTTAATGACTTATTCTTCTGCACCTCTTACGGATAAAAGTACCTCTGATGATAAGAGGGAGATGGAAAGGTGGGAGAGATCAAATTGCATGTGTATGTTGATCATGAAGAAGGTCATTCCAGAAGCATTCAGGCCCACTATATCAGAAAAGATAACTACAGTTGAAGATTTCCTTGCAGACATTGAAAAAAAGTTTGCCAAGAATGAAAATGTAGAAATCGGTACGCTCTTGTCAGACTTAATTTTAAACATGTATAAATGTAAAGGTAATATCAAGGAATACATTATGTAAATGTTTTACATTGTTTCAGGGTTAAAAGCACTGAGGCTTGAACTCTCTGAGAACTTGTTTGTGTATTTGGTTTTTTCCGGCACAATTTAGCCAATTTAAGGTGAGCTATAATTGTCAGAAAGAGACTTGGTCTCTGAATGAGCTCATCTCACACTGTGTTCAAAAAGAGAAAAGAGTGAAACATGATAAGACAGAAAGTGTTTAACTAGCCTCTACCTCTAAGGATAAGGACAAGGGAAAGAAAAGGAAAAAGGATAATGAAGATGCAGATACAACATTGCATAAGAAACAACAAAAGAAATCAATAAACTAGGAAGGTAATGGTTGTTTCTTCTGTGGAGCTGCAGGGCATAGGAAGAAGAAGTACACCAACTATCACGCTTGGAGTGCTAAGAAATGTATGCTTCTTAATTTGGTTTGTTCTTGGGTTAATTTAAGTTTGGTTCCTAGACACACGTGATGGATAGATTCTGGTGCAACAACTCACATCAGTGTGTCTATGCAGGGTTGCCTGAATTGCCGAAAGCCAAATGATGCTGAAAGATTCATCTACATGGGCGATGGCAAGACGGTTGAGGTTGAAGCAATTGAAAAATTTAGATTATTATTAAAAACTGGACATTATTTGGATCTTGATGAAACTTTTATTGTACCGTCCTTTAGACGGAATTTGATTTTCTATTTATATTTTAGACAAAGCTGGTTATGTTTGTTCTTTTGGAAATGAAAAATTTTGTTTGTTTCGTGATTCAATTTCAGTTGATTCCGATTTTTTATCAGGATATGATTCAAACATATTTTTCTGGTTATATATGTGGATGATATTTTGCTTGCCAGCAACGATATAGGCTTATTATATGACACCAAGGGATTTCTAGCTAAGAATTTTAAGATAAAAGATCTTGGTGAAGCTTCTTTTGTGTTAGGAATCCAAATACATCGAGATCGTTATCAGGGTATTCTAGGATTATCACAAAAGAGCTATATCGAAAAGGTCCTTAAAAGATATGGCATGTAAGACTGTAAACCAGGTGACACTCATGTTGCTAAGGGAGACAAGTTTGGTATCGATCAGTGCCCTAAAAATGATTTTGAGAAAAAGGAAATGCAGAAGATTCCCTACGCCTCGGAAGTGGGGAATCTAATGTATGCTCAAGTTTGTACACGTCCTGATATTGTGTACGTGATTGGGATGTTGGAAAGATACTTAAGCAATCGATGCATAGACCATTGGAAAGCAGCTAAACTGGTCTTGCAGTACGTACAGAGAACAAAAGATTACATGCTCACATTTCAGAGGTTGCGCCAGATTGAGATTGTTGGATATACTGACTCCGATTTTGCTGGATGTCAAGATAGTATGAATCTACGTCTGACTATATTTTTCTGCTTGCTGGAGGTGCTACCTCCTGGAAGAGTGCTAAATAGTCTCTTATAACCTCTTCTACCATGGCAACATAGTTCATAGCATGTTATGAGACGTCCAATCACAGAATATGGTTGCGGAATTTTATCACGGGGGCTGCGCATAGTGGACAGTATTCAAAGACTACTAAAGATATTTTGTGACAATAAATTAGCAGTTTTTTATTCTAATAACAACAGGAGCTTGACAGAGTCAAAGTTCATAGACATCAAGTTCCTGATTGTTAAAGAAAGATTTTAGAGTGGACAGTTGTCTATAGAACACATCGGAACAAACTCCATGATTGCAGATTCGCTTACTAAGGGATTGCCACCCAAGGTGTTCATGAGCACACTGCTCACATGGGTGTCATATCAGTTGAGGATATTCAGTTCTAGTGGGAGTTTGTATTTTATTTTTAGTTGTTTTTTTTCATATAGACATATTTTTCAGTCATTTTGGTTTATGGATATTTTAAGATTATTTGCTGCAGAAATAAAGTTCTTAGTATTCACACTCTAGTTTATGTATAGTTTGATTTTATTAAGGTTTAAGGAGGACCAGTTGGAAATAGGCATGTTAAGATCAGATTACATGAAATTTTCTTGCTACACATCCACATCATAATCCATGTCATTCAGTTGTATTGATATACATGATCATTTATGGGTTGAGTTACGATTGATGTAACAGAAGCCGCTTTGATCCAATGTCGATATGATTGATGGACCAGATTGGTTATAGATACATTTCGGTGATGACAGCAAAGTTGAACGCGTTCAGTTATTTTTGGCAAAACATAATTATAAGGTTTGACACATAGTCCAAGTGGGAGATTGTTGGATCCTTAATCCAACATTGGACTTATGTGTAAAATATTTATGTGTTGCAGGCTGTCAAATAAAGTTAAACCCAATTAAAAGTGATCTACTAAGGTTTGGATAATTGAGGTTTTAATGTATCTGATAGGTTATTGACCCTTTAATGTGTAGAGACTTAAATGTAATTTCTATTTTTATGATGAGCTAAAATAGAAATACTAAAAGATGAACTATCTATAAATGATTATGGTCCTCGGGTCACACGATAACGTGAAAACCATTATATTTTTTCTAATATTTCATCGTTAGAAAGAAAACTGTGAGACTTTATCAAAGAGGACTCTCAGATAGATAATTGTATAGATCTGGAAGGCCAACCGCTCGACTCTAAACAGTAATCTATCGTCATAGATTCAGGTATACTTCCGCTCTATAATTATTTTGGTTCATAATGTGTTCAATATGAAATCTTAGATTTTATTGAGATATGATTTACACCGCAATGATTTTGAATTTTGAATTTAACATGGCATTACAAGCTCATTTGGAAAGCTAGACAAAAACTATGAACATCACTTTGCTTCAACATATGGCTTGTATTAAAGATTTGCGTTCACAGATTCAAGGACCACACCGTTACATGGCTGGGTCGTCCCAACAACCTCCGGCGGTTACCTACCTTGGGCCACTCTGAACCTTCACCGGTCCTTCGTTCCGTGAAAATGGACGTTCCTGAATTTGATGGCACAGATCCAGACAATTGGCTATTCCGTATATAGGAGTTCTTTGACTTTCATCTTGAGGGTCAGGCATCTGCGTGGTATCAATGGATGAAGGGCAATCGGCTGCTCACTACTTGGACAACTTTCCTACAAAACTTGCGGTTTCGTTTTGGTTCGTCGGCGTACGAAGACCCTCAAGGGTTACTGTCAAAATTGGCGCAAATAGGGACTGCCGCAGAATTTCGGTTCGACTTCGAAACATTGATGAACAGAGTCTCGCGCATCTCAGAATCCCGCCTGATTTCCTTCTTCATTTCTGGGCTGCGCACACCTATACAGAGAGAGCTTCTCCTCAGGCGTCCACCATCTCTCACGGACGTTTTTGCCTTAGTAAGAGCATTCGAAGTCCGTATAGAAGACCCGGGCCGTGTCTCTCGCCAGTGGTCTAAGTGGGCACCAAAACAGCCACAACCAATTCAACCCGGCCCAAAGTCGCCTGTCACCAACCCTACCCATCCTAACAAACCCGCACCCCTTCCTTGGAGGATCACAACTGCCCAAACCCATTGCGCAGACACCCGAACAGCTCCCGCTCCTCCATCGGCCATCACATCCCAGCCACCCATTTTACCGACACCGACTCTTCCTATTCGCCGCCTAAAGCCGGCAGAACTGCGCTAGAAATGCGAACAAGGGCTTTGCTATAATTGCGGAAATGGAATTTGGCCACCGATGTCACAGCAAGTTCCTCTAGCTTCTGGGCACCGAAGATGATGAAGAGGAAATTTCGAGTGACATACACGAGCCAGCATGTGAATGTGGTGATAACACCGTGGTTTCCGGTGTCATTTCGAGTAAGACAACCCGCGGTCAATCAAATAGATCTTTAAATACTTCTGGAATTCTAAAAACATATTCCTAAACATCCATATAAGGATATCTAGAAATCTGTTAAAAATCTATATTAAATATAAATTCCTATCAAATTCTTAAAAACACAAATCCAAAACTCACTAATCAAATTGAGATCCAGGAGAGAAGCTTGGACAAGACAACCGTCTCTCCGTCTTCGTGGCCTCCATGGACTTCACACCTTCCAAGTATTATTTGACAATGGTTCAACACATAATTTCATCAAACCAATTCTGGTGAACGAAAGTTGCCAGAACCTAGGGTGGGTTTGCTTTATAGGAAGCCAAAGTCAACCTTTTTACAAACTTATTAAAGGGGGAGAGCGCCAGGACGGCGTCAATGAGAACGTCGAGACACCATCAGTTTGGAGCGCGAGGCCAGCAGAGCTTCATGAAAGGAGATAAGAAAAGCCTCAGCAGAGGAGATCCGGTAACCGTTATGAATGTGGAGGAGTGGGGCATTTTGCTCGTTACTGTCCCAATGTTCAGACGGACGAATGCTGCTGGGAGAGTGCAGAATAGACCAGCTAAAGATGGAAGAGTGAACGTTGTGGAGCCTAGAGCCCGGGAAGCTCTAAAGGTAAGTTCAAGTCAGAAACATAGCGGGGGAGAATCCAGGATGAATGCTTTTTTCGTTCGCTATGTGCTGACTAGATGCGTACTCGCGTGATCGATGGACGGGGGAATTGCGTGAATGACGAGATCGACTTAACCTAAAGTAAAGGCTCTCCCCTCTCTTGATGGCGAATCTTGATTGAGTGACACTAGGAACCGATTCGGAGAAGAAGAAGCATGGCATGAGGGTAGACAAATTTCCAATAGCGAATTACTTGACTCGATAGATAGAGGTAGGGCCCCCCGTTTCACATTTGAAACTGTAGAGGGCGGTTTGTGACCTTCCCCATTTTATAGTGAAACTGGGTACCGAAAGGTCGTGAGAGATAGCAAAAAGATGCATCCATTTCTAGGCTATTTCAGTGTCTTGTGGATGCTATCCATGAGGTAGTTAGAGAGGCCCTGGGGGATCTGTTGGGTCTTTTAAAAGGCTAAATTAAAGGGCACAAACAAATGAAGGGAAAGCATGCTGTTTTTCTGAGGTTTGGTTTTGAGATGAAAGCCAAACATTCTTCTTACGGCTAGATCCAATCTCCTGGTCCTTGCGGAAGAAAGGAAAAATCATTTTTCACGTTCTTCCTTTAGCTTTCAGGAAGAGAGGTTGTGGAACTTCCTATTGATTGCCAGACCTCCGCATGAAAAAAAAAGGCTCAAATGGTACGATCCCTCCGTCACCCCAGAATGAGAGGGGCGATCTCGTAATTCTTAATCTGTGAAGATCCGTTGTTAGGTGCTCCATTGCATTTTCCCTCAATTATCAGCCCAGAAAGAGTAGTAGGTCTAGGTTTAACATACGCGCTAAGACAAATCCCCTGGGCATCTCAGTGACACCAATTTCTACTTTCAAAGTGTATATTGGCAATGGTGATTGTTTGCTTTGTTCTAACCTTTGCCCCAGGGTTCCCCTTTCCATGCAAGGATATGAATTTCAGATTGACCTGTACATCTCACGAATTGAAGGACCGCATGTTGTCTTAGGAATTCAATGGTTACAGCTTCTCAGAAAAGTATCTCACCATCATGCTTTACCCTCGATGGAATTCGTTTGGGACGGATCACCAATGGTTCTTCATGGTGAATCATCCCTATTTCCACGGCCAATTTCTTTCAACCAGCTACATGCCCTTCCATAAATGACATTGTTCATGGGGTATTCGAGTTACACAGTCTCCAATCCACCCACCCAGACACGGATAATGCCATTGTTCTCCCAACCAATCTGCCAAGCCCACTACAATCACTAATCCTTCAATTTCAGGACCTATCTGCCATGCCGATAGCATTGCCACCACATCGCCCAAATGATCACAGAATCCATTTATTACCAAATTCTAAACCAGTCAATGTTCGCCCATATAGATACCCGCACTTCCAAAAGTCTGAAATAGAAAAAATGGTTCGCAAAATGTTAGAGCAAGGCATTATCCGTCCAAGTCACAACCCCTTCTCTTCCCCTTTGTTATTGGTAAAGAAGGATGGGTCGTTTCGATTCTGTATGGACTATAGGACACTTAACGCGGTAACAATTCCGGATAAATTCCCAATACCTACAATAGATGAGCTATTGGGTGAATTGGGGCATGCCACCATTTTCATGAAGCTGGACCTTCGCGTGGGATATCACCAAATTCGAGTTCATGATCGGGAAATATTCAAAACGGCATTCTGTACTCATGAAGGACATTTCGAATTCTTGGTCATGCCATTCGGATTGTCAAATGCGTCTTCTACCTTCCAAGCAACAATGAACCAGATTTTCTCCGCGTATCTTCGTAAATTTGTTATCGTATTTTTTGACGATATACTTATTTATAGCACTTCTGTTGATGATCATCGCATTCACTTGCAGCAAGTCTTTTTATGTCTTCGTGAGCATCAGTTCTTCATCAAGTTGTCCAAGTGTTGTTTGGTCGTGCTTCTATTAAGTATTCAGGCCATGTGGTGTCCGCAAAAGGTGTGCAGGCAGACCCTCAGAAATTAGAGGCAGTGGCGGATTGGCCAAGGAGTCGGTTCGACAATTACGGGGATTTTTGGGTCTGACCGGATATTATAGGCGATTCATTCGTCATCACGCTTCCATTGCAGCACCCCTTACTAACCTGCTAGTCAAGGATAGCTTCAAGTGGTCTGATAAAGCAACCGAGGCTTTTGAAACACTTAAGAAGGCTCTGTTGGCTGCTCCGGTATTACGGTTACCTGATTTCACCGTGGAATTCATTATTGAGACAGATGCGTCCAATGTGGGAAGGGGCTGTTCTTATGTAAGAAGGACACCTCATATCTTATTTCAGCCGCAAGTTGGGTCCAAAGATGCGAATTGCCTCGACATATATTAAAGAATTACAAGCCACTGCGGAAGTGGTACATAAGTGGCGGCAATATCTACTTGGACGTTTCTTTGCCATTCGCACGGACCTTAAGAGCATCAAGGAATTACTCACTCAAGTGGTACAGACCCCGGACCAACAAAGATTTATTCGGAAACTCCTCGGATTTCATTTTCGGATTGATTATAAACCGGGTAAATCAAACGCTGCCGCGGACGCCTTAGCCCGCACTCACGAGGTAGATTCTGGCCTATTACACAACTCTTCGGCAGCTTGCTTGGCCTTGGAAAGCAGACCCATACCTTTATTATTGGACCCTCTTCGGGTTGAAAATGCTTCCTTGGTGGACTTGGTGCAATTACATAACCAGTTGAAGGCAGGAACATTGAACCCGTAATTTTCAGTGCAGAATGGTATACTTCTTTACCGGGGCCATTATTATATTAGCTCACAGTCCGCTTTAAAGACCAAGCTTTTAACCGAGTTTTATACGTCCCCTTTGGCTGGACATTCGTGGATTAAACGTACATTGGTTCGTCTTGCATCTAGTTTTTATTGGCCGAATATGAGAAAGGATGTGGAAACCTTTGTTTCTTGCTGTTCCATTTGCCAGGCTACCAAATATTCCACCCACGCACCAGCAGGACTTTTGCAACCTCTTCCTCTTCCTGTATTGGTTTGGAATGAATTAACTATGGGTTTTATCACCCACTTATCTCCATCACACAGATTCACAGTCATATTGGTTGTGGTAGAAAGACTAACGAAATATGCGCATTTTGCTGCTTTATCGACGCATTTCACGGCCTCAAAAGTCGCTGCCCTCTCTACGGATTTGGTAGTACGACTTCATGGTTTTCCACAGTCCATTATATTCGATAGGGACCCAGTGTTCCTTAGCCAATTTTGGTCCAAGCTATTTGAATTGAGCGGTACCACTTTGAAACATAGCACCGCGTTTCACCCGCAAACCGATGGACAATCCGAGGTGGTTAACAGGGGACTCGAACAGTATCTAATGCACCTACACACATGAGAAACCTTCTACTTGGTTCTCCTTCCTTGGGTGGGCAGAATTTTGCTATAATTCAAGCTATCACAGTGGCCTCAAGATGACTCCATTTCAAGCCTTGTATGGTAGGTTACCTCCATATATTCCACCGTACATTGCATCTCTACTTCGAAACAATCGTTGGACGACTTATTGGCTGAACGAGATCTTTTGCTACGTCGTCTCAAGGATAACCTTTCAACCGATCAACATCGCATGAAACAAATGTCCAATACACAGACATGAGCTGAATTTTAATGTTGGCGATATGGTTCTTCTTCGTCAACAAACTCACCAAGCGTTATTATGGGCCTTACAAGCTTGACCTTCCACCCACCGCAAGAATTCATAATGTTTTTCACGTCTCCACGCTCAAACCATTGTGAGGCCCTTCCACGGATCACATTACAGATCCGCCCACAACTTTCATCCACAACCAAGGTGTCCTTACCAGTGGCAATTTGCACAGCACGACAGGTTCTACATCAAGGGAAATTACAAGAGCAATTTTTAGTCCAATGGAGCGATAATGCCCCCGAGGAGGTGACGTGGGAATCATTGGAGCAGTTCCGTGCAGCATGTCATGACTTTCACCTTGAGGAGAAGGTGATTTTTCAAGGAGGGGGGGGGGGGGGNGGGGGGGGGGGAGTGATATGACTATAAACCCAAGTTAGAACCCTAGTCCAGCTGAACAAAGCTATAACGACCCAACAGTCCAAGAAGAGGCCTAGAACAACCACAGGCCTGCGAGATCCAAGAAAATTCCTAGCAAATTCAAGGACTGTCTTGGGGAAACCAAAATAAAGTTTATTATTTATTTGGGTATGCTGAGTGGGAAGTTTGGGAAATTAATTACGTAAGTGAAGTTTGGGAAGTTTGAGGCTAGCAAAGAAAAAAGAAATGAATTAGTATTTTCTGGTTGAATTTCTCTCTCTCTTTTCTTACTGTTGTGGAGATCTCACCCACTCGAAAGGGTTGAATTGTAATACCTTTCCCCAGCTTTGTCTTGTTTCAGAAGGAAGTATTAGTCATCCAGGCGAAAAGGTGAGCGGCACTGGGCGAATAAGGATGAAGCACGTGACATTCTAGGTGCACCGAGATGACTATGAAATATTCTTACACATGAGCGGTCGAGATATTAAACAATTGATAGTCAAATCAATTACCATAACTGTCTCTCACCCTTATAGCTGTGTCTCACCCTTATCTTAGATTATCCGCTTAATTCGATTATAGTGAATATTTTAAACGGCTAGTTAGTGATCCTATAAATATACATAATGTAAACGCCTATGGAAAAACATTCCAATCACTTGAATACAATCAATTCCAATACTTTTACTCTCTTAACACTTTACTCTAATTTATTATTTAGTAATTCGTTTACGCAATGGAATAGAAAGTTTGGTAATGGAATGAATAATTGAGCATCCATAAAGAGCCTTTTCAATGGTTCTTACAATATGTCTTCTTCTTTCCTATCCATTGGCCATTACCCAACTATTTGATACCTAATCCTGAATATGTATTTCTAATCATTTTCTTTTGGACAAATTGAAGGGTCCAAAATTTCTCACATGTTTTTTTGAAAATGTATCCCCTCCTATTGAAATTCATCGTGAATGGTTATGTCCGTTTAATATGAATTGTTTGTTTTGAAATGGAACGACTAGATTAGAAAATGAGAAAGAAGATGTCAGCCATTTTTTAATTTTTTTTTTTGTATTTTAGTTAAATCTTGGGCCTTTTGTATTTTAGTCAAATTGATTATAACCCCTGTCATTCCCCCTAACAGATGTGGATCTGAAATACCTACCTTTTTCATATGTGAATTTGCGGAACTTCTGCTCCACCAAGGCACTAGGACCTCGTTTGACTGCTAGTATTAAAAAATCAGATAATATTATTTTAAAATTGTCCAAACATATTTGATTTGACAATTCTTTTGGGATGTCTTGCTCGAGAGACATTTTGAGATGTTTATACAATGAATATAGATGTTATGATTGTTTATTTTATAATGCTTGGTGGATTATGCCGTGGACGTGAAAACATTTTATGAAATAGTTTTTGTAAGAATATCATCTTAAATGATGAAAATGATTGATGATGTTTTTAATATTTTTTAATACATTAGGAAATTTATTTATTGCTATCATTGATTGGATGAATTAAACAATACTACTATAAATTTTTGTTATTCCGTATTATATCCTTCTGATCCTAGAAAACGTCCGAAAAAACCTACTATGGAACTATCAAGCAGGGGCAAAAATACGATAAGTAGATACATAATTTCGAGTGTGATCAGACAACCAAAAATTAGACAATGACGGAGCGGCCTGTGAGAGATTGATCGACGTCCGAAGAACGCTCGACCGAAGGAATGAGTCACAAGGTGAATTGTAAGCCCCAACGAAAAAGGAAGAGGCATTTTCGAGGACTAGCCCGCTTCCCATGACTGAGCATCAAGAATATGACATTTTTAATAAAAACAAAAAAAGAATAGTCAGAGATATAAACAAATAGCCACTCTCAATTTGAAAAGGAAAAAAATTTAAAATAGCCAAAACCTATTCCGTGCGTGTCAGTGAAATTTTAAATTTTTTTCAACAATTTATATAATATGTATTATATATATATACCTTTATTTCCTCTTTTCATTCACTAGGATCTCTCTCGTTTGATCGATTTGATCCTGATCATCATTTTCTTTTGAAAACAAGGAAGGGGAAGTATCTTCGGTGGATCCCTCTTGTTCCGGTTTAGTCCCCTTCTTTCAAAATTTGTTTTTATTTCTGCATATATTCCTCCCTCGCTTTCCCTTCACGTGACAGAATACTGGGTTTTCAGCAATTTATGAATACTAGAAAATTCTCTCTGAATCATAAAAGAGGGTCAACTACTAAATTAGTTAACCTTTAGGAGGTTTCAATAGAAAAAATTGGTGTTTTATAATGAGTTCCAATCTTGGAGAATTTGAGATGTCACATTCCATGAACAAGTACCAAGTTAAGAAACGAAGCAGAATAGCTCACCAACCGGCAAATACATGCCGCTAATGAAGTCAGAAAACATACCCAAATATTGGCCATTGCCTAGACAGAGAAGAAATCTGCAGAAATGTAGCTGTGTATAAGGCCCTTGACCATATGCATTATGCAAACATTTCTATATACAGTTGTCCGAATCTTATTGGCCGAGAAGACTCGACTTTATACAAATATTGAGTTTCTGAATATACCCATTTCAATTTTTATGAGTGAATATGATTATATGACAAACTTACAAAGAAGGAAGAAGCCAAAGATTGAACATGGATGAAGCCATTGAAAGAAACCAAGATAAGAAGGCCATTGCAGAAGATAACCGATATCTATTACACAACTTTGCTGGGCAGAAGGACCCACCAGCATCAAGCAAGAGATCTGTAACACTAGCTGAAGAGCAAGCAGCACCTAGTGATAGAAACGACAGAACCTGTGACGGAAAGAACATACATTTACCGTCAACAATTGAACACGGAATACAAACTATTTCACTTAATCAACCAAAAAGTTTCACCTACCCAGTCTCCGGCAGTGATGATTGACATTACTTTCGGTTGATGAGGTAAATATCTAACGAATACAGAGTATCCGTCCACCACTGCCAATGTCATGCTCCAAGGAACCACCAAACCCATGACTGTTACCAAATAGCTGTAGAACAACATGAACAATTAAGAGGGTCATGAGGATGGGTAAAATAATGATACGCCAATCAATATCCTAACAGATGATAGTTACATTTGATTGTCAATAGAAGTGGTCATTTCTCTGTAAACCTTGTTCTTTACATATAGATAACTAGTTTTATGTCAACAATATCATTATCAACATAAAGGATTGCAGTGTGTACTCAGCATTAAGCCAGCGGAAGTAACATGGGAAGAATTAAATTCAGAAGTAGGTTCTAAATCCACTGCACGTGTAACAAAGGTTTACATTACTTTTCATCATTAGTTGAAAAGAACTTTCAAGAACAATTATGCCATGAAGGCCACTAGCCTAATGGAAAACTTAATCAAGATTCCAACTGCTAGGATGCGATGAGCTTCTGATTTTGATAGCTGCTATTCAGAAAAATACTTTGGCAATCATTTCAAATTACGTCACCTTAGATAGAAGTGAGTAATAATCTAAAGAACAGGTCTGATATACTTAGCAAGTTGGCTGGAGTTTGCCAAGATGAAAACCTTAATTCAGCAAATACGTGGAGATCAAATTTTCACAAATATGATAAGCGTGAAAGCAAGAGAATCAAAAAGGGGAAAAAGAGAAAACCCGAATTAAACCCCCTCTCTTAATCTTTTACCAAATTCTATTCCAGTGCATCTTTCATGAAAATTATCATCACAAATAGATACAAACAATATCAGTCAATTCAAAATTCAACATATGAGGAACATATTTCTCTGCTCACTATCATCATCTAAATGTTCAAATACATTCATCTAGTTGATTGTCGATGATAGTATAGTCTTTGGGAACAGAATTGGTCAATCCAACGTCAATCATCAAGTTCTCATATTCTTTATGTTTCCAACCAACAGAGGCTTGAGTTTGAAGTTCCTATAGACAATCGCCTAAACTCAACGTATATGGTTGAACAATGATGTTTTACATAGCCAGTAATCTAACTTATCCACCACATTACCAATTGTTCAGTTCCCTTTGGTACTGCCAAAGAAGATACAGGGTAATTTAGCAGGGGAAATTGTAAAAACTCAATATCTGGCTAATTCCCGAAGCAGCCAAAAAGAATTCCAGAGAATTGCTATCAGATTGAAAAATCAAAATATGTGAATTGAAGTATTAAGACGATCAGTCAGAATGTTTTGATTTATAAAGTCGACGAAAGCTAAATGCAGAAGGAACTGGGATTACCAAAAAGCCGTGTAGCTGAAGAAATCGACGTCCAAACACATGAAGAAGAGAGAAGCGGAGGCGAAGACGGTCTGACCGAATCGCAGAGCCAAGCTGGCGCTAGTACCCAATGCACCTGGCAATTCGTCCATGCTACGTGCAACCCTTCTCTTTTGAAACCAATCGTCCTCATATTCAATTCAATTCACGGCTTTAGCCATGCAACCAACTTCAGTTAATCCGATGGTGGAAATGAAATATAGAGACGGATTGAAGCGAACTGAAAATCAAGCCAATTATGAGAATTGACGGAGAGAGAAAAAAGGGAATCTATTAGTTAATTATGGAACGAAGGATTTGTATTTTCCGAGAGAGAGGAAAAGAAAGAGAAGAAGACGTAATGGCTACGCGGCTCTGGCATCTTCAACCTTGAGCTGTCTGATTTAGACACGATGTTACTTCGTTTTAGTTCATAATAATAGCATTTAACTATTAATTATTAACAAATTTAATGTGTTAATCTAATTGTGACAGAAGAAAAAGATGCTTAACTCATAGGAAAGTACTCTCATAGAACATAGTCTCTTCATTTATGATTGTTTCATTCATATAAGTTCCGTCATTGTCGAGTTCATATTAGGGTCGGAGGAATGTGCCTCAAACTACGAACTACGTCTAATTTTATTTTTTTGTGATAGATTAGTTCTTTAATTATTTTAGATGATGACGTTACACTCTCATACCTTAATTGTACTTTCAATTTTAGACAAACACAGCTCTAAAATTAACCTCTCATTATAATTATTAACATAAACATATATGTAACATACACTTCTTATGAGATTAGGGTGGAGTTTTGCCATTTTAAAATATCGTTCTCATAAACTCGAAGTAAAAAATACTTTTAAAGTAAAAAAATACTTTTAAAGAGATAGTGATAGGTTGACAAAGATAATAAAGTGTGATACAAAGAAAATATCCTAAAATGATAAAGATGTCTTTGCGAGAGCATTGTGATATTTTTCCTCTCAGATGGTCTTTAACGATATAAAGATCATTATACTAATTTTAACTAAATTTGATTTTTTACATAGTAATGAGTCAATTGTGTCCTTTCTATTTTAAGGCGCATGGACCCCATAATTTTCCACTCACTTCTCTTTTTATTTCATTTTATTTTCCCTCAAATTGGAGGTTCTCTTCTCTTCGTATTTTTCATTTTTCCAGCTTCTTCACATGGACCCCTATCTCTTTCTCTTTTTTCTTTCCATTTTATCGTTCATTCACTTAATCTCTCACTTATTTCCTCCATTGATGCAAACTCTCACTCATATCTTTCACTAACACAAACTCTAAACTTATTGAGTTTACCATCAACAATGGTAATGTGGTTCTAGAAAGATGGTGGTGGACTTCGAATAATATATTTTACATGGTGGTAGTTGGATGAACAAAGAGGTAACTACTAAGCTTATGACTTCGTTGAGAAATTTTTTGTTAGATGTCAACTTAATTATTGTGCATTTGAGTTAGAAAATTTCAATATGTATATATAAAAATCAAACTTATACTGATTTATATGAATTGATATATTGAGTTTAGTTACACAATGTTATATTATAGTCTAGTATATTGCTAGAATGTTAGACTAAATTGCTAGACTATAGTCTAGTATATGGCTAAACTGCTAGAATAGATTGCTAGACTGTAGTATAGGATACAGCTGGACTACTAGACTATTTCATACAATTGAGTAAAATTTAATTGTAAATTAATCTTTATCTATACACATTTAAGCTCAAGTGTAACAAACATTAATATTTTAATCGATTTTTTATTGTTAGAATGCTAAACTGCTAGACGAAACTGATAGACTATTATACTACTAGACTGCTAAACTTCTAGTTATTAGCAAGCTTGTTATTGGTACAACTATATTAAATTTAAATGTTTGAATTGTCAAATCTTTCAGATATGGGAGAAATATGAATAGTGTTGATGTTTGGAGGATAATTGGTAAGTAAAGATGAATGCTTTAAGTATGTGACAACAACTTTAGTAAAGCTGAGATATATGTCCAAAGATTACACATTTGAATAACTGTTACAGAAGTTGTATTTAGTTCTTAAATTGGATCGCTCATTACATCGCCTACGTATGAAGTTCTTAGTTAAATCATGTTAAGGTCAACCTGCAAAGATCATCGACAATGAAAATCTTCGGTGGTTTATTGACGAGAATTGTGGTCCTGCTGAATTCAGAACTCCTTTATGTGTAGAAGTGGAGCTTGTTAGTGCACAACCACTTTGTAGTAGAAACTCAGACCACGCCGATCATTGTGAAGCACATTCTGTAAATAATGATGTTGCACGTTCGAACGAAGAAGTATATGTTGGACTTGGTCTACACAACATAAATCATGTTGATGCATCATATGCACCATGTCGCACAAATTACTTTTATGCATGGGAAGCTTCATCTAGTTTAGGTACTTCGACACCCACTGTGAGCACAAACTCTTATTTTGATTTGGATGCATTGTATAAGAATAAAAGTGAACTGCATATATGCATGGTTGTGGTTTCCATGAAGAAAAAATTTGAATTCAAGATGAATGTTTTAAGTATGTGACTACAACTCTAGTAAAGCTGATATATATGTCTAAAGATTACACATTTGAACAACTATTACAGAAGTTGTACTTAGTTTTTAAATTGGACCGCTCATTACATCGGCTACGTATGAAGTTCTTGATTAAAGCATGTTTAGGTCAACCTGCATAGATCATCGACAATGAAAATCTTTGGTGGTTTATTGACGAGAATTATGGTCCTGCTGAATTGAAAACTCCTTTATGGGTAAGAGTGGAGTATGTCATTGTACAACCACTTTATAGTAGAAACTCAAACCATGTCGATCATTGTGTATACTTCTAGCCGGAATCTTATTTAAAATGGGAGCATATGGATTGGTTCAAAGTCAATATGGGGTCTTTACCTTACGCTAACAGTTGGTCACAAAACGCTTTTGCCACCGAAATTATTTTCGTCGCCTAAAGTATTTGACGACCAACTTTTACTTTGGTCGTGAAATATTTTTGGGGACCAAATTTTATTTTTCTAGAATGTAAATAAAAAATACTGAATTTTTAATTTTCATATACACATGTGATGGTAATGATCATTAAAAAATTTATCAAACCTGATAGTTTTATAATAAATACATATATTAATCATTAATATATGTAATGTAACAAAGTAGTAGTAGTTTATTATAAAATCTCTTAAACATAATTCACTAAAAAATGTGGTTCACAAATGTATCAAAAAAATATAAATCATAAAGAGAGTATTTAAAGCTTGATTATTACAACTACAAAGTTTAACAAATATTATAAACCTCACGCTTCTGCTGTTGAGTCATCGTCAGGAAGTGAAAAATCGTTTTGACGAGCCTAAACGAGTAAGCTTTGTAGATGTTGGTGGGGCTCCATGTCCAAGACCTTTATTTCGTCCGAGAACTTCTTCAACTATCTTTTCTTCAGTACAAGATGTGGCATTCTCAGCGATAGGCTCATCCCGTAAAGTACACATGCGTTTCTGTAACATCACAATGAGCCCAATTCAAGATAAATCTAAAACTATTATCTTTAGACAAGGAATATCAATCAGAATGTATTCAAAATAAACAAAGTAACCTTATAGTTTAATTATTAAGCTTATTGAGTTTATAATTAGTAATTGACTAAAATGCATAATATACCCCTACACTTTGATGAAACTGTAAACTATACCACTATACTTTTTTTTATATTTTTATACCCCTGCACTCTGACTAAACTGAAAAATATACTCATCTGTGACGCTTTTTGGTTAAATTTAACAGAAAAACTAACTTCATTCATTTCCATCCATTTCCCCTAATTTCCTCCATTATTTCCCTTCGTTTTCATCTATTTCCCCTCATTTTCACTTTCACTACATTTTCCAGATCTGATTTTTTTATTTTCCTTTACTGATTTTTTTTGCTTTATTCTTAAAAAATCTTCTTTATTCTTAAAAAAAATATGTTTCATTCTTACTGTAACGAATTTTGCTTCGTTCTTAAAAAAATCTGCTTCATTCTAAAAAATCATTGCTGTTTAAAAAATGATTCATCATAAAAAAATCTTCCACTAAAAATATTTTCATTATAAGATTTCAATAAACTAAGTTATATTTTTTATTTTTTCCAATAATATGAAGTAATTTGTTTCTAATAGGAAATCATTGCGACTTTAGTTTCAATTCAAGAAAAAATTTAAAGGATGAATAAAAAGTTTGAATTACATTTGCCATGTCGTGAATTTTTTGGAAAGTCAAGTTCTGTCAAATCCTATAGAAAATGTCATTAAAAAAATGAGAAGTCTTTTTACATAATTTGAAAATAAAAATAAATTTTAGAGAGACGATGAAGAAATTAAAAAATTATAGTAAAAATGAATTAAAAATACCAAAACTCTCTCACAAAATTCTTTAGGATTGCAACGATCCAAAATAGAAATAACTTGTAAGTAGAACTACCGACCAAAAAAACCTCCAAGTAATAGGGATTATGGTTTTAATCATATGAATGAAGCAGATTTTTTTAAGAATAAAAAAAATCATTACAACATGAATGAAGGAGATTTTTTTAAGAATAAAGCAAAAAATTATTAAAGGAAAATAAAAAAATCAGATTTAGAAAATGTGTTGAAAGTGAAAATGAGGCTTTAAAAATGAGGGGAAATGGATGAAAATGGAGGAAAATAATGGAGGAAATTGAGAGAAATTAATGGAGATGGAAGGAGTTAATTTTTTTTGTTAAATTTAACCAAAAAAATGTCACAGAAAGGTATATTTTACTGTTTAGTCAAGTGTAGGGGTATAAAAATACAAAAAAAAATGTAGGAGTATAGTTTGCAGTTTCATCAAAGTGCAAAGGTATATTTTGCATTTTAGCCTTAATAATTTACTAGTCAAATGTAGATAAACTATATACTATCCTGGAACAACAAGTTATCAAAATAAAAAATGTACATAATATCATGGTAACTATCTTATTTATATAGTGTACACCAATTTACAAAGAGTGTAACATATTTAAACTATTTGCATTGTGTTTATCAATGAATTCCCTAACGAAAAAGACAAAGCATAACACCAACACTCAATAAAACATGGATTATAAAATTCTGCAAGGTTTATCTTAAGCTAAACAAGCAAAAAAGCTGTAGAAACATAGTTCATTATTAACAAAAATTGGTTAACTCTAGATAATGCCACAATTCTCACGTAAAAATGGCTAGTGCAAAAAATCAGTTAGACAAATATAAAGAACAATATAGCACAAAATGACAATCAAAAAATTTGAAGCTATCAAACTTAAGACTCAAATTCATAAATTAGCCTCATGAACATTCTTCAATGCAAACACTGCTACTAGTTACGCTGCTTGTCCTGGAGATAGAGTTTTGCGTCAGGTTCATCTCATTAGTAGTGTTCCTTTTCCCAATTTCAACATCAAAGAACAAAAAATGGCCTGAGAAATTAAAATAGCATGCTTAACACCATATGAATGTAGCTTCACCAAGTAGGTTCCCCTGTATAACAGGAACTCGGTTCCACAGGAACTCCGCTCCGCAATACCTGACAGTTGGATTGTATCATCATAGACATATTTTTTAATGGTTATAATTTTTAACTACTCCATTGAATATTAAATAGAGTAAAATGCAAATTCACACCTAAGTGGGCAAGGTTCTTGACCATCTGTATGCAACCACAAATAAAACAGTCAATTTTATTAACATAGACATTTCATCAAACAAATAAGGGGCACATTAGAGCGCCATGGATTTTGAAGTCTATGAAATTCAATCATTGTATTCAAAATCCATGAAAATCGAAATCCTAATAAAAAGAACACACGAAATATAAAATCCTAAGCAAATTCAGAAACCCACTAGGCATTCAGATTCTAAATCTTCATCAAAATCTTGAGCGAATTCAACTAATGTAATTGAATTCAACCATTGTACCATTGTAATCAAAATACAATAAACTTTAGCATAATCTGAAAAAAAAAAATTTACGTTCCCGACTGTAGATCAAGCTTAACAAGGGTAAAAAACTGCATCAGAGAATTGTGTGGCTCTGGTTACCGTATTGCGAAAATGATAAAAGATATAGATCTGGTCTTCTAGCCTCGCCATCACCTCCGTCAGGTCATGATTTCTTTCCACCTCGTCTCGGTTTTCACTTGCTCTATGCCAATCGTCTGGCCCGACGTCATGTCCAATGATGTTGCACGTTCGAACGAAGAAGTATATGTTTGGATTTGGTCTAAAGAACATAAATCATGTTAGTGCATCATATGCACCATGTAGCACAAATTACTTTTATGCATTGGAAGCTTCATCTAGCTGAGGAACTCCGACACCCACTGTGAGCACAAACTCTTATTTTGATTTGGATGCATTGTATAAGAACAAAAGTGAACTGCATATATGTATGGCTGTGGTTTCCATGAAGAAAAAATTTGAATTCAAGATGAATGTTTTAAGTATGTGACTACAACTCTAGTAAAGCTGATATATATGTATAAAGATTACACATTTAAACAACTATTATAGAAGTTGTACTTAGTTCTTAAAATGGACCGCTCATTATATCGGCTACGTATGAAGTTCTTGATTAAAGCATGTTTAGGTCAACCTGCATAGATCATTGACAATGAAAATCTTTGGTGGTTTATTGACGAGAATTATGGTCCTGCTGAATTGAAAACTCCTTTATGGGTAAGAGTGGAGTATGTCACTGTACAACCACTTTATAGTAGAAACTCAAACCATGTCGATCATTGTGTATACTTCTAGCCGGAATCTTATTTAAAATGGGAGCATATGGATTGGTTCAAATCAATATTGAATTCTTACCTTACGCTAACAGTTGGTCACAAAACGCTTTTGCCACCAAAATTATTTTCGTCGCCTAAAGTATTTGGCGACCAACTTTTACTTGGTCGCGAAATATTTTTTGCGACCAAGTAAAAAGATAAATCATAAAGAGAGTATTTAAAGCTTGATTATTACAACTACAAAGTTTAACAAATATTATAAACCTCATGCTTCTGCTGTTGAGTCATCGTCAAGAGGTGAAAAATCATTTTGACGAGCCTAAACGAGTAAGCTTTGTAGATGTTGGTGGGGCTCCATGTCCAAGACTTTTATTTCGTCCGAGAACTTCTTCAACTATCTCTTCTTCAGTACGAGATGTGGTATTCTCAGCGATAGACTCATCCCGTAAAGTACACACACGTTTCTGTAACATCACAATGAGCCCAATTCAAGATAAATCTAAAACTATTATCTTTAGACAAGGAATATCAATCAGAATGTATTCAAAATAAACAAAGTAACCTTATAGTTTAATTATTAAGCTTATTGAGTTTATAATTAGTAATTGACTAAAATGCATAATATACCCCTACACTTTGATGAAACTGTAAACTATACCACTATACTTTTTTTTATATTTTTATACCCCTGCACTCTGACTAAACTGAAAAATATACTCATCTGTGACGCTTTTTGGTTAAATTTAACAGAAAAACTAACTTCATTCATTTCCATCCATTTCCCCTAATTTCCTCCATTATTTCCCTTCGTTTTCATCTATTTCCCCTCATTTTCACTTTCACTACATTTTCGAGAACTCTTTTATGTGTAGAACTGGAGTATGTCACTGTACAATCAATTTGTAGTAGAAATTTAGACCATGCCGATCATTGTGAAGCACATTTTGTTAATAATGATGTTGCACGTTCGAATGAAGAAGTAGATGTTGGACTTGGTCTACACAACAGAAATCATGTTAGTCATCACATGCACCATGTAGCACAAATTACTTTTATGCATTGGAAGCTTCATCTAGCTTAGGTATTCCGACACCCACTATGAGCACAAACTCTTATTTTCATTTGTATGCATTGTAAAAGAATAAAAGTGAACTGCATATATGTATAGCTATTGTTGCCATGGAAAAAAATTGAATTCAAGATGAGATAGTCTAACAAAAAGTTGTTGGTAGTTGTACGTGTAGATAAAGATTGTAAATGGAGGTTGAGAGTTTCACGATTGGCTGACTCTAGCTATTTAAAGATTAAGAAGTATGTTTCTAAGCACACTTGTTCATTAGATCTTTTGAATCGTGACCATCGACAAACAAGTAGTAAGGTTATTGGTGCATGTATAAAATCAAAGTATGAAGGAGTCAGCCGTGTTTATAGGCCAAAAGATAGTATCAATGATCCAAGAAAAGAGTTTGGTGTAAATATTATCTATGGTAAGGCTTGGAGGGCACGAGAAAGTGCCTTAGAATTAGTTAGGGGTTCTCCTGAAAAATATTTTGCATTGCTCCCATCATCTTGTGTCATGCTAGAGTTTCAGTGTTGCCACCAAATAGTAAAGGACCATCTGGAAGACGTAGAAAGAAAAGAATATTTTCGATTGGAGAAGCACGTAAATGAAAGAGGTGTGGTAGATATGGTGGGCTAGGCCATGATAGACGAGCTTGTAAAGAGCATATTCGTTTCTCACCAAGACAGCTCGTGGCTTGATGGTGATGATTTTTTGTTAATAAATCAAAGAATTTTTATGTGAATGTTTCACGGTAGAATTCCATAGGTATTGATATGTTTTGTTAATAGTTATAAAGATGTTAAGGAAAAATGAAGTTGTTAATAGATTAAAGCATTTTTGTGTGTAAACATGCTTTATAAATATGTTGATAATGATAATGACAATTATGTGACTCAATTATTTACATTCTGACTCAAGTATTTTTTTCATGCCAGATCGCTAGACCATGGTCTAGTAGGAAATATTCTGCTAGACCATGGTCTAGTAGAGTAAACAGAAATAGGATAATATGGGGTCTGAACTTATGACATCCCAAACAACCTGCATTACCAATATGAGTCATCTAAAAACACGAGCATTTTTGTTCATGCCAGGTCGCTAGACCATGATCTAGCAGAACAAACAGAAATAGGGCAATATGGGTCTGAACTTATGACATCCAAAATAACCTGCATTAATAATATAGGTCATCCGAAAACACAAGTATTTTTGTTCATGCCAGGTCGTTGGAATATGGTTTAGCATAAAATATTCTACTAGACCATGGTCCAGCAGTTTTGTGTTAAAATTAACACTTACTAGACCATGGTCTAGTAGAGCAAACAGAAACGGAGTAATATGGGGTCTGTAATTATGACATCTCAAGCAACCTGCATTAACAATATAAAATCATATATTTATCTCAAAACATAAATACATCATAGAGACAATATATGTATTCCATGATTTACAGTATGAAGAGCAGAGAGTGGTTTTGGGAAAAAGTTAAAGGAGGTGACTCAAATGAAATTTCTTTACTGTAAGAGGCAAATAAGTCTTTTACTTTAAAAAACACAGATCTTTCTAAATGGTCTTAATATTCTTAAAACAAGACAATGAACCTTAATTTCCTTAAAATCTGTTTGAAGGGTTCTTTTATGGCAATTTTTCAATTTACTTTACCATGAAAAATGTTATGATTATTAGCCTTAAGAGTTTACGGTGCACGCGTTCTCACATTACATGTAAAAAAGTAAACAAATAAAAAATAATATTTATTCAATTATTGGCACACATCAAACAACGTTTATTTTCATTAATGAATTTTTCCCTATTGTTTACAAGCTTGATTAAGGATTTCCTTGTAGTCTAAAACGACGAATATCACTTTTTTGAGAGAATGTGATTGAATGGAATTAGATGTCAAAGGGTATAAGATTATAGATTTAGTAACACATGATACTTGTGTGTTATTATGTTATAATAATAAGTATGATGGTGTTACGTCTGCATGATTAAAAGTTTAACGTAACATTTACTTTGATGAATTACACTGAAATATTGTTGAAATTAAAATGATGATAATATCATCATCACAGTACATAATCAAAGGCAAGAAAGATAGTAATCTCAACAAAGTCATGGAGCAAAAGTCTGAAGAACAAATAGTAGATACAGATTACAAGTTATTACACAGAAAATAAAAATTAAAAATTAAAAAAGCAAGCTTAAGAATCAAGCTGAGCATACCAAACACCCTGAATTTTCACATCTTTTGGAGCCTTTGCACCCAAATCAGTATCAGAAGGCTGAATGCTCTCAAAAACTCCGATCACTTCACCGGTCTCCGGCTTACTACTTGTCACACTCAATGTAATCTTCCCTGTTGAAGATGAAGCGTTCTTAATGTTTTCCTTAGCTAAATCTTCTTCATCCCCTCTCCCACCGGCAGGCAATGCGATCGCATTATCGTACCCGGTTGATCCACCCCTTCCCTTTGGGTCCAAAAAAGATGATCCTCTGTACGACGGCACTAAAAACTGGCCGCTGAAGCTCTCTGGCTTTCCGGACGCCACTAATTGCTTGATCGTGAACAGGAAAGGAACACGTTCGCCTCCGGGAAGTTGGACGGTGACGGCGGCGTAATCGATTCCGTCTTTCTCCTCAAACTTGACGGATCCGTCGGAGGAGACTTCGAAGGGGCCTTCGATTTCGTCGAGAGTGTAGGTCAATCGGGTCATGAGCTTGGTGTTTTGGAATTCGAGAGGAGAGTTTTTGTTGACGCCTTCGGCTTTGACGGTGAAGGAGGTGGGCTCGAGGCAGATTTTCTTGGCGTTGTACTTGCCGGGTTTGAAGGCGAAGGAAGTAATGCCGCCGTCGATGGTGGGACATTGGTTGGCTGTGCCTGTTCCCTTTACTTCAAGGTAAGTTTTGCTCTGGATTTCATCAAATGTCAGTCTCTTCGGTACTCCTTCAGCACTTGCTCCCTGTAAACGAACAAAAGCATTGACCATGCACATAGTTAAATCTCTATCAAATGTAAAGCCAAAATACTCAGTGTAGTTATATGACTAACAACCTTGGAAATCCAACAATGGAAGCTTCAGTGCTATCAAGCACTGTGAGTTATTTTTAAATGTGTATTGTACAGCATGACACATCAAATACATTATAATAGATAAATCACTGCTCAACATTTTAAAAACTACTGTACAACAGTTTGCTTGGTTGGAACTGGAAGGCATATTTGAGTGAGAATTACTATCTTAGTCATTATCAATTATCATGTTCTTTATACGAAATTTTATTTTTATTTCCTTTGATATCTCTAATTTATAAGAAAAATAGGATGGATTCAAATTCTTGGCATGTAAAAAATATTCAATCTGCATATATTTGTTTTTATGTTGTTATTTTCTCATAATTATCTTTGAGTTCTTAATTCTTTTGCATTCTCGATACTCATGTATGTATAAGATTTACATGTATTATCAAACGTCATAATATTACATTCTACCACATCTTATTCTGCCAAATCACTCCATACATTTTTTCTTAATAATATCCCTTTCAACTGGCTAGATCATTTACAAATTAATTTGAAGAACACGTCAACTGAAGAACTGTGATATATATGTTAATTATAAAAATGTTATAATCAAGGGAAATAGTTGGAAATACCCAAAAAAAAAGGAGAGACATACAGAGACGACGAGGGCAGAAGTGGCAAGAGCGAAGCCAGCAATTTTGGAGGCATCAACACACTTAAGAGCTAATTCTTTAAGATCAGATTGGAGTGAGCATGTTAATTTAGCTCCTCCACATTCCACCCCAAATGCCTTGGAAATGCTCTGAGATGACCTTAGTTGAACGGCTGATCTAAGTGGCGCCGCCGATTTGTTTGGTTGCATAAGTGTAGCAGCTGCTTGTAATGAGGCTGCCATTTTTGTTGTTATGGTTCCACTTTACCTCTCTCTCTCTCTGTTTTTTTTCTTTTCTTTTAATGAATTGAGATGTGCTTTGATTTAGTTGGGAATCCTTCAGGAGTGGACCAAATGGAAAGTTAATTTTGGTGGCTTTGGTTTGAGTAAGATTTTCGGATAGGATAAGGTTTTGTCGTGTTGGATGTTTGTTTGCCATTTGGCAAATTCCACACCATAGAAAAAAAAGATTTTCAATTGAAGAAAATAGAAAAGAAAAAACAAAAGGACACACTTGGCCCATGCAGGTCTCGAACCTGCGACCTTCGCGTTATTAGCACGACGCTCTAACCAACTGAGCTAATAGGCCAGTTGACACTAGGACTCCATGTAGTTATATAATCTGTAACATAGACATCAGGAAGTCTAAAATTATCGCACCAACCGGCTAGCCAACGTGGACTAACTAGGAAGAAGAAAGTGAGTGGAGAGTTTGTATAGATTTCACTAAACAAATCATTTCTATACAGCTTTCCTTTTCCAAAAATAGATCAGCTGATCTTATGACTCAATTTTTTTGCCATTTATATAAAAAAAACAACTTTCCATCATTATTTACTTAAGTTGTTATTAGGGGAAATTTTAAGGTAATTCTAGAACAGTGTTGTAAGTAGCTCATGTATGTGGTGAGATACTTTAAATATACATTGAGGCTTCAAAGATAGCTCAAACGATGTTTGGTTCAATTAGATGGTATATAATGGAATGAAAATATTATGTAGCATTCTTTATAAATACTCCTTCCTTTGTGTTCAATTATTTGATTTTTGTTGAAAGAAAATCAAACAATCTCGTTAAGAACATGAATTATTATTAAACTATCTTTTAATAATTCTCATTTTATCCTTCATTCATACTTTCTAACTCTTTCATTCTCTCTATATCATATATTTCAATTTTTACATTTTCATTTATAGTTTATCCTTCATTCATTACATTGCATTCAATTCATTTGAACAAAACGTCATTGCTTTATTTATTAATTTGTCCACTTACCTTTCATGTCATGTCATGTGAAAATGTGAAAATGTGAAAATGTGAAAATGTGAAAATGTGAAAATGTGAAAATGTGAAAATGTGAAAATCTTCTCAAACTCCATCTCACTAGGGAAGGAGGCCCTCCCAGTTCCCATCTGGTGAGGTTCTTTTTTGTTTTATGCTTTTATATCTTAATATGTTGTTGTCTACCAGATCAAGATCCATTGTAGAATTCTTACATATTTCACCAAAAAAAATTGTAGAATTCTTACATAGATTTAACCTATGGCTTTGGCATCCCTTTCCCTTATCAATGAATGTCCTTTGCCTACTTTATTGCGAAAACCCTGCAAACGAAGAACATCTTTATCGAAAACTTAATTTTTGATTCTTATCAATAGGCATTCAGAATGAGTAGGAGGTAATTATTCATCACAGAATAATCGGATTTTTAATTTCGTCATCATCATTATGCCTGAACTTTCTTTTGTTTTTCCATTTCGTTTTCCTCAGAAATCAGTAAGCGCTACAAATCTAAGCAACAAAAAATATGAAAAATCATGGAAACGGAAAAAAAATGGCGAAATAGGTCGAAGGAAGAAAAAGGGGGAGAAAGTTGTATAACTCTCAGACAAATGCCTCGATTTGTCGTCACGATTGTTAAAAGAATGGATATCGGACTCGTCATCTGTTTGTGATCATCACTGAGTATACAACACCGTCTCTCCCCAAATTAAAAGGAAATTAAAGAAAGCGGAAAATAATTACAAATTCTAAACTAAGAAGATAAGAGAAATTATAGACTTTGTGTTACCTGTTAGGGTTCATACACTGCTCTCCTCTTCTTTGGTTTATAGGCTGTGGACTGAGGAGTTTGTGCTGTTCTCTCGGTTAGGGTTAGGGTTTTCATTTTGAGGCGCATTCAAATTTACGAATGGACCCATGAGGCAGGCATTTGTGAAACGACGCCGTTACAACTTCTTTAGAACAAACACGTAAGAGCTAGCATGCCTTTTTCTTTTTTAAATTCATGTGGAAATTTTGATCTATTATTTAAATTCATAATACGATAATTGTTTTGAAAAACAAATAATACAATAATTGTTATTTAAAAAATGATATTATTTTATACATAATAAAATTATTTTCTTAAAATAAGAGATCTCAATTTTATATCTTCAATCTTCTAATTTGTAAAGACAATAATTCAAAAATATGTTACCATTTTAGTAAGCTTTGTATTTCAAAATTCATTTTTATTCAATATTTGATTCTTCAATATTAACACATTTAATTTTAAAAGTCTTTCACTGCTATTGTCAATTTTATGTACAAAAATCATTATTCCCATATGTTCTCATATATTCTGTTATTTTCGTTAACCAAAAATTTTCTATGAACTATAAGTTATTTTATTCTCATTAATCCATCAGAACTATTTTTCTAATATTATATGTAGTTTACTTTAATGGCATTGTCACCCTCTATTTAAAAAAAATAAGTCTATTCTATTAAAAATATATTAGTTTCGGTGTGAAAAAACACGATTATCTCCCATAACTTATCCAATCGAACTATTTTTCTAATTCGAAACATAAACAGACCTGAGTTATTTAGAATTTTGGTGAAGTCGTGTTTGAAGATTAAACAAAAAATGATTTAAATGTTTTCAAAATTAGAAAAACATGAGGGAAATTTTTTATATTATATTATTAAAAAGATTTTAGTTTGAAATTTAACGGTTTTAAACTTAAGAGGTGTTTTTATGATATTTAAGCAAACTATTAGGGTGTCAGAATAATTTTCTTAATTAAAACTAAATAGTAGTTTCTAAGTCAACAATTCAAACATCTATTCATTCCATCTTAGCCACAACAGATGACATTTATTTATACATTTCGTAGGTCATAAAAATAAAACTAAAAAATCATGAAATAAATAAGCAAATGACATTAAAATATTAAAAAAATACATAAAATTTGAGATTCTCACATAATTAAGATGAACAATAAAACCCAAAATGAAAGAAGAAATAGGAAAAAGATCCACTTTTGGTGAAGAAATAGGAGGGGATCAATTGGGTTAATTTTGATCGTCCTTATGATAATAGACTTTCAAGATCATCTCAGTACAAATGTCGAGGTGAAAAGATAATTTTTAATTTTTTATCTTTATGCTAGGAAAAATCTGTATCGTCCATTTTTACAACGGACGATCAAGATTAAATTAGATTCTCTTGTTCATGGAAGGTAGAAAATCCTGATGAACTGTAAAATATGGTGGACATTGGAGGCTAGAAAAAGTGAAGGAGCAAAGCCCAAAGAGGATAGACTAGGAGAAGGAGAATCCCAAGAGTGTTGGAAATACCATGGGACTGAGTGAACGAATTTCTGAATCCACCGGAAGCACGAATGTGTTCTTGTAGAAGATAACATCCAATTACTAAGCATATCACTATTCCGATCCAATTCTCCCTTATGCTATGTGCAAACAAGTTTGGTGCCACCACATGTAGTAGTATCAATGATCCAGGTATCTCTAGCCAATCTGCATGTACACAATCACTGGTTATTTTAAAACTAACGGATTCTGTGTAACATAAGTCGTACAAATCTTAAAAGGAAGAGATTGAATGAGCGAATGAAAAAGAATTTGTATATGGGTGGTCCATTTGTGTAACAATATACTGTAGTTTTCATAACTGACGTTAGTAATTTGCCAGTCGATTGGTTTTCATGGGTTTATTATGCTAATTCTGAAAGTTAAGGGGTACAAATTGTGTAACTTAAGCTGTAAAAATCTCAAAATGCAGGGATTAAACGAGTAAAAAGAAATTATGCGTGGAGGCACTCCTGTAACAGTAAACTAGAGTGGTTGGTAACGGTTGTTCGTAGGATCATTAGATTTCAGGTGTCAATTTCATTAATTTTGAAGGTTCAAGGGAAAGTTGTGTTAAATTGAAAGTTAAGAGGTACAAATTGATAAAGGCTGAAATTTTTTTAAGGGTACGAATTGAATTTAACCCTCAAACAAATATATCCTCATGATTTCCTATCATATACTTCTACACCTAAAGTGGGATTAAAAAAAAAATATATTCTTTGGATAATTTACTCCCTTATTAATTTAAAATTACAAAATTATCCTTTCACCGTACTGATTGAACTTTTCAATAGGATTGTTAGTCAATTTATACAATTTTTCAACGAGATAGTTTAATCATATCTCTTTTAATAAAACTGATAAAAAAATTAATAGGTAGAGACTACTATAAGAATTATACATAAGAACAAAAATTGAAATAATTCAAAAGCATATATCTTTTAATAAAACTGAAATAAAAAAATTAACTGGTAGACTACTATAAGAATTATACATAAGAAGAAAATCAAAATAGTTCAAAATTTTATTTGATATATTTTGAAACTTTTAATATAACTTTCTTCTATAGAAATTAACTCAAATCAGTATTCTTAACATACATTTCCAATTTATAAACAAAACATATAATAAATTTTTAAAATGCACTTTTCATATAACATGTTCATTCACACGTGCAAAACGCATATATCTTAACTAGTGCTTCTGAAAAATGACAATATTCTTCATATATTTATTAAACATGTGAACAATATATGAATAGAGTACTGAGTGTTTAACCATAACAAAATTATTATTGGATTGTACATACATATTTTATTTCACAACTTAGTGCTCTGATTTGGTAGCAAAGACAAATCCTCATTCATGAATTTAGACATTTGTAGTATTAACTAGCATAAATGTTAAGTTTCATTTCAATGTAGACTTGTGGTTTAGATGATATACGATCGACTTGATATGTCGATAATTAGGTCATACCAGGGAAATGTCGAGGGAAGAAAAGCCTAAGTACAACTGCGACAAAGGCGATCCATTTTCCAACCTCTCCTCTATATGAAATCAAAGAGAAACAAATATGTTCAAAATACATAAAAAAAAAAAGACTACAAATCAAAGGGAGAAATAAGAGAAGTGAATAATAAACAAAGAAAATAGAGATTAAATAAAAGAATGTTACCTTAACAAGTGGAATAGGCCAGAAGGAAGACTGAAGAAAATATAAGGCACTAACAGAGAAGTAAGCATGTTTGTTCTCCAATTTGTTCGATCCAAAATCAACAAGTAACTGCATTCCACATTTGAATAAAGAACAAAATAAATAAATAAATCCTAAGAATTATTGACTTATAATTAAATTGTTTATGTCTAAAAACACTTTATGAACCGAAAAAATTATTCTAACTTACAATTATTTGTAAGCATTTTTAGTTGAAATACTTTAAAGAAATGTTTCACCTAAAACACTTATACTATTATGTTTTAAAAAAATAGAGCAAATCGTACACTTTGAATCACAGGATATTTACATCGATTAATAATTTGGTCATTCTAAATTTAATTTTATTAAATAATTTAAATCGTTACAACCATGTCATTTTACATCTCAAATCTTAAAAACATGTGTTAGTGATAAGCTATAAATAATATTGATGAGTATTTTTTTAATTGTTTAGTTCACTGAACTAAGTGAAAAAGAACATGAAAGTTTGAGAAATTAATAGAAGTATATGATTTTTACATTTTAAATTATTCAAAGACTTAATCGGGAGAATTAGACGCATAAGAATTAAATTAGAATCAGAGTAAACTTGAAGATGAAAATGTCATTTGTGCCTCTAAGAGCAAACTTGAAGATGAAAATGTCATTTGTGCCCTTCAAAATAGATTTAAAACCGGTTTTAGAGTACAAAATTAGGAGGGATAAGGGAAGCATTATACATAGCAGCAAAAGAAGCAAGCCATTTGAGGAAAGAGGCACCAAAACCCAAACCACCAAGCTTAGAAGCATGAGCGATGAGCCTAATTGCAGCTATTTTAAGCTCATTTATATCAGAGTCTATCAAATCAGCCATTGCTGGCTCATTCTTAACTGCCCAATACTCCATTCTCCCCATCTCTCTCCTTCCTTCCTTCTACCTTTACTTCTACTGAAGAAAAATAAGAAACAAAGGGTATAACAGTAATTAAGATAATCAGACAGGGACAGTGTATGTTTTAAGGTTAAAAAAACTTGCAATGTGTATTTCATTTTATAGGTCAATTGGGGATCTCCTTGTTTGAAGCTTTAGCCAGAGAAAATGTCCAGTTTTCGGATCCCATAACTGTTTTCTGTTTTTGACTGTTGGTCTGATTGCAGTTTGTGGCTGGGACAACCCGAAAGCAAAAGCAAAAGAAAAATAAAACGCAATAAGTTCTGTTAAGACTTACAACAGTGTACCACTTACTTGTCAAAGGGCCAAATCTTTGAAGAGTACACGTCTGTTTATATTGGTACTTCATCTGTCAATCTTTCTCATTTACAAAGCCCATTTCTTGGAGTTTTTCTTGGTAAAATTCACATGCACATACACTCTGGGTTGAACGAAAAAATTATGCAAGACTGAGGAATAATGTACTATCATAACATGTTCATTTGTTGGAGACATCATATTTTCTAAACATTTTACTTTCGTCTATTACAATATCAATACCAAGAATATGTGCTGTCATTAGGTCTCCATACCACGGACACACTTCAATCTTGATATTGTAACTTGTTTTAATAATGTGATAATATCCTAGTTTCACTTCTTAGTAGTAATATTTATAATAATTTTATTTCAAAAAGCATTCTTATCCATACAAATCTAGTCCATTGAATGAAAAGATTAAGGGAAGTTAAAAGTTGGAGAGTTAAATTAAAAAAAAAAATTAATTTAAAATAATTAAATTAGATCTGATTTATCTAAATATCACCGTCCGATCAAATTTGATACAACTGTCACTTCTTTGGTTGCAACCATAGGGACCCTAATCTTGTGGACCATGTTTCATTTAAGCAATTAATTTACAAATTTAAACCACAAAAATTCTCTTCTCTTCTTGGACTTGTAATTTTCTCAATGGCTCGTTTGGCTTCAAACCCCATTGGTCTCCATAGAACTCCTCTCTATTTTCGGTCTCCTCAAGCTTCTCAATTCATTCTTAAATCTTCTTCCACTATCCGCTTCAAATCCAAGTCTTGTAGATTTCTTCCCACTGTAGCTTGCCAAACTGACCCTACTCCAATCGACACCTCTACCTCGGTATGCTTCATCTTCTTCATTTTATTCAATTCTTTGTCTTTCTGTATTTCTTTTCTCACTGTTTGGTTAGAAGGGTTTGATTTTTACATCTCCTTCAACATTCTCCGAGTCTTTTTTCTTTTAATTATCTGTGTGTCAGCAATGGTGATTCTGCTGGGTATTTGCGGCATACCCTCTAGTTAATTGGATTTGGGGATATAGCTCAGTAGGGAATTCTGATGATTGAATGTTAGCAGCATACCCAACTGCTAGTAATGCTTGATTTAGCTAATTTTCTAGTTGATTGTTGGTTAAATTTCACTGACTTTAGTCGATCTTTTCCTATTCAGTTGTAAACTGTTGACTGATTTTTCCTTTTGTTCAGGAGAAGTCGATTGTTACTGAGTCAGTCAATAATAGCAGTGACCAAGCTTCAAGTTCCTTCTCTAATGGAAATCTTCCAGAGTTTCCAAATAAAGATATCAATAAGCGAATAGCAGTGTTCTCTGGTCTTGCAGCAGTAACACTTTTCTTATCGTCTCGATTGGATTTCGGTGTTTCTTTAAAGGATCTATCTGCTGCAGCCTTACCTTATGAAGAGGTTTGCTACTATTTCAAATTCATGCTCATGCCCATTAACAGCCTTGTGATGAATGATGATGCATTCGTGTTATATTGTTGAATACTAAAGATTATGTTCTACTACTTGAAGCAAAAGGAATCATGTCCTGTTTTTGCACAGTTTATAACCAATTGAAGCATTTAGGCACCCTTTGATGGCATTTTGAGCAAGCTAAGCCTTATATAGGATTTCATTTCTTTCGTTTGATTATCTCAGGCGTATACGCAAATGACAATCCATTGAATATGTTTTCGTATAATTTTAGTGTTCTATAGTTGGTGTTACTTCTGTTTGAGGTTATCTTGACCTTCTTTTGGTAAATTTTCTAGGCTCTCTCAAATGGAAAGCCAACTGTTGTGGAGTTCTACGCGGACTGGTGTGAAGTCTGTCGGGAATTAGCACCAGATGTGTACAAAGTTGAGCAGCAGTACAAGTAAAAATCTTCCTTGTTTAACATTTTATACAGTTAAATTATTTCATTAAAGAATGGCCAGGGCTCCTAATATCGTTATTTTCTTTCTCGGTGGTCTATCCACCGCAATTTCTCGTCATATTATACGGATTCTTAAACAGTGAGACCTGATGAATTCAGGGACAGAGTGAACTTCGTGATGTTGAATGTTGATAATACAAAGTGGGAACAAGAACTTGATGAGTTTGGAGTTGAGGGTATTCCACACTTTGCATTTTTAGACAAGAAAGGGAATGAAGAAGGTAACGTAGTAGGCCGACTTCCAAGACAGTACTTGCTCGAGAATGTCGATGCTCTTGCCCGTGGAGAGGTTTCTGTACCCCATGCTCGTGTTATAGGGCCATTTTCAAGTGCTGAAGCTAGGAAAGTGCATCTAGTTGCTGATCCAAGAAGCCACGGATAGCTTCTTTTTTTTTTTTTTTTTTTTT